>VZSV01000004.1:6636216-6892062 GCA_013398735.1 Nothocercus julius
CGGAGGCGCCCGCAGCGGGGAGCGGGGCTGCAGGTAGGTGAGCGGGGCGGCCCGGCCCTGCGAGCGACTGTGGGAGCGAGTGCGTGTGGCCCAAAAGTTGCGGGGAGCCGGGTGCGAGCTGCCCTGCCTCCCTTCCGCGGCTCGGGAAATTTTGATTAGAAGAGCCTTTCTGCGGAGCTCTGTGTGTGTGTGTGTGTGTGTGTGTGTGTTGGGGGGCTAGGGCAGCCCACCCATTTTGCAGCCCGGCTACTCGCATGAGAAGGGTGGCCGCAAGTCCCGGCCCCGGCGGGTGCTTAGTGTGGGGGGGTTCCTGCCTTTTGGGGACCGGCCACTTCCCTGGCCGGCTTGGGGACAGCTTGGGAGCGAGGAGTCGCTTTAGGAGGTATTTTAGAAAGAGCTGTAAAGAAGTGACTCACCACTTCGTTTATTTCAGCGTGTGATGCTCCCCAAGTTGAGGTGTGTGTCATTTGAAACAGAGCTTGTCTCTCTGGATTGCCCCCTTTCCCATTTTAGTGAGCTTATTTGCCTACTGAAAATATTACAGGATATGTAGTTCAGAGTGAAAAGGTTTTTTCTTTCTTTTTCTTCTGCCCTGCTTATGCCTTCATGAGAGAGACTTTTAACATAATCTGCTTTGCTCCCGTGGAAGTGTAGGATCGGACACCAGCCTGTCTATTGAGAGCGTACAGAGCACTTGCTTCCACTGCCCTCTCACAGTTATCATTTATGTCTCTCCTATAGGCTTCATTCTTACCAGAAGTTAAAATCAGTGCTTGAAGCATCTTGATTCGTATATGTGCAGTTGTCTCTTTCCAGCTTTTCCTTTGAGATTCTCCAATTTTTTAAACCACTAAGCATCACCCTCACTCATGCCATGTACCCTCAGTAGATACTGCTTCTGTGTTTAAAGAATTGTGTTTTGGCTCTGGAAAAACTGTCAGTTTTAATAATAAACAAACTCAACCCCTATCCCTGAAAGCCCTATAAACATTCAGGGTCTTAGGGTCTTCTCACAGCACTGGATACATTTAAATTGCTATTGACTAAATGATAATTGTTATCTGTTTTCTCTGTCTTACCAACTAGTTCCAGGCATCAGCATTCAGCCTGCTATGTATTTAACACTTTAAAGCTACTTTATGGACTGATCTCAGTGCAAACAAATTGATAAATTAAGATTCTTTTCTGAAGCATAGTGTAAAAAAACCTCCTTAAGATATAGTCCAATACTACTGGGAACACAGCTTAGACGAAGTTGGGAAAGACGGTGCTTCTGAGGCATTTTTATCGCGGGTGGCGAAGGTTACATCTGTTACACTTTTTCCTAGTAATTATGCAGTCATTTCATACTGATGCCTCTAAATTAAATAAGTGTTCAATGAACAGTAGTAATTCATATAAATTCCATAATGAAAAATTTATTTATTTCAAAGAGCTGATGTTGCTGAGGCAATATTCCAAAGTATGTATTTTGTGGTTTCGTGTAGTCCTAATTTCAAAAGCTAGAGTACTATCACTATTTTAATTGTAAGCGTGTTAAGTGCCATCATTTTAGTGGAAAGCATTGCTCAATTAGTTGAGAGTAGACTCGGGTTACTATTCATTGTTTCCATATGTTGTTTGAACATAGAGGAAATTTCAAAAATATGGTACTAATTGTAGGTATGCTGCTGATAGTGGATGACTTTGAGATAAAATCTTGATTCCTGTCATACTGTTTTAATCAGAGAATGAAGACTAATCTGGCAGTGCCTTTTGTCATATGGGGGTAACCTTTTTACCTGTCTCTTTCTGTGAAGGCAGGGATATAACCTTTCATGTAGATACAGGTAATAAACTTGATGATTCTGGTAGAGAATGCATAAAAACCTGCCTCTGTGGAGGAAAATAGGTGTGTGTACAGATGGATATCAGAGATTGTTTTAGGAGCAAGTTGCAAAGTGATGATTCATTGAATCCTACCTTGATTTACTTAAAGCATGTAACACTTTACACCGATTGTGGTGGTAGAAAAACATTTAGTAGCCAAGAAGTTTTGTAACTTCATCACAGGTGACGACAGACTCTTGATAAAAGACATCTTTACAAATGTAAACTGTATGTTTTCAAATGAGCAAAACATATCATGGAATTTTTCAAATCTGAGCATCTCCATTTTTACATTTATTGCTGACTGTATTACTACTTACCAACCTGTGTAAAGCATAAATTGTGCAGTAGAAAAATATCTTGCCTTAATTATGTTGTATGTTTTATATACTATAAATAAGTAATAGAAAAATGCTAACCAGTTTTCACACTAAAATAAATCACTGACTTTGGAAGAGAGAAAATCACATTACCTAATACTCATCTACACAAAAATGTGATCACCATCTTGAAAAATTATTCTGAATGATATAATTGTCATTGAGCAGGCAGTTGTATGCCCCTTTTTTAACTTCTGCAGTATCTTATTAGAAATGCTTCATTAATTCACATTATTCAGCAGCTGTTTATTGAAAATTAAAATAAAAATCAGAAAGTTTATCCAGCAAAGCAGTATTAGTTCCTTTGTTAAAGACAAAAAGCTCAGACAAGAGAAATCCTTTAGCATCACCATGCTAGAAACACTGAGCACATTCTATTTTTGTGATATATGGATGGCATTTACTGATTCAATTCATCAATGCATTTATTAGTCAAACGTCATCAAACAAAGAAAATAAATGAAAGTAAACAAAGACCAAATGATGAAACAGAGGCCAAAGCAAGTGAAGACTCTACAAATCTAATTAATTAATGTTCAGTCTCATATTTACAGTCTATATTTAAGCATCTAATTTAAATGACGTGTTTGTTATCTTACATTGATTTTCTACTACAGCTCCAGATAATTCAGGTAGCGAGAGCTTTTCATTCGCAAATACATTTTCCATTTTCCTTTTGAAACACAGAATTTTAAAAGGGTAGGATCAGAAGTTGTGCTTGTATGGGTATAATAGAACGGTCCTATGTCAGCAGAACTGGATGCTCCACTGTCTACATTCCCCACCATTTATATGGGTAGATTGTCATAGCTCCACTGAAATAACTGAAGCTCTGACATTTTTAACACACTGGAGATGTGCTCTGTTGTCTTTAGATCACTGGACTACATTTGGATTTAAAATGAATTTCACTTTTTTTTTCTTTTTAGGATGAGAAAATACTGAGTTTCACAGAATCCATTTTAGGATTCTTCTCATTTGAAATACTTTTTAAAGACAGAGATCCACTGTAGGAACTATGCAGTTTATTTCAATAGACAGTTTGGTGCAGTTATTCGGCTTGGTAAGCCACTAATATGCTCTTGTGCTTATTAGAACAGTCCTTCCCATGTCTCAGTTCAGACTTATAAAAGTCGCCAGACTTGAGCCTGTAGAATGAATGTGGCAACCTTGACAATAATGTCACTTCTTTTCCCAGTGGCAGCCCACAGAGCTCTCTCCTTTTGCTCTTGAGAGAACATGGAAGAGTGATTATTATGTGATTATTCTTTGAGTCTTTATACACCCTCGCCAGCCACTCTTGCTCACCATATATAGACCACTATTTGTTAGAAGAGAACACAAAATAATAATGTCTGTCTGATGTACTTTTTCATAATGCTCCTGTAAAAGAGCCACATTTTCAAGAAAAAAAAAAAATCAAGATATTCTTATAGAATTTCCTTCATGCAGCATTTTCTGAAAAACACTTTAGAGATAGAAGAGAGAAAATAATAAAGAGATTGTGCTTTACAGTAGTAGCTATGGCAGGACGCTACATAGGTAGACAAAATGGGAAGAAGTTACACCAAAAAGCTTTCTTAGCTTTTTCTTCAATTCTGCTATTCAGAATGCTTATTTGCAGAATGGTTTGTAGCTGTGGCTATTGCTTGATGTAGTATCAGAAAATGCTTTATATAGATTTGATCTTTGGTCCCCCTAGCAGGTTCTTTCATGAGTAAGCATTTGCAAGATTAGTGCCCATATCTTTTGCAGTATAGAAGCAGTCACTTGTATAATTGCATTCCTGAAAAGTGGGAAATTGGGTTAATCTCTTGTTTAAAGCCTATCAAACCTCATAATCAGCGCTATGTTAATAGCTGACATTTTCCAGTAACCTCATCTCATATCTGCTTGTTGATCTTGCAATACAAAACTTGAACATGAGTCTCTTAACACTCAGACAGCATTGTACACAGCTTCTTTTACTCTGAGTACCCCTTCAGCAATGCCAAGGAGAGGGCCATAAAATAGGGTAGCACACACACAGTTTTTTTGGACTTGCTGAGGCTTGGTAATCTTCTAGGCTCCAAGCATGAATTGAAATTAGGGCTACGTGAGGTGCTTGAGATTGTGAAACTTCTTAACAAATGCACAAGCACAGCGCAAAAGCCCTATTCAATTGTTTAAATAGCAAATTGATTTTGAAATGGAATTGTAATTATAAAATGTTTTTGAAATAAATACACAACTTTTACTTTTGGATGGACACCAGCCTTTCCCTGTGTGGAAGATTTCTTTCATCTGCTGCAGTGTTAACATCAACTATCTGCCTATGAGGTACTGGACTCCAGTAGTGCCTACTGGTCTACCACTGGCCTAATCCGATAAAGTAATTTCCTTCTTGAAATGCAGAGACAGTTTTGCAGTATTGTATGTTTTAACTGACTTATCAGCACCAAACTGCAATTGCCTGGTGTAATATTTTTGCTTTTTTTTCCCCATTTTTAAGAACATGGTATAATACATTTTAAAAATAAATCTGTTAGCAATGTGCAGTCTCACACTAGCTCTTTTGGAGACAGGAACACAGACCTGATAAGTCTCTCACGTTCACAGTGATACTTTTTTACTGGATTTTTGTCCTCATGCTGCCCCACTGCTGTTGCTGCATCGCTTATATTGATATGGCCAGGCACTGTAACAGACTGGTAACGTGTGGCCCTCTGCTCGTGTCTGAATGACGTGAAGGGGGGAGGCAACAGAGTGCTACTCCTGGGTCACCAAATGGCTTTTCATGCTCAGAGAAGCATCTTTGTATGGGAGGGCCTCCCTGGTTGGTTGCATTCTCTCCCTATGGCTGTCATAAGAAACCACTTGTAAGAGAGAAGCTACCCCAGAGCATCCCAAGCGTGAGCTCAAGCTAGATGTCTTCTTCTGCCATGCCACCACACGCATGGGACCGCATGCATGCCAATACACCTTGGCAGAAATGCAAGTGGGATCGTACACACTGGCAGAAAGGCAAGTATGGAGGTCTCTGAGCACTGGGTTAAAACTATGTGCTCTAGTTCCCCTTTGAGATGAGACTTCATTGGTGTTTGCTCCTGTGTAACATATATCTTTGGCCTTTGGAGTTCTAAGCTAAGCTGTAATTCATATTTAGCTGTGGTATCATTACACTTAATGACGCTGTAAAGTACAGTAGAATGGCTGGATGGCCCCAAGGATGGATAATGGGTTTTTGTGTCATTTCTATGTAGGAAGTCATTTGGAATTTGAATCTTTTCCAGTAAGGGACAAAAGTCAGCACCATCTGAAGCTTGTCTCATGGTTTATCTAAAATGAGCTAGTAGTCTCACTTCAGTTGCTAGTGCAGAGTTGTCTAAGTCATAAAAGTCAGCACTAGCAAAAATTTGGATGTGCTCTTGCTGCGTGCGCAGAGAAGCAAAATGAGAGGTCTGATCAAGCAAGGCACTTAAACTGTAAGTGCGTGGCTCCAGTGGGACCAGTCGTAATAATTACGTGCTCCAAGACTTCTTTGGAGCCGATGGGGTAAATGTAGGCAGCTGTACTTCTGTGGGCTTTACGGTGGTCCATGGTGAAGGCTCGTGCGTGGGGTGCTGCTCAGAAGACTGCATTTGTGTCTGTGTTCTGTGTATAAATTCAAGACTTGAGTTTAGTCATGGTAGATTGTCAGTCTTGCATCTTTTAGACATATTCAATCTCTTTACATTTAGAACAGAGACTATACATCGGTAGGTAATTTTCAGAATGATGATACAAGTAGCTGTCTTGAATTATGGTATTAGAAACTGCAATTACAAGCATGTTATTCTTCAGTGTGATATTGCTAGCGTAGAACCTAGAGCAAAATAACACTTTCTGAAAAAGTATATCAGCCTAAGGTATTCCTGTAAGAAGTTATGTCATATTTAAAGCTTAATTGGAGAAAAAAAAATCTGTTTCAGCAGCATGACAGGAGAATACCATCTCTGTACTATTACCTATGTTTATTTAGCGTTGAAGATTATTTATCTACATATTGTAACAAGTAAGCTATGCTTATATAAGATGGGAAGTTTTATCTTGAGGCCTGGTAAAAGCAGGAAATAAAGTGAGATAAGCTCTGGTTTCTAAGCTTGCTGAAATGAAGACAGAAGAAATATTGTATTTGTATGCTAACATAACATGCTATAAATTCAGATATGATATCATCAACCAATATGGTTAATGTTGCCTGACACTTTTCGTTATATGATCCTGCTTCTTTTTCTCTTCTGGCTAGAATCATGAAAGATGTCATTTGCACTGGAATTAAGATAATTCTTAAAATACACTACTGCATAGTAGTGTGGTAGTAGTGAATACTACAGTATTCAGACCTTTATGATTAAGACTTTGTACTGATATTTATATATTGGATGNCAGTCTTGGGAAATACTTTTTAAATTTCCACACAGATTCGTTCTTCTTTATGTCAGCATTATTTTTTCTATTTTTAGACATTATAATTTGATAGAAACATTTTTGGTGATTGCACTGGAGTTTTATGCTTTAGCACATGGATCAACTTGTCAAAAAATATCAAGGAAAGAATGCAACAGTGTGTGGCTTTTTTCCTACTGTAAGCTGCTTGTGCTTCATCTGCAAGTCTGAGCCCACAGTACTTCAGACGTCACTTTTAGAGGACTGTAAGAAGCATTAACCTTCCCAGTCCCGCAGGCCAGTGCCTGGATCCAGTGGTGCCAGGCAGGTGCACAGCCGCCTTCTCCCATTTCAATGATGCCTTTAGGCTCTCCTCTAATGGCTGGGGTTGTTGCCTGTGTGAAAATATGCTAGGAGAAAGTCTTATCATAGCTTGGACTTTTAAGGCTGCAATGTAGTTTTTGGGGACTTTTTTTTTCTTTTTTTTTAACCAGTATGATAATTCCTAAATGATTTGGAATTTCTTTAGAGTTGCTGTAATTTGTTGTGTCTATTACAAATATGTAGTTGTCATCTGGTAAACCCGTACCTCAGAGTCTTAAAAATTAAGCATGGTTTTAAAGTCATATCCAGAGCAATTCATACCTAACGGCTACTATGCTTTCTTAGAGAACTTATAAAATCACTTGTTCTTCACCTATAGGAGTTGTAAATAAAACTCCTTTGTAAGAAAAGTGCTGACACAGCTATCACTATAATTGCATGAATACCCTGAATTGGTTTAATATAACCTCTCATCCCCATTGCCCCTATAAAGACTAAACGCATGATAATGACACTCGTATCCTCCTCTTCCTTATCACACACCAGCCACTGATACCTCAACTTTGTCTCCTCTAGCTCTCCTTGCCCTTCCTTTTCTTCTCACTGTTCACCTCATCTGCATTGGTGTCATATGATCTTTCCGAATGTCAAGTAAATGCAGTCTGCAGTCAGCATTCCCAAATTGCTTTCCTGCCAAAAAAGTCTCTTTTCATATGCCATGACCCATCATCTCAGAGTTAGCTGCAAGTCATTCTGACTCCCAAATTTGCAATATATTTTCTATTTAATGAGCTATTAAACATTATGCACTTTTTAACTTCATCTTTTCTGACTAACCACATTCCTCCTAATAATTATAGCTTTAGAAAGAAACAATTAATTGGAAAGCCATTCCGCAATAGAAGTGACATTATTTGGAGAGCATTCCTCCTATCCATGCTCTAGGGGTTATCTCATTAGAATATATATATATTTAGAAACCCTGAAGATCTTTATGTCGGTCCAATAGCCACCATGTTGTCATCAATAATATAGACAAGATTACCGCAAGTGCTGTTTTAACAGCATACAAAATCAAAATTCAAAATGGATTTTTTTTTCTTTTTTTTTTTTCTTTGAACAAATTAAAGAAATCAGTTTTTGTTCTTCTTCCAACCTTGGAGAACATTTTGAGTAATTCTTAATTTAAACACAGACACAAGTAATATTCCATATATTTTATATAGATGTTGTCATTTTGGCATTGGAATGTAATTCTCATATATTCCTTCATTAATGCTAATATTCAATTTATTGCAATAATATTATAAGTTAAGTAGTCATCTAATGAAAAACTTGCAAAAATTACAGATGACTCGGTTACAGTGAGTGAATTCTGTTGTCATAGCTTAGCTAGATTATGCCAGTGTGTGTATTCAATCAATAATCTACTACTTGGGGATATACAATTCTGGTTCTATCATTGTGGTAAATTATATCTAGTTAATGAATGCAAACTAAATCCTGTAAATATATATGCATTATGCTAATAGCATGGCTTATGTTAAATCCTACAGACTTCCATGAATTCCGGTCTTTTTCTTTTGACTCCTACTCAGAGTTTGCACTTTGACAGGGAAATTTTATAGGGAAATTTTGCCCGTGACCCAGTTATAGCAGCGGGTGGAAGTGCATGTTCTGAAGGTGTTCGTCTTTCAGCTTTGAGCTCTCTAATCAAGCTGGGGTGACAGCAATCCTCTAATTGACTTCCTTTCTTTGTTGCATATCAGTTTGTGCCTGGTGCTCACAGTTGTTTTGTAAGAACAATACTGACAGTGTTATAAGGGGAAATTTTCCTTTCTTTGAACCAATATGTGTTAAATGCTGGAGTAAAATGAGTGCAATACAAATATGAGGAAAAAAGCTGTTTTTCTAGTTACCTGATATTCTTGTCACCTCCATAGCTCAGGAATATGATTTTGTTGGATACTGTAAGTTCAAAACTTACCTGTGCCTCGGACTCCTTTGCACTTCCTTTTGAGCACATAGTTAAGGTGAAAGCTGCACTTCCCTCTTTCCCTTGAAGCAGGAGCGTTGTAGCTCAGCACTGTTTAAGTAGGGTTTCCTGGCCTAACTCTGACAGCCACCTGAAATAAAATGTTTCTCACTAGTTAGTGATTAAGCTGATTCAAAATAACATTTTTAAAACAAAATATCATTTATTTCCACAAATATGTTAGCCATTAAACAAAGAGATATAACAAATATCTGTGTCTACCCCATCCTGTCTAAGCTTTGCTATTTATGGGAAAAAGTAGGAAGTTCTCATTTCACCCACAGCTATTCCAAGTGACATATTTCAGTCTGTCTGTGCCTTTCTCAGTATCTTAACCCAAGTAATTGTTGGCAATTCATGGGCTCCTTCCTACGGAGACAGCTTGTAGCCATCCAGTGCTTTCAATTGCTGTGTATATTCTGATCTCAACAGTAGATCTGCACAGGTTTTGTCTGGCACCTGGTAAGAGGATCTTTCCAGCAAATGGCCTGGCTTTTGTCACTTATTATTATCTCTAAGTTATTAAGTTATTATTTCTCTACAGATATATCTGTTCTTTGTTTTGTTTTCAGTTTGCACTTCCACTTGCCTATAAAATACGGTATAGCTGTCCTAAAGAACTACTTGTTGTACTTGAACAATGTGCTACTTGTATATGGCATTTATAGGATTAATATTTATCAGTCTTACATCACCAACAGAAATTTAGAGACAAATATGCATAGTTTTGAGCTATACACATTTGCCTTTCAGATTCATCAGTGAACTGTGGAGCTCATATCACAATAATCGCAGAGTATAAAGGTTTATGAGGATGCATGTTTATTTTTTATACCATTTTCTGGGTTGTTGTTTGTTGGGTAACTACATTTTCACAATCAGTCTTTGCTGCAGGACGGGTCAAGCTTTCAACAGTAGTTTCAGGTTTTAGATTTTTGTAATTTTGGAGGTAGAATCAATGTTGGAGCACAGTGGATAATGATAACGTTGGCTCCCACAGTGTAATTATTTTAATAGATATTATTATTATTTTTAAAACCTTGTTGTCTCTTGTCTGTTCTTGGCCTTCATGTCAGGAGAATTCTTGAATTTACATCCATGTAACTGTCCGTGGCATGAAAAGTCTATGACTGAAGTCAACTGGAAAAGGAAATAGCATAATGGATAAACCTTTTCTCTGCTTTATTTTTATCAAAAGTTGTTAACGTTCTCCAATGACTATGGTCTTGATCTTTAGTTTTTATCCAGTAGGTCTCTTTGGAGAAGGAGAATGGGAGTTGCTCCATCTTGTACAGACTGGAGCCCAGAGAACAAGTGGGAATAGATTCTCACAGAAGAAGTGGAGAATGTGAAGAAATACTGCTTCCTAGCTGGACAAATGCTTTGTTATATGTCTTCTGTTTAGTAGTAACCAACTTTTTCCGTAACACTGCTATTGGAAGGCTTATATAACACTAATTCTTACAGATACTTTGTCATTTCCATTTAGGAGGAAAGAAGCCTTTGCATTTTTTATTTTTATTTTTTTTTAGTTTGAGCTCTTGCATTTACTGCAATTACCAGAAATTTGTAACCACACCTTGAAGAAAGATATGCCGACCTCTGACTTTTCTATGGTAGCCTAATTTTTCACGACTTTTTCATTCTTAACTATTGTAAATACATTTTAACATTGAAGAAGACAGGGCTGTAATTGGGGAAGATGGGGAATGATGAAGACATCATGCCTGCCCTTCGTTTTTTAATTTAAACAATCTGTAATGTAGGCTTGTGTCCAAGAAACTCTTTTTTTGAAAAATGAAACTGAATCTATCCTTCTATTAGATTTACTTTTGATTGTGATTGATTGGATGAAAGAGCATCCCTGGTCAATAACTACATGCTAATAATTAAGAACTTTTATATGCTTCTAAGTAAGTGGTTCTACAAAAACTGGACTTCTAAGTTAAATGTCTTTCACCACAGTGAGTGATAATGCTGAATTTCTTTGCTACTGGGGTAGCAAGAGAACAGAAATCCTTGCTCTTCTCTTTCCAGGCTCTCCAGTGTAATAATTTATAGTAGTAATTTTCTGTAGTTTTAATTTACCAGTTAAATTTCCAATGAACTTGGAACTAAGTCCATTTTTGTCTCTTCTTCATATCCCTGGATGGTGTCAGCTTCTCTGCTTTTCTCTCTTTGCGTTGCCACTCTCTAGCCAACACTGACCTTCCACACTAGGTTACTCAGCAAGTCAAATTGGTCTGCAAGAACTGGTGTATAAAACAGGCAGAAAAAGAAAATAAATCCAAAGTAGTTTTTCATGCTAATACTAGGAATTAAGTAGAGCAATATAAAATGGATCTAAAAACAGGAGGAGGTCTAACTCTTCAATCTATCCCTTCCTGTGGGTTGCTCAGGTGGGCTTGGGCTCTGCTGTTGATCTAAGCAAGAAATGTGTAAGACAGAGCAGTTTTGGGGAAAAAATTAAACAGCTTCACCAAGAGGCACTACAACCAATACAGAGATGCAGTTAATTTTGTATCTGCTAGCCGTCTTGTCTTTAATGTTGGCTGTTAAAATATCCCTTTGTGGTTAACTCCATGTGCTCAGTTTCTCTGCTAGCCTTCAGTAGCTTCGGTGAAGCTTTGGTAAAGCTTTCAGACTGAGTACCAAATAGCTCCTCTTTAATTTTGGACCCTGAGGAGATGAAAGGAACTTTAAACCTGCTCGGATGGCCTAAAGGTGTCAAAGAAAAGGGAGTGGAGACTTTCACACAACCATTGCAGATATTCTGCAAATTCTTTCTATGACTCGTAACACAACAAAAGCTCTTTGGGTGGCTGGTTTCATTGAAAAAGTGAAGCCGGAGCCACCTTTCAGCATCTTCAGTACTAGTAGAACTTGTAGTTGAAATTTACCTTTTTCCTGATATTAGCAAGTCTGGAAGCTGGAGAACAATACAATTGTGTTTTACCATCAACTCATTTTATTTGATTGGCTTGAAAATCTTTTTTCCAGTGATTAAAATTTATGATTTGCAGTGATACAGCTGGATGTAGCAGTAGTCTCAAAGTATTATGGTTCTTGCCTATCCAAAAGTGTGATAGCAATTTTATTTTTTTAAAGTTATTCTTTTTAATCTTGAAGCCTCTGCTGAAAAGCATATTAAATCCCCTGGTTTTTGAGAAGAGCAGTAATGGTGTATCATCAGGTAAAATCCCTGAGCCAGCATAAAGAATATGAAAAGAAAACCTTTGTAGACATCTCCATCTTTCTTCAGAAAACAAGCACATAGGACTAAAAGTAATATGTCTTTAGTTGTAATTCAATCATTTCATTATTAGAAAACAAATCCTTACAAAGATGCACTCAAAGATACAATGTTCTAATGTAATGTTTATGGAAACTTCTTCAGAGACTTAGGTGATACGCAAAGGATATAAAAACTCGGCTTGTTGATGCTTTCTGTTTTAAGGAAGTGCTGCTTGTTTTTTGCTATGGAAAATTCAGTCACAGCTTACCAAAGAGGACTTTAAAGGTAGCTTGAGATTGACACGTAAAACAGATGTCGAACTGTAAGTGTTTATGTGTAAGATAGATGCTTTAAGATCATAGTCAATGGAAATCTCGGGTAGGATTCAGCACCTCAGATCATTTTAGACACTGGAGTATCTTGTTTGGCCTCCAAGTGCTACTGCAGATGGGGGCAGACTCCTATATGCTAGGCACAATATACAGCAATCCGTTGCCCTGGGGCACTTTGGAGGGCACTGGGTGGCTGTGTTTAGGTGTCTGAGTCCAGAAGACATGCACCTGCTTTGGAACAACTGTATTTCAGATCATGTCAAGTTAGGAAAGTTGAATAACTTGCCCGAACTTGTGATGTAGCTATGAGTAGCAAGCATCTTAAATGTGCTGAAGTAGCTCAGGTATCTGCTTGTGACTTACAGGTCTGTATTAGATCTGTGACGTAGATCTGTCATAGACTCATAGCCATGTCAGATGGCGCCAGATGACCGTATCTAGTCCACTGAATTGAGTACTTATATTTAAATACCTAAATTTAAGTCTCACAATCTTGAATCAAGTCCCGTCCCAGGACCCAGTAGATAACAGGAAGAATTATAATACATAGAACAATTATGAAATTAATTAAGCTTTTTTCTGCTAAAACTGTTTTCAGCTCTTTGTATGTGTGTTAATTAGTGATGTAATGTAATGCAAAATCCAGACTGTGTGAGAAAATATCTCACAAATAGAAAACACCTCGCACAGAAGGTATCTCTGCTTCCAGTTCAAAGGCTGGATCTTCAGCTGTCTGAAAAAACTCACAAGAAAGTTATGAGTCCATTGGCAAAACTGAGTAAGTTAGATTTAATGTTTCTGGTAATTCTAAGAGGAATAAATGATCAGAGAATAGTTTTGCTTAAAGTAGGTCTGGAAAGGTTGATTTCAGCTTTCATTTTAAATCATAAAGAGCATGACATTAGCTAAATTTTATTTCTTGGATCAACTTTGCTGCTGAGAGCATCATCCAGAAGGATAGTTCACTTTAGCACAAGTATTTATTGGTCTGTGGTGTAATATGGGGAGCAAGGGCAAAGAGCTTCCATGTAAATTAATGGGTTTATACTGAATCTGTGTACAAATCTTGTTTCAGAGCAGTAAGCCAAACATATAGACGTGAGAGGTATATTTTATGTTCATTGTTTTTGTAACAGTGGCACTTGAGCTGCCCAGTCGGGATCACAGTCCTATTGAGTCGGATATTATACAAAGATAAAGCAAAAGAATTTGCTGTTCTTTATTTTGGTTCTTTCAGTCTTTAGCCCTTACCTTAACTATCTGCCTCTAGGTCTATAGCTGTAAATGAGAACATCTTCCTAGCTGGGGCAGTGATCCATTTGCCTTCACATATAAGAGTGAGAAGTACACTTTTCCTAATGTGTACTGATGTTTTATCAGAAAAAAAAAAAAAAATGTTATAAAGGTTTCCTTTGTTGCTTTGATTTTCATGTGAGTGATTTGTCTGTGATTCATTAAGCATCTTCAGTGATTAGTCTTGACTGCTATGTAGACTATAGATCTGCTGGCATCAGCCCTCAAAGTCCTGCTGTCCTCAGTGGAGCTCAATAGAATCAAGCTACAGAACCGGAATCTGAAAGAAAAATACAGAAAACAAAACAAAGCAACTCCTCCATTTCATTGCCTAATGGGGAGAAGCAATATAAGAAGTACATCTTCCTTAGTACTCCTTAGATTATTAAGCCCTTTATAAGAGAATTTGAGAGAATTTTAAATATAAGTGGTTTGGCTTATCATTTGTCTTGTGAAGTGATTCTTACAGTAGAAAAAATGTATTTGATACAACAATAGTTGAAGGCACTGAGGAAAACAAAATACTTGGGTCCAAACCCTGACATGACTGCGCAGAATGCCTTATCTCCTCAACCCATATCCCTCTCTTTATATCTTCTCCGGAATTCTTCCCTTCACTCCTCAGTATCAGCAAAATAGTTTTTCACTGTAGTTTAATTTGCTGAGGGTCGTGACTATTTCTGCACTGTCAAGAAATTGCTTTGGTTCTCCCTGAACCTCTGCGTGCGCAGGTGTTGTTGCAGGACTCCGCTATTAGCAGAGCATCAATACATGACTAATTGGAGTCTAAGCACTCAATGAGTATTGAGTAATTCAGTTTTCTAAATTTTAATTGATGGCAAAACACATGAAAACCTTAATTATGACTGTAAAGATTCTATGTATTGCTTTGTGAAGAGTTCTTTTAACTTTAATTACAACAAATGATGTAAATAACCAAAGATACAATATTTGAAAAAAAAAACTCCTAACTACGTCTGTGTCAGATATAGAAAATATTCTATGGCAGGTCTAATTGTAAGCTCCTGCAGGAATTTGAGAATTTTACTTCTCTCAGTAAATAAACATCACCTATCTTAGGTACGTAGCTGCCTGTTTAATGAAAATACAAAGTGGTTTTAAATTTGCTTTTAAGATGCTTATAAAATGAGAAAATACTTTAAAATTCCTATTACATTGTCTATGATAACTTAAAATAACTGTGGGAGGTTTCATAACTAATGACCTAATCTGTCTTTAAATGTTAGAGTGCATAGATATGCTTAGATTGATGGACACAGTTTAAAACCCTAGGGCCTGACTATGATAGAAAGAATTAGTGTCAGCACTTTGTACAGCTGAGCTGATGCTGAACACTATTTAGGGAAAAATGAATGAAGGATGAACTTTGCTCATCCCTAGTTCAGAATAGCCATTAAGTATCTGACCAGGGTTTCTGACCAAGCCATGAGGCTGTAAACGCCTGTAATGCTCGTGACAAGTGAGAAAACAACTTTCAAACAAGACATCTAATGCATAGCAATAGGACAATGCTACATCTGCTTTGGGCCATCTTCTGAATGAGCTTCTGCAAAGCTTATACAAAATGCTGCCTATCTGCATTTTTACAAAGTGAAAGATGTCTGCTGAACCCTTTTCAGTCTGCTCTATGAGCCACTCACCTGGGACAGGGTGCAAATACTTGAAAGTTGTAAAACCATAGTGCTGAGGGTGCGGGTCATGTGCTGTACACATGCATATGTACCTGCTGCAAACAACCACCGACTTTGAAACAAAATGGAAAATAAAAATGATTTTTCCGCTTTTTAATTATCTACATGGTGGCTTCTGTAGGACCAACATTAATCAGGATACATATATGCTGTGCTCAGAGTAAGTATCTGTCAAGAGTCGTAAAGATCCTTCTCCATATTAAACAGATTTTACTATTAACTTGGATTTACTATATCCATTAAATCTGAGGCATTAACTTTGTAGCTTTTGGCAGTTTTTATTTCAATAGCTACATAGATGTATTTATAATCAGTTGACATTTTGTAATAAAAAGGAGGGAGGTGACAGAAATGTGGAAACTGTTCTGAATTGTTCCCACTTTCTGTTGCTCAAGAACTTTCCCAAATGAGTTCACTAGCACCATTTTTCAGGAGAAATTTTGCTACTCTTACTTTTGATAAATGTTGCATTTCTTTTTCATATCAGTATAGAAGAGAACCTCAGAAAAACTGTCACTATAATCTTGAATTTCATCCCATTTTCAGTCTAAACCTAGGCCAGGAAGTTTGTTTTCTGGGCAAGTAGATGTTTTTTACTGAGTCTGAGTAACCTGCTAATGTTGAGCTACATCAGCAGTACTGCTCAATGCAAATGGGAATGAAGCTTCGACACATGGAGGCAATAGTTTTGTGCATTGGGTCATGCAGATGTCTTTGTCAGAGCCTGTGAGCCTGTAAACCCCTACTACCCCTGCACTGAAAGCACTGGGTTTTTTTTTTGGAGAACAGGACTGCATTTGAAGGTAACACAGGCCCATATTAGCTAATGTTAGCGATTCTAAGTCTCCATAGTGTCTGTTGATCTCTGATATAATATGGAGTTCTACAGCTCCCAAGTGGAAACTTTCTGCAACACAAATTAAGATGGTATGTGTAAATTAAGGCAGCATGTATAACGTGAGTTGTCATTTGTGCATGGAAAAAAAATAGGTGCATACAGTGAGGACACATGCTGGAAAAAAAAAATCTGTATTTTGATCAAATTCCCCTAATGAAATCCCATATAAACTACTTGTAAGTTTGTACACCCTGAGGAGTCCCGATTCAGATCTTCATTAATATGAAAGGGATTTTCTTTATGAAACCCCTCATAGAGAAGCAGGCATTACCAATGTCAAAATACTGAAAAATTATTTGAGATGGAGCTGTTGATCAGGAAGTCATGGAAAAGGGAGAGGAAGCTTAGTAAGCTTTGTATTTGAGTGATCTACTGAAAGAAACTGATCTCCATCATCTCCAAAATCTTCCCTTAAGTAATGTGTTTTGCATACCTTTAATAATAATTGCAATGGGTTTTATTTCCAAAGCCTTCTGCAAAACATTCCCAAGAGAAAGTAGTTCTCTGATTGAAAGTAGTTTGTTGTGTGCTGAATTTCTTTTTTCCCCTTGGTTTCTCTCACATTTAATTGAAATTTTTGGCTTAAAGCCAAATGTGATTTAGAACATTTTTAGGTCTCAGTCACTGAGCAGGCTGTTATAAGAGCTGTGTCCCTATTGCACAGATGAGTTGGCATTTCTAGCTCAGGTTATTTATTTCAGTGATTCTAGCTGGTATGCTATACAGGTTACAAGAAGAACCTCAGCCTTTGAGCTGTAGTTTAGAAAGTTTAGTTCTTAATTCTGTCTCCTGTTAGCCAAGAGACACCGTCAAACCAGTAGAGACTCATCCAAGGATCTCATCCACAATTACTGTGGACTTTGGGTGGCTCAGGGAGCCACTGAAGCCTTAGAAAGATGCACTCTTTAGCTCAAGAACTGACATACTATGCATTTTATTCTGAAAACCAACTCTGAATTTTCTGCAGGGAAATCTTATTTGTTCATAAATATGCCAAAAACTTGGATTGCAGAGGCAAAAAATTTCAGGTGATCAAACTGGCAGGTTTTCCTATAGTTAGGGGCTAATAAATTTGGCTATTGATATGTGATGACTACTTCATAGTTACACAGAGAGAAGTAATACTTTAATGACGTTGCTTAAAATTCCTGAAAATGCAGTGTTTGTACATGACAGTTTTAGGGAACAATTTTAAAAATTGGGAAAAATGAGAGTCTGAATGTGAACAGCTATGTAGATATCTGTGATGTCTTAGAGAATTTGCACTGACCTGTTTTAATTATAAGAAGAAAATGTATCTTCTTTTACAAGTCTTGCCTTAGTTGCACTTTTTTTTTTTTTTTTTTCATTTTATGATGCTACTGTACTGTTGATGTTTCTGTTTATATTAAATTAACCATCTGCTGTCCAGGAACCTATCAGACCAGGTGCAGTAGAGCGTTGCACCTTAATGATTGCTCTTGCAAATTGAAGCACCTCATGTTGTAGGAAGATTGGATGGGGATGAATCCTTGTTGTTCTTTGTTTTTGTTTGGGTACTGATCTGAAGGACTGAAATTTCTCCAGAAGCAGAACTGAGAAGTTAGGTATGAAATACGTTCTTTGACTAGGGACCAATGTAGGTCAAGGGAACACAGACCCTCTGGGAGACAGTCCTCCCCTCGGCAGCAGACTCTTGTGAAAAGGATTCGAAACTCTGAATAAATACTCCTTACTGATGAATAACACAGTGCTGTATGCAGGTCATGTATCACTGAATATTGTGCTCTCTGTGAAACACAGAGTAACTGCTTTCAGATCTTTGCATAGTCAATTAAAACTGCCTACCTCTATTCTGATGTGTCCTTCAAAGGGCTACCCGAGAGACAATGCCCTTGGGGTTGGAGTTCTGAGGAGAAGAGGTGACCCCACATTATCAGAAAGTGTTTAGTAATGAACATTGCCCAAGCAATTGAGCTGAGGCATCTCTAAAGGGGGTGGAAAGCCAAATGGAAGACTGTGACAATGTAATATTCATGTTTATTTGAACTAGATACCTGCCTGAGTATGCTCTAATTATGTGCATTTTTTTTTCCATCCAGAATTCAAGACTTGTAGTTAGAATAAAATCTGCATTCAAATGGTTAACTTGAAATAGACAAGAACATTAAACTTGCTTTTCTTTTTTTGACCTTTCCTGCTACATCCACCTCAGCATAATGTTGTTTACAAAGTAAATATTTTTAAGTATTTTAGGTACAAGAAGCAAGATGCAAGTTCTGGAAGGAGCTGAAAAATGAAGTAAAATTTTGGCTGCCCTTCACAAACTTCAAATGTACAAAATCTTAGATCAATGAGCTTAGCTCATCTAGAGACTTCTAAAAGAAAGTGCGGTGTGTATGGATCCAGGGCCTAAGCGTAGATCTTCTCTGAACTGTGCTTGTGAAAAATGGATCAGATACTAGATTTCATGATCTGCTTTCTTTGATTGCCTGGAATTGAAGACTGCTCATAACAATTTTGTTTACATTTTGAAAAATAATTTAGATTTTGGCTGTGAGTACAGGTTATTATTTGAATTGTGATTGTTTTGGTTATGCCCTTGAGAAAGTGTTAGTACGTAACTTTTTCCATGTTTAGATATTTTGAGTTCTTCTAAATGTAACTGTCAAAGGAAGAATAGCATGCTAATACAAATGACCTATAATAAGTTACAAGTACTTTTTTTTTTCCTTGCTTATTGCCTCCTGTTTCACCTGCTTGGATTGTTACAGAAGAGAAGAGGAGTCAGCTTGTCTTTTGAATCTTCTTGGGGTATTTATTTACAATTTATCATTTCCTTGGAGTTATTTGGGATGTGGGAGAAGTGATTTCGAAACTGATGGATGACATTTGTGTGTGAAGCCAAACAGATGATAGTGTTCCCTTCACCATCACATTGAGAAATCACTGAGAGCTGTTACAGTGGTGGAATGGCAGAACAACAACTCTGGCATCATAAATGCTGGCAGCTGTGCCCAAGTTCGGTTAGCTGCTACCTGGGATGTGGGATGCCTAGGATAATGGTACTGGGCAGTACTGCCTGCAGCTGGAAGAAACACAGCAAGGCTGAGAAGAATCCAAGAGAAATGGAGGGAGTAAGAGGGACAGAGTAGCCAGCACAGCAGTAGTTTTTGCCTGGAACCATCGCGTGTTTTTCAAAGTCAGTGAAATGTATTAGTAGATAGATTAGTAGATTTGCAGGTTACCCAAATTCTTTTTTTTTTTTTTTTTTTTTTTCCTGAACACGTAAATATGTAAGATTATATTTATATATAAAGAGAAATCAGTTTAAAGTCACCACTGGCTGTAGAATTTTCTGGGAGCTGCTAAAGTAAAGGTGTGTAGAGATTAATTCCCTTCTCACTCCTGTAGACCACTCACGGCAGTGTTAGCTGCTTTGCTCTCTCCCCACACAGAGCTGACCTTGTGCTGGCTGGCCTTGTACTTTCTCATTTCTTTGTCTGTTTTAAAACCAGCTGGTTCTCTCTATAGAAGTTCACAGCTAGGACCCTTTCAGCAGATGTCTACATGGTCTCAGCAGTTCTTTTCCCTTGACCTTCTGTGGCATCATTAGGCTTTATCCTCACATAACAAAGTAAAAGCTGGGTCACTCAACTTTCTCAAAATGTGTTAGCAATTTGAAGACTATTTATAGCTGGAATACAGAGCATATGGAGTGAGCATGGCTAGAATATTTATGACCTCCAAATCATTGCCCTTTCTTCACTCCCCCCCTGATTTACATAAGACATTGTAACCTTTTGTTTCGGGACCAGAATGTATCCTGGTGAATAGTGTGGTTTCACAGGCTGGTTGTCTCATAGAAACTATGCAAATATTCTTGCCAGTAGCATAACTTTTGCAGAAGTTTTCACACAGTTTATAGCAAGATACTAGCAGCCAGAAGGACATTCTTCATTCAGTGTGCAAGGAAGTCTGAAGACAGGCTGGGAGATGGTATCATCTGCTGAGATATGCCGACAGGTCAAATAATAGCATTGGCAAGGGGGTGCAGCAAAGGACGTCTCTGTCAGCTTTGGTAAAAACATTTGATAGTGTGTACTTGCTGTGGTTCCTTCTCGCACATCCTATGCAATAAAAATAGATTTTTTTCTGATCTAGCAGAAGACAGGCTAGATTCACACCAAACCAGCTGCCATACCTCTTTTAGTACATCTTGCCTGCGCCAGTGTGTGTGTGAGGTTTTATAAAAGTTTTTAGCCTCCAAGAGAGACTGGGAAACTTGCCCTGTAAAGTGATGCTGAAAACAGCAGTCTCAGCAAAGCTCAGTACCGCTTAGGATTCAAATTTTATTTTGTGGCCATTTATGCACTTCTAAAAGACCCCTGGCTACGTTAGAAGGATTCAGAGTTGTCACCAAGGCCTTTCTAAATATGCTGCTTGCAGAAATTACAAGACTGACATCTTTGTTCAAGCACAAAGCTGGACCAATCTTGCTGAGACTTGAGATACTTCTCAAATCAAAATTTTGTTTAAAATTTGTTAAGCTTAGCAGGAATCTTCACAAAGTTTCATGTGGCAGTCTTTTGGTATTTCAACATGTCTGAGAAAGAAATATTTTATGAAGTGAGTAATAAACCTAATGGCATGATGTACATGATATAGCATGATAGTGGCTGGTTTTTTTTTTTTTTTTTGGATGAGTACATGGTTTTAATAGGCCTTTTGCATGTTTTATTCAGTGCTCATTAGAAGGTATCATGGCAGAGGAATGCTTCATATTTGGGTGTTCTGATTTGATCTTGTTCTTCCTATGCAGGGGAGTATAATTGAGTGAATTTTTGAAATAAGAATAATGGGTGAAAATATCCTAGTCTAAGTAGAAGCCAGGTTCCCCTCGTGGTATAAGTTGCCTGAGATTCCCAATGAAAGTTCAAAGTGCAAAAAAAAAAAGTCTTCAGTACTGTTAGAGGTTATTAAATCTATTTAACTTTCAAGTTTTTGAAATTTGTTACTGCTCTATTTGGGAGTTGAATAAAAACCTTTTCCTTTAAGGTTCCCCCAAGGTCATAAATCTCTTTTGAACTTTAGGATGAGCTTTCTGAATGAAGAACAGATATGGTGCTAAAGTACCGTTTTGATTCTGGGCAGTGCTCAGACTCAGGAACTTTTAAAGATTATTGTGAAATGGAGAGTCTTCACAGAAAAGTGTGGAAAAGGCATTGCAGAAGGTCTTCTTCATTCTGAGGTCAGTTCCTTGCCACCTGGCTGCATAGTGTTGGCAACTATCTCTGGTTAATTACTCCTTCAGGCTCACAATAGCTTCTGTAACTTCCAAAGTGATGTCTTGTCGAGGTTACGGTTTCCTTCAGGCACTCAGCACAGCATGTTCTTTTAGCTGGGGACCTCACTCAAACTTCAATAATTGAAAATTACATGTTATGACTCCTAGCTATTTGTCTGATATGGCTAGCAATGCCAGTTGTAGGGAATATATTACAGCATACTCCCAAGGTAGAGGAGCCTTGGGGTTATAATTCAGAGTGGTGCTTTTAGCCTTGAGGTTATAATTCAGAGTGGTGCTACTGATCTCTTTTTACCAGAGCTTGTATCTCAACTAACTGAGAAACTAGTCTTTAACTAGAGTACCTAACTAGAGTACCTAACTAGTACTTAACTAGAGTTAAAGGTACTCCAGATATACCAACATGTCACCTGGATAAAGTAATACTACTTTCACATAACAAAGCTAGAAAATAAGGATGTTTATTATAAAGTGGGTAACATTGATGGTTTGTCAGCAAGAGCCCTGAAATTTTTTGATCTCAAGAACAATGTAACAAGCACATGACTTCTGTTTTTGATAATATTTGGTGGGATCAAGCCTTGTACTTGATCACCAGCTATCTTCGATCCAGGACTGGTCAGCCAGGGATCAGGAGATTTTCTGTCCTAGTTGGACAGAATGCTGAAAGAGGATGAAAGAATTCCCAGGGTACATCAGAGAAGAGAAGAAAGGAGAGAAAGAAGCCTCTGGAATCAAGTCTGGTCTTGCAGAGTGGTGGGGGCCATTCTCCTCACACTTTGAGGCTGAGCTGCAAAAGTGCTTGCTGCAAAATATCATGGAGTTTTACATGATTTCAAAAATGACTGCATACTTCCATGAAGAAAGCTCCACCATGTCTTATTAAATACAAAAATGCCATCCCTGTCTGAGGAATTTCGAATTTCCTGAGATACAAATTTTAGAGGTTGGGAACGTGTTCTGTGGTTAGCAGAAGCACTGCATTCTTATCCTGTTAAAAGGACCGTATAAACTCCTTACAGGGCACCTGCTATTGATGACTGCTAGAAATCATGTAGTGGACAAGAGGAAATGGCCTCAAGTTGTGCCAGGAGAGGTTCAGGTTAGATATTAGAAGAAAATTCTGCACAGAAAGAGTAGTCAAGCATTGGAACAGGCTGCCCAGGGAAGTGGTGGAGTGGCCATCCCTGGCAGTGTTCAAGAAACGTGTAGATGAGGCACTTAGGGACATGGTTTAGCAGTCTTGGTGTTGAAGGGCTTACAGTTGGACTCGCTGATCCTAAAGGTCTTTTCCAACCGTTATGATTCTGTGATTCTATAGCAGAGGAGATGGGCATTCAGTCTGACCCTGTATGGTTTTTTTCATGGGAGGGAAGGCTGTGTTTCAAAAGTGAGAAACCTGTGAAGAGGAGATTGCCCTCTGTTAAGTGGAAGGACTGTCTGATGTCTGCTTTCTGCAGATTATGAAATAGAACAGAAGTCTTCAGAAAAGTTGCCACTGTTCTAAATCAAAAGTGGATCATGTAAACTTTTCACAATATTTTTTAGTGAGTAGTTTTAAATTGGTTTAAGTTGCTATACTCTTTTTGGGAGAAGCTCTTACTTTTTTTAACTTACATGCACTTTGTCTAAATGTAAATTGGAGCTCTCACTGTACCTATGTAATAAGACTAAAAAAGAAACTGTCTTTGAATACTTAAAATAAATTTTTGAGATTTACAGTGCTAGATCTGGGATTTAACCATGCTCTTATGGAAATCTTTTAATGTACTTTCGAACTCAGCAGTGCCAGAGTTACTGAAGCGTGCAGGTGTACAAATGTGCATTGCTCAGTTATGTGTACCAGGATAATATCACTGGAATGGAAGAATTTTTCCCATCTCAACCTGCATATAGCTACATATAGCAGAGATTTTACTACAGTCTTTTAGTGTTTTCTATGTCATGGGTTTGCTTTGTTGCGCATAAGATTACCAGGTTCCTCTGTGCATGTTATCACAAGAATACTACTTATGTGTTGCATTTTGATTTTTTTTATGCTCACTACACTTGTTTTAATTTTCTCTCCATGTAAACATTGCATAAGAGAAAAATACCATTGAGTATAATGTTCGCCTTACCTCTTACATGCAGTCCTTCAAAAAGGGAATGATCGTTTGACCGAAGTGTTGCCAATATTTAGAGACTATGGTTTACCTTTTTATATTACATATCCTGAAATGTATTTTGTGCTGATTTACAAGTTCAGGGATGTTGTAAGTAATTGTGAAACGGATACAATCTGAGAAGTTAGTTTGGATGGGAATAAAAAGGGAATTTTGAAAACATAAAAATGCCCTTAAATTCTAAGCCAAATTATGATTTATTTTCCCCAGGGATATACACACCGTTATAATGGTTAGAAATGAAATCATTTGATTTTTACTTTGAATTTACATATCTGAATTCTTAAAAGATTGAATAACCTGTCAGGAAAACTACAGAAAACAAAAACATTTGAATCAGTCAATTTAAACAGATTTTTTTTTGTCCTATTAAGTCTATTAAAGGGTACTATTTGACTGCGTACATGGGGCCTGTCTACTTTATCCTATTTTATAACAATGGGATATAATGGGATTTTTTTCCCATATATGTGAAAAATGCATATGACTTTTTTTATACCTGCAAGTAGTGGTGCAGTTGCATAGGGTCCAGCTGATGTAATGCTTTTATAATACCTTTTTTTTCTTTTAATGAATTCTGTAGTTCAACAGTCTTTCTGCTACTTTATTTCTGGATGACGTGCAATCAAACTCCGATCAGACTCTAAACAGTCTGCTTTTATTTTTCATTCACTCTGCAGATGGGCTTGTAATACATAAAACTATGCAGTATGCAGTCCATCTTTTCCATCAGTGTCCCAATCAATATCTATTAAAAATAAATGCATGCCATGCACTGTGCCAGCTTGCACACCTATGATTAGTTTGTTAATTATTTGAACACCTACATTCTTCAAAGTAAAGTTTCTTACAGAGTAAGTATGGTGTGGATAATTCAACTCTGTTCTGTAGTTTTCTGTTCAAATACCAGAAATTCCAGTAAGCAAAAGATACCAAACCATCAAGGCACTTTGTATAATCTGGATTTTTCTTAACAATATTTATGACTAAGATGAGCTGAGAAAATACTATGAACAATAATTTTACCCATTAGTATTTTTATCAGTGATCAAAAATGGATCCTGTGGGATTCCACTAGAAATAGCACCACTGGGGAAGAATTATTTTTTGAGTTCTATCACTTAATCATTTTTTAATGCATTTAAGATGTGCTAAATTGATTTTATGTAGCACATTTTCATTGGAATGTCAGACAGTGCTGTGTCAAAGGCCTCATAGATGTCTAAGTATGTTATATCAACTAAAGCTGAAACTACCCTGCTTCTGAGGATATATCTATGAGAAACTGAATTTAGAGGTGTTAAATAAAATTGAATCTAATAAAATCTGCTTTGTGATTGAGGACTTGGTCAAATATCTCTATATCACTTCCAAGCAAACATATCTTGCCATGATGGCAAGCTTATAGGTGTTACAGATATTTCTCTTTCATATAGAGGTAGTCATGATTACAGACGTGTTTCTTTTCCACATGTATTGCTTCAAACTAACTCATGCCACCTTAATTAGAAAGAGTATTCCCTGATGAAAAACTGCTATTATTTTTTTGTGAGTGGCGTGCCAATTTTAAACGTGTTTTTAGGCTGAGATATTCCAGACAGTATGCACCCACTAGCCTTTGCTGTGTGTTCCTGTTAGCTGCCTGTTTAAACAAGTGATTCACCCAAGCTTTCTTTGAGACTGGATGCTGCTATTTCAAACCCAAAATTTCCTCATATGCTGCTATCACTTGGCTTTAAGAAGAGCTACCTTTAATTACAGATTGTTCTATCTGTACTTTATTTCCAGAAGAATGTTTAGGGTGCACTAAAAAATATACTTCTGTCATCACCTAAATACTTAGAGCTTTCCATGCAATTACTTTCAGATGTGTATGTGTCTCTTTGTGAATGCATTTAGAGAAGGTGTCTGCTCAAATATTTATATTTGCTGAATGACAGAATGAGATGCTTCTGTAGAGGGAAGAAAGCAGATATATTCCACTGCAAATTATTCAAGCTGACAGAAGAATCACTGACGAGACAAAAACTGTCACATCTTATATGAATTTAGAGTGATATCTATCTGACCCATCTACACTCATATCTGTATTAAATGATTCATAGCACTTATAGACATTTTGTTTTTAACTAATCTGTCTTCAAAGCTTTCTAGTTCCTTGTTCTCTAAACTTGGGAACTTTTTGGGTTTCCTGACATAATCCTAGGCATTTTGAAGAGTCTAAGCTGCTGATTACAGAGCCTCGATTCAAATACTCCTTTTGTCTACCTTCAAACTGAGGTATTGCTAAAACCCAAAAAAACATGTTTGTAGTTCACTACAATAGATTTAAAGCGTCTACAAACTAATATTTTTCAGTGATAACGCTGATATTGCTGTGTCAGCATTGCTATTCCAGCATGAAAGATAATCTCATCCTTCCTGAAACATCTGGCATATTAATAAAAGCAAACCACAAGAAAGAAAACATAATTTACTCTTCAGAAGACTAACTCTATCTTAGTTATTGTGTTTAATTTCAGAGACAATTTGCAAGTGAAGATAATATGCAGCTATACAGACCTGTCAAATATTTTTAGCATAATATATTATACAATTTGTTGTTTCAGTAGTTCTTATGCAAAGTGTATATTCTGTTGCTAACATATCCTGATTATTGTTCAGCAAAAGAATTGTTAAAAATGCTTATCATTTTAAGTTGTGCTTTATTATTTAAAATATCTGGCTGAAAGTATTATTTTTTGTCAGGTTGTTTTTATTTTCACTTTTCTCTCTCCTAACTTTTCCTGTTTTATAATGTAGATTCCTCACATAATCTCCTGTTTCACAAGAGTGTGGAAAGCAATTAAGAACACTTTTGGAATGGCTTGACTCACAAAGGCCTTCCCCTGAGATAATTCCAACTTGCTGAAAGCAAACTCTGATTCTTGGCAGCAGAAAAAATTGAACCTTTTAAAAAGCAAGCTCCCAGTAAGCACAATTAAGTTATTCGACCAAGCGAAGGTTGAATTTAGCCTCTCAAATAAACAACTCTGTCAGCTGTGTCAGTGTTGCACTGGTCCCAAATTCCCACTTCTTTGATCTGGCGTGGCAAGCTCACGAAGAAGAAAAGGCAGAGGCTGTGCTTAGTTTAGTGTCGATAGGTTGGAGCCCAGGCCGAGGCAAGGCCAAACTCCAATATTGCCTGGAATATCAGGGGGACTTGTACAGACATTATGGGGAGCATAAAGCTTTTGCCCCTAAAATTTATTAGAATCATCTCTGAGGGAGAGAGAAGCTCAAATAATGGAATATTTATTGTTAAATATATTTTTAATAATATTTTTGTTTATTTTATATTTTTGCTACATGCCTGTTTCTTTGAGCACATACTCATTTTTCTCAGATACTGTATGAAGGTAAAGCTAAATCTGAGGGAACAGATTTACAACAAAGTTTTCCACAGAGGAGCGTGTGGCAAATCTAAGCTCCTGCACACTGGGACACCTTTACAAGTGCTGTGTTGCCTGAAGTGCTCTTTCAGAGAAACAAAAATTCAGCAAACGTTATATAGAAATGCTGTGAGTTAGTATCTCAAGGCAAGAGAGGAAAAGTTGGTCACCTACTACCTCAAATGCAAAACTTATTATTACTTTTCATAAATTTATCACTATTTTATTGCTTCAGACACCTATCTTAGCTGTTCCTTGCCTTTTCCTGCAGTCAGTGATGACCATAGGGCACTTCCAGAGGCAAATTCAGAGCATTTGCACTAGGTGCTCTGAGCCATCCTTTTTTTTTTTTTTTTTTTTGCACAACTGATCTGTTTCACCCACAGAAGCTTTCAGAAATACATTGATCCTTTTTCTTTAATTTTACTTAAGAATTCAACCTAAATTCAACCTTTGAGTTTTGTTCTTATATCTTTTTAAAATAAATCAACTTAAAGCTTCTCCCTCTGTCTTAAGATGCACGGAGCTGGACACAAGAAAGGAGAGTTATGGTGGAAGCTTCATATTGCAGATCATTCCTGCTCATTCCTGTTAAAACTTGGCATTACAGCAACCTTATTTTTTGTTGTTTTTCATTTGTTTGCTTGTGTTTTTTTTTTTCAACCAAGGTAAGGAAGTGACATGCAGGGATAAAATTGTTAAACTTCTGGAAAAGTTTTTTGGGAATGAGTTTAAAATCAAATGCTTGCCATAGACGGGCACCAGTAAGCTTCATTTCAAGTATTCAGTGAATATTCTGTGCAGGATGAGACACTGAAACATAATAGCAAACCATCTTTCTCTAGTGAGGCGTAGAATTTCATATTTAGTGGTCTTAACAGAGCCCAGGATGTATCTGTCTGAACCCTGCAGCCTTTAAAAAGAAGCTGATGTCATCCCTTATTCACCTACACTGCAATATGTTGTTTACATTTAGAATTGCTGAAATCATTGTTATAGGAAGGCTTCAAAGGAATGTGTTAGAGCTGGAAGGATAAATTGGGTTTTTTAAACTAAGGGCAAGGATTAGAGAACTAGAAGACCTCTCAGATCCTATGCAGAGGCTAATGAACCTCACCAGCAAATTGCTGAGCACTTGTAGAAATATCATGAATACTCATTCTGTCATAGGGGACCTCTAATTATCAGGACAGTCTTGTGTACCTAATCTCAAACCATAGCAGCTTACATCTGCCCTTCCAGTTTCACACTTCCAGTAAGAGGATCTTACATTTAAACAGTCCACAGCCACCATGGAAGTGCAAAAAAGATGAGTTTTGAAATTCTGCATTTCCCGAATATGTATAGTGCTGAAAGTGCTGGTAATTGTATTAACTATATACTAGGTAATTACTTAGTTATGCTTAGTAACTATTTGAGCCTATTTCTAGATTGTGATTAAGGTGGTGATTGTAGCCTAATGATCTTTAAAAAGTCAAAATGTTCCCCACAGAGGGAAGTAGCTTTGCAGGAGATTTCGGAATAAGTGGAAAAAGTATACTGCATGAACCAATGAAGAGTGTCATCAAGCTTATTGTAGATTATGTGGAAGAGGTTTGTAAATTACTTATATATAAGATGTTATATATCATTAAAAACACTTTTAGCATGTTTTCTAATATTTCTAGAAAGTTTTGGCTTGCTAATAAATGTAGAAATCAGAAACAAACAAACAAACAAACAAACAAAACCACCAAAGGTGATTAATGAAGGTCAAATAAAATCTGTAGCCGCTGATCTTTCTGAATATAAAAAAATTAAAAGTAGTGTTAGTCTAATCTTGGAACACAGCAAACCTTGGTAGGGCAGAAGTTCATACGCATTCTTTCTCTTATTTTAGTGAAAAAACAACCAAGGAATTGGTTGAAAAGGGCAGCAGTTTTTTGGTGGTCAGTATTTCCTCAAACTTTGGAATATCAAGGTATTTCTTAGTGTTGATTGTGATTGCACAGATGAAAGGAGAATAAACCATTATCTGCATGAATGTTTTCAAGATAACAACAAAATTTTTATTAGGAATATTTAGAAATACATGAAATGCCAAAACTGAAGTATTTGAACACTGACAAGATATACTTATGTGTATTTGTTAATCATGATTTTAACACAGAGGGGGAATTTTCTGTTTCAAAGCAATGGAAGTTATTTAGATATTTGACCAGCTCACATACTGCATCCAATAGGAAGATACAAGAAGGTTGGGTTACCCTTTCATCTAAGCATCGCAGAATTAGAGGATAATTCAGGTTGGAAGGGACCTCAAGGAGGTCTTTAGTCAAACCTCTTACAAAAAGCAAGGTTAGATCTGAAGAAAGACTTGGTTTCCCAGGATTTGATCTCATCTTGCCTTGAAAACCTCCAGGGAAAACTAGCCAAGGACATTGTGGACCTTCTTTGCTGCCAGGGCACACTGCTGGTCGGTGCTCAGCTCACTGTCCGCAGGGCCCATTTCTCCAGCCTGTCTGGGTCTCTCTCAATGGCAGCCCCCAAAGATTAGTGTCACTCTCAGGTCCCCAGGCAATTCTCCCTTGCTAGTGAATAGCACATCCAGTTGTTTGCAACCTTTGTTGCCCCATCTGGTACCTGTATCAAGAGGTTATCCCTTATACCCCCTAGAAGTCTTCTTGGCTGCTCATGCGCCAGCGGGTGTCAGAGATTCTTGAAAATTGTATAGCACAAACTTTCAACCACTTTTCTTTATGCAGAGATTCAGCTTTTCGTAAAATATTTCATTTGTCAGTCTTTAAAACATGAGCATTTTGAGGCATTATACTTCAAGGTTAATTATCTTCATAAACTACAGATGGGGAAATATAGTGACAAATGCTTTCCTGTTTAATATTGACTTTTGTATGCTAGGAGATAATTGGCCAGTTGTAATTTTTGCCTTAAGAATTAGGAAGCTGTGAGTGATGGAAATCTACTTTCTATGATTGAATGCTAATTATAGTCCTCCTACAACGAACACATTTTAAAGCTAAAACAACTATAGCAGTCTGATCTTGTGTCAACTGAAGTTTATGCCATAATGCATTCATTTAAATGTGAGTAACAACAAAGAATCAATGATCATTTTTATATGAATGTAACTTTTCTCAGAAAATATAAAATGAAAAGGGATTTCATTCACTGGTACAGAATAGCTCTTAAGTCTGCCCATAGATTTTGCTTCCATTGAATGAAATTATATTAGTCAGTAATCATTACTGAAGGATTGAAACTTTCTGGAGAACTGGGTATGATTTGTTTGTATGAGGAATGGCGTATATGCAGATTCAGCAGAGTGGCTATGTGTGTACTCCAGGAGTCTTGTGTTAGCAGGTATGCTGTCCTAATTCTCTCATTTTTTGGGGAGAAGAGTATGTCAATTCCAGCCTCAAATTCAGCGGTGAAAATAATGTTTTCACTATGTAAACAGACTTGAATATATTATTGATACCAACCAAATATTGATTCTGTTAAGGCCGAGTTTCAAATTAATTTCAGTTGTACACATGAAGAGTTTTATGAACAATGTAAAAAAACAGAATCTATTAGGACTGATCAGTAACATCTGGAATAATAAGTGGAAGCTCTGATAATAGAATTGTATATTTGAGAAAATGCACATTGCAGAAATATACATCAGAGAGGAGCTGCATGAATAGCCAAGGCAAATGGCATTTCCTTTCAAAATCTCTTAAAATGTAGTATTGTCCGTCATTTTTTATTCAAGAGATTGTCACTGTATTTCCCTTTTAACATCCTAACTCATAATATCATTAAGTATGATAGCTTTATAAACAATAGTTGGTTTCATTGTTGTTGCTAATTTGCCATTTTTAATAGGGAGTTATAATTGCTGGCTAATAAATGTTTCATGCTTGAAAATTTGCTATTTTTTTTCACCAGTGGCTACTTAAAGGTGGTGCTGATGGACATGAGTTTCTCACCGGATGATGGGTTGCCTAATTAGTCTTATAAGGATTTTTGAAAGGGAGGAAGGCGAGTAGTTTTCAGGATTCTTGGATGAGCATAATATGGGAGAATAGCAACAGCCCCAGTGAAAATTTGAAGATGTCTCTAGAGTGTTATGTTTTGTGGGAGTAATGTAGCTGATTTTGCAAGAACGTATTTAAATTGTTTTTTTTTGTAGAATCTCTTTTTTACTATAAACTTGCTGGAAACTGATTTCTATGCAAGTTGGTATGTTTGTTAATTAATGTTAATATCTTTAATATCTTTAATGACTTATTTTTTGAGTTCATTTTGTGTTTACTGTTTTATGTTTTTCCTGGGTATGAAGGTGTTTTGGGGCAAAACTAGTTCTTGGTTGAGAGAAAAATTGAATAGACCAGATGACAAGCCAGAATTGTACATGGCATGTCTTTTTTGTGCTAAATTGTTCCTACAGCTTGAGTGTTGACTTAATTCACCCTTCACAAACATGCACTCTCTGTTAATGTGTTGTTTACAAGGTACTAATGTTCCCACAAAGCCCGCTGAAGTAGAGCAAATTGTCCCATTTCATTAGTACAGAGTTCTAACTTTGAATAATTTTATTTTATGTCAAATAGCTTTTTAGCTCTGCATCATCAGCATAACCTGTATTTATTGTTTCGTAGAACAAGTCGTCGCGGTTTCCCATTTGCCATCTTTCTGGCTTGCAGACTCACTCTAGTCTTCAGTCTTGCGTCTCACATCATTCACACTCTCCTAAGGGATTGCAGCTAAATGTAGCCATTTACCTTTATGTTCAATTACCACTTTTTTTTTCCAAATTTTTTTTTTAGTAACACTGTGTATATGGAATTACGCAGAGAGGGTTGATTCAGAATACCACCTGCCTACTGCTTTTGTCTTTAGACAGAGAACAGTAAGCAGTATTTTTTAAATTATTATTATTTTCCCCCATTAGCTCTGTTTTAGGCCGGGAGAAGGTTGCCTGTCAGTGCACCCTGGCACTGCCAGCACCCGTTCGTGCCAGACGTGCTCCTGGCCCGCACACGGTGTGCGCTGGCATTGCCCTTTGCGATGTCTCCCAGCCTGGTGCTCTGCCTTCGCTCCAGCAGCCTCCTCATAGCCTCAACGCGCCCATGTCCTTTAGGGTGTACAGCCTCATCGGATGCGTTTCAGCTGCTCATGGGCTTCGGGCTGTGAATGTGCTTAAATGTAAAAGTTTGGGCTGCCATGTGTGTGTTCACGCTGCTTGAAGAGATGTTTCCTGTCAGCCTCGTCCTCGCTACTCGAGTGCGAGGGTCCTAGGGGAAAAAGCGAGCGGGAGGGAAAATCTCAGTGTAATGGGCACGATTCGCCACGAGATGGTGATGTTATATGAGATTAAGTGTTCGCTTTGTGGGACAGCGTGACAAGGGAGGTGGGCACTTCAGGGTTGTGAGTCAAGCGAGAAGGTGCCCCTGGCTGCTGCCCGAGACCGCACAGGTGCCCTGGGAAGCAGTGTTTGGCATTAATTAAACCATAACTTTTTTTTTCCCCCCCTTTTTTTTTTTTTTTTTAATTTGGAAGATTCCTTGAACAATGTAAGTCCTTGAAAGTGACTAAGCTCAGTGCATGTGCTGACAAAATAAATAAAGTGGGAAATTTCTTCAAATGCTATCACTATATTTCACAACATTATATACATTCGAGTCCATGCATGATTTGGTTCAGCAAACATGACTCCTCTGCTGGAGCAAAGTGAGAATACTTTTTCCTTCAGGAAAGGTATGAGAGGGCAGATGCCTGTGTGAGTGGCTCTCACCCCATGCTAGGCAGTGATACACTCACAGGCTATGCTTTTGCCACAGCATTGCAGCTTCTTGAAATCTCACAGAATCACCAATGTGCGGCATATTGCCCTAAGTTGGGCAAATTATGTTGCATACTATTTTTTGGAGAAAAAGATAACTAGAATTACCAGTGCTTAATTGTTTGGGATGTTAGGATGCTCCATTCTGTGAAGTACCGAGCACAAAAAGCTGTAGGTTGATATTGAATGAAAAGCACTAGTGGCTTAGCTTGCAATTATGAAGCAGCAAAACCGAATGCTCTCTTCATTTGAAAAACTTTTAAAAAAAAAAGAAAAGATGGGAGAAACATTTTGTGTTTCTGGTAATGCTTTTGACACTCTCTCACAGCTTTGCTTTCTTAAAAATATTGAGGAAAAGCATTTTACTACAGCTGGTTCAGAGCCTAACTCATATTTTCATGCCAAGCTTTGTTTGAAAATCTGCTGATTTCCTGTTTGAGACACAGGCAGCTGTATTGCAGGATCTCTGTAGTGACTGACATTTGAGTTTTCCCATGTTGTTGCTGGGGCACTGCTACAGTGCCGCAGTCCCACACCAACCCCTGTTTCCTGTGCACTGTGTGAACTCAGCACGAACTAAGCTACCTCCCAGACATATTTGCTCAAGTATTCAGAAACAGGTTTTGGTACAGACTAGTAGCAGTCAAATGAAAATTTTTTAACTGTGCTCACTGCTCCCAGTGTCTTCCCAAACCATCACCAGCTTGCTCTAATCTTAGGCAAGATACATGTGCAGGACTTGCATTGTCATGGAGAAGATGAAACTATTGATACTTGCTTCTCAGTTTTAAATAGACATGTGGCATTTTGTGATCTATGAAAAGCTCATAGTAGCCTCATAGTAGATGCCTCATGTATCATACATGAGTTGAAACATGATTTAAAGGACTGGATTCCCAGCAGCTGGGAGTCAGCCTGGTTCTTATCCTGCTGCAGGACTTGGCCCAGGCAATGTGGTATCAAGCTCAGAGAAATTACCAGGCTCAGATCACTTGCAGATAGCAAAGACCTAAATAAAACTGCTGCATCACAAAATGCTGCCAACTAACTTGTGACAGCAAAATATCTTTCCTACAAAAAGTCATTATGAATATTTTAAAAGAACATGAAGGCTACCGGGCATGTAAAATCATCCTATTTGTTTCCTACATCAGTTTCCATCTTCCTGCATTTTCCTCATTATATAGTTTTCCACAGACTGGGCATTCTTTCCTGCCTTCTGCTGGACTTTTTGTTTTGCTTCTTGTTTCAGTTACCTTCCTGATAAGCTTTCTAAATGCTTGAGAGCAACTGTGAAATCCACATCTTTTCTGTTTTTACCAGATTCTTATACTAGCTGGCATGTAATTTCTCTAACAGTTTCCAGGCCTGAACCCCCTGGAAACTGGCAGAACTGTTTTGTTTTCAGTGAGGAAACCCACTGTTTTCAGATTGTCTTCCACTGTTCCGCGTAAGAGCTAGATCAGGGTTGGGGAGTAATGTGTTTGTGTTTCAAATGAGCGATCTTTGGTTTGACAGGTTCTTGACTTTTAACTTTGTCTGTGATAAAAAATATTAATTTTGAAAACAGTGAATGATTGCACTTATGATTAATAGAATAGAACAATTCAGTTTTACCAAGAAACTGTCAAGAACACTATTATTTTAAATATATTGACAGAAAAAGAAAAAAAGTTTTTTTCTTTCAATTTCTTCTTCTTACCTAAGTTAGGCAGTCATGACAGTTACACATGTCAAGCATGAAACATAAAAAAAAGATATAACAACACACAGCATTGGCTCATCTTAATTCACAAGTGCAATATTTTTATGTTAAGCAAATACTAAAATAATATAACTTGTATATAATCAATATTTTTTTTCAACAGATAGATCCCAGGCATGGGCAGTCCTGGTAATTACGAATTCGGTCTTCAATGACCTGCAGTGACATTATCAAAGGTAGTAAGGAAAAATCCAGCAATTTCACAGGGACTTGCTGGCTACCATTATTAAGACTGGAGTATGAGAAGCATATTTACCTCAATTTTCTGCAATTTCCTGGAAAGTGATGGAGACAACGATCAGGAAGGACAGCAATTGTTAAAAAGAGGAAATTCAGAGGAAAGGAAAACTCATATCAAGCCATATCTAGTCTATTCTACAGATATGTTTTCTGATGGGTATTTTGTTACTGGCAGAGCTTTTGGACGTAGTTCATATAGCCTGAACCTTAGAAGAAATAGTTATGACCCCTCTTGTCCAGAGCCTTGGGGGATGCTCACTCTAAAAGGGATAACAATTTTTATATTTATTTTCAGGTCACCACTGCTTTCTGTTTTATCATTCTCTGTTGTTGGTGTTAAGCTGTGCACAACCAAGAGTTAAACTCACTGTAGAACTATTATTAGAAATTCAAATAATCCATCTGAATAATCAGACTGAATGAGGGCCTCAAGTAGTGCCTCTGATTTGCAGTTTAATTCCAAACTAGCCTTTACTTTTAGTATTTCATAACTCTCTTTGTTCGACCTGCCAAAAAAGCAAGTTGTATTTTCCCCAGTGCATGTACACTTAAACTATAACATGTATTCCCTCTGCAAGTTTAGCTACTGTGCTATTATAGTGATAATATCAAAAGCTTTGATTTATATTCCTTCAGCAATACCACCTAACTTCTTGTTTGCTTTCTTTACTACAACTGGATACTTGGCTAAAGGCTTTAAAGGATTTTTCTGTAATAACTTCCAATCTCTCTTTATGCTGCAGAATCTTTCTTTTTAGCTGATAGTCTGTCAGTTTGGTTCTTTGTTCCAGGGCTTGTCAGTCTGCATTCATTTGCTACATTTGCTTTTGGCAAGACCAGGGTCTTAAATGATATAAATCTTTTACTCTTCAGTTCCAGTTTCCATAAGATATGCTGTGGCTGCTCATCTAGTAACACTTACAGACTTTGAAATCTTCCATTTAACACAGTCGTTCAGGTCTTTTAACACAAGAAAAACAAAAAAAGAGGAAAAAACAAGGCATTTTGGGGACACATCTCTGAATTTTTTAGCATTTTTTTTCTGTATTCCTTTGTTTGCATGTTTATGTCCAAACTTTGACCAAATCTTAAAATTGGTATGGTCTCGGTAAGCAAATCTTCCTGATTGAACTCATAGGTCACTAGATCATCTATTATTTATTTCTGTGCCTCTCATCTTTCACTTTAAAGACCATTTCCTTTATTGTAACAAGTCTTACATTTTTTTAAGGTCCTCATTCAACAGAACATTATGGTTCCTAGTGAACTAAAATGCTTATGAGTGTTTAACATTTCTTGAATTCCATAGAATAAATGCACTTTCTTAAAAAAAGTGAACATTTTCCCTAAGGATGGATCCTTGTGGTGCCTTATCTGAGACCTGTTAAAAGGAGGCAGAGTGCAGCCTTGGTGGGGATGGATGTGGATATCTCAGGCCGTCCTCCCCGTGCCACATCACATTTTGGGACAACAAGCTCTGAGATGGCCCAGTGTGGCAGAGCAGCAGCCCAGATGGGATCCCAGGGAGTACGTTGGCCGTGATGTATTTTCATGAATAAGTAGAATGGACTGGAGTCTGTTTTGTGGGCCAGAAGACAGTGGCATGGTTAACCTCATCCTTTCCCTTTAAACAGGATTTGCTTATCATCCTTCCTGATGGGGGCACTGGCCTGGACACTGACTGGCTTTTGCCATCCCCAGGCACCGTGCAGGGATACTGTCTTGCAGACTGTTAGCTGGTGCAGCCCAAAGCTGTGCCCGGAGGGTGCTAATTCCTGTGCTGGAGCTGCTCCAGGAGCAGGGCACTGGACAGATCCAATCCTGGCAAAGTCCTAGAAAGGCCCTACTGAGCAATCCTGCTAATGGGGATGCTGCAGTCAGGGCAAGAGGTCCTGGGCTCTGTCAGCCTTGGCACCAACCTCTTCTGGAGAAAAAATGTTTCTTCTGCCAGACACTGGGATTCTGAGGGCAATATAGCAGCGTGGGAGGCAGAAGCTAAAAGGGTAGGAGCTAAGATCCTCTTTTTGTTTTTGATTTACCAAGGGAAATCACTGCCTGCTCTTTAGTGCTGATGCAGCGCCTTTTGCCAGAGCCATGCTAGTTAGAAATGCAAAAATCTCATGGTAATTTCTAGCTGCTTAAAAGTGTTATCTTTCTTAACACAAGGGGTTAAAAAGAGCTTTGCTGAATGAAATGCTCTGCACCGCAGGCGTGATGATACTTATCCTTCATTTATAGGAAGGTATTTTAAACACCCGAGAACAAGAATGGATATAAACTGTGAAAGGTCTCTTGCTCAGAGATATTTCCACTTGAATCTTTTACAGTCCTTCTGATTTCTGCCCTTTGGCCTCCTTCCAGTTCAGTGAATGCCTTAGTCCCACACCAGGGAAAACTTCACACTGTTTCACAAAACTTTTGTCAAATAAGTCTCCAAATAAAATGTAACTGACATTTTTTTCACTGACTCTTTTTTGCCCTGTCAGAACAGTCAGAACAGTGAAAAATGATCAGACCATCAAGGCAGCAGCATGGAAACACACCCTGCTGGTATTTTTGGCATGGCCCAGAATGTCCTTTTCTGGGGAGATGGTGTGGAGATTTCCTCCGTCCGCTCCTGAGATTTCCCAGGTTTGCACTGAGACAAGGGGCCCAGCCCTCAAGTGGCATTGCACATGACCGTTCTGGACATTTGGTGGAGGATCTGCCACAAGTTTTGGCCTCTTCCACATGTTTATCTTGCCCCTTCCATGAGTCTCATTTTTCCCTGTAGATCATCTACCAGATCACCTCTCTCAGAGAGCTGTTTCAGTAAGGATGAGCAGCGCGTGAGCAGTGCCCGAGGTGGCACTAGTGTTTCTTGCAGTAGCCAGTTCCTGCTGGGCATGGAATAGACATTGTCTTTCCTGCTTATTCCTCCGCTACCTGCTTTAATCTCATGCCTGTCACTCTGCGGTGTGATGGGGCCTCATGAATAGGGCTGTGGGGACTGTGGACAGAGGGAGCAGTGCCACCAAATCTGTTACGAATCTGGTGTTCTGGCTAGCGTCAGTGTTAGTTCAGCGTGTGGCATGTTTTGCACAGGATCCGTTCAGCGTGGCTAATTGAACGTCTTATTTCTGAATTTCCTTTGTCATAAAAACACACCTGCTCCTCACCTTTCGAGGTTATGGGTTTAACCTCTATTTTTGAAATAGATTTGAAGATTACTGTGATATGCAGTGGAGAGCAAAGGGGACAAGATGGTTGATAGTTTAGTAGCAAATGGCACCATCAGAGATTGCAAGAGAAAAGGTTTTCTCAAGAGATCTTGAGAAGACCTTCCTGACCCAGGGCAGGGTTAACCTAATCTGGGACTATGTTTGTGTAGCCTGTTTTATCTTAAAAACTTCCAACATCTGGCCTTAGATCTGAAACTTTTGGATGGGCGCTGAGTTATTTGTCCAAAAAAAAAGCATCCCCTTAAGATGTGAGCAGAAGTCCAGAGTAGCACCCACTGTGACCTTCGTCGAGTCAGAATGAGAGCTTCCTGCTACTGAGAATTTAAAAGCCAGTAGGATTAACGCAGTGTCTGCATGTCACTGCCATGAGCGGTGCCCTGGAGCAGAGTGTGGTTGCTGCTGCCCTGCTGGCCTGCGTTTCTCCTGATGGCTCCTTTGGCACAGCAAGGGAGCAATTGCCCAGATTTCCTGGAAAGGCCAGTGGTCTCTGGCTCTCCAAAGTCAGCTGGCTGATGAAAACATGGGCAATGTTAAACAAATTTATGCAGCCCTAGACTGCCAAGTTCTGCAGGAAGGGAAAGGTGTCTGCATTGTCAGTAAATTTTTATAGAGCTGAGATTTATTCTAGTGTCAACCTTATGTGGCTCTATATAGTGAGGGCAGAGCTCAGTAGTCTGTCTAAATAAAAGCTGTTCAACGTGAAGCTACTCCTTCCAAGACTTTTCTTTAAATCTGTAATGAGCGTCGTGTCTCTTCATCCTGCTCCTCCATTGCTAGCCCCTTCCACCCTGAGGAGGATCTGAATGATCCTTTGCCTTTTTTTTTTTTTTTTTTTCCCCTGGAGGGAGAGAGTGGGAGATAAATATCTAGTCAAAAAAATCCTCCAGTTTGCTCATGCATGGAACCAATGTGTCAGTTTAGAGAGGAAAACACAACGAGTCTCTCGCTCTTCTCTTTAGCTACTCTTTGCTAGCTGGCTGAAAAACCCTTGTACCATGTGGGCATTAGGTGCCTAATGCCTAAAGCAAGACAGCATGGCACAGCAATATTTTGTTTCTAAAGGCACTGAGGATTTTTTTTTTTTTTTGATGTTTATTTCTGGTTCTGTGCAGAGAATTGCACTAACAAAAGGTAGACATAGAGAAATCCCAAGTGAGAAAAGTAAAAGACTGAATATAGAAAAGCCCAACATATTAGTTGGAGAATCTAAATATATAAGACCATCAGAGGAAGTCACCATTTATGTATGAAAGGAAAATATTTCATTTTTTTAAAAGTTCAAAGGAGAAAGTAGCTTTAAATTAAAATCAGCATTGGGTGAAACAGACTTAAGATTAGCAAACTGAAAGGACACATCCTGATCTGCTGAAGTGTAAGTGGAAAACCATTAGCAGATTTGGTGCTACAGTGGATTTCAAATTAGCAGGAAGATCACATAAACTGAATTTTCTTTATATTGACTTTATATTGAGAAGAAAGCAAGTTCCAATTAACTTGTGTTGGTTCTTCCTCTCACTCCCAGTGAGAGGAAAGAAGAAGGAAAAAATACCCAGCAGTGTTATTAGATAGTAGGAAGACATCCTATCAAGTGTAACGAATTTATCACCAAGTGTATGACGCTGCTCATTTGCATAATCAGAGGATCAGGTCCCACACTATGTGTGTGTGTGTGGTGTTCGTGCCTATATACAAAATAACTATTTCTTTTATATAACATTGATTTTTTTCACAGTTTTACAGTGATTATAGTCTTTATTCCAGGCAAAAAAAAAAAAAAGACTGTCCTGTAGAGTCAGACAGAATAACTGTGTCAAATAAGATTTATTTCAAGGAAAATAAATGCAGCTGTCTTTACTCACGCAGAAGTAAAAATTTAAAGAAGAAAGTTTCTACAAACTCCTTTTGCTTGCTTTCTCGCCTGACCTGAGCTCAGAGCCAGTCAGACTCCCACTGACTGAAGCATCTGCAGAAGCTAAATGAAGTTTTTAGGTGAACACTTTATATTGAAGCTGGCTAGGAGGTTCATGAAGTAATTTGAACTCTCAGTGTGTACATGTGCAGTACATAGGTAGCAGTATTTTGCCCATTATCACCTCAGCAAAAGAACCACTGGGAGTGGTGGATGTTTGCAAAATTTGTTCAGACATGCTCTCATGGAGAGCTAGGGCATACATACGTCTGGATTTTCTTGGACGTATTCTCTGGAAATCTTGTCTGAGCAGATTTATAAATGTGCCTGGGATTTAGGGGCACCTGGTGTCCGTTGTCCAGATGCTCCTGATCCAGCTGCTGCACATCAGCATTTCACAGTAGCCACATCTGGGACCTTACACAAGGAAACAGTCTTAAGTAGAGCCTCTGACTATGTGTTGCATAGCCATGCATTTTAAGTTTAACACTTATGGAAGGTCTGCTGGGCCCACACTATCCTGTTGGTTTATGGATGTGCAACAATTTTGATGCAGCCCTGAAACCTGAGGCTTAAGGTGCATGTACTTTATAGCACATACAGATTTCAGCCTGTGAAACTCTGTAGATGTCCCCATCAAAGTCTTTATACATCATTGTCAATTTTGAGGATCATGTTAAAGTATGGTGCCTTTCCTCGACAGAAATGCATTTTTTAGGTTAGTCTTTAATTTTAGTGGCATGACAGTCCAATACTACAGTCCAGTGCCCAGTCCAATGCTGGACACTCAGCTTACAAATATTGTTTTCAGAGAAATAGTATTCAACACAGCGCACAAATTTATTTCTTTAACTGGATCATTTTTTTCTGGTCAGCACCTTTCAGGTGCTTGATTTTTAACATAGGAGTGGTCTCTTTTCCTGGTATTGTCTCACATGATGTAGATGGTGGCAGTAATAAAAAGCATTAGCTTTTCCCTGATCAGCCTGTCCTACGTGGCCTGTATTATTCTTGACCTGGAAAAGAAATGTTGAAGTTAAAATATAATTCTGTAATGAATTAATGTGCTGTAGAATCATTACTATTTTTGTAGAAATTATTTTCACTTCATTAGCTGGCTCTCCCCTCCTACTCATTTTTATAAGAATTAGTACGAAGCCAGAACTTGATTAGGGCTGCCTTTGTCAATTTTAGTTATTAATGTTTAGTTAATTCTCTCAAGGAATCTATTTTGGGTTCGGTAGTATTCATTTTAAGCCATTGAGTCTCATGTTTAAACACTTTTAGCACTTAGTTTTCAATTATGTAGTTACAGCAGAGCAAAAGGGCCTTAAATGCATTAAAACATCCTTGTGAAAGAAGAATGATATCTGATTTTCACAGATCTAAAAATAGTGCACAATGTATGTGATAAAACTCGTGAGGAAATCCAAAGAGGAGTAAGTGTCATTCTAGTCATACCGTTGGCTATCTCCTCTGGGCAGGAACAGGGACCAAGTGACTTCTTACTTAAAAAGAAGACTGTTATTTCTGTTTTACTTCTCCACTATTGGTGGAAATATAAAATAATAATAATAATTATCGTTATTATTAATAGTAGAAGTCTTGGCATTTTATCAGCTCTTTCTCAGGGACATATGAAATTATAATGTTTAAAGAGATCTTTTCCCCTGATATTTGCAGATAAGAGTCTCAGTGATATATCTAGAGTGACCTGGTTTGCAAAATGAACTGGGCTAAAAATGATTGCAACTTTTAAATGTGAATCAGTGGGTAGAAGATGTAGGACAAATTAAGATGGAGGACAATTGCTATGGGGGCTGTCTTTCTCTTACACCTTTGTGGAGCTATGATCATGAATAAACAGGCAGCATGCGCTTTTTGAAGGCTTTGCACTTTGTATTCTGTGTATGGGTATGCAGAAGAGAGAAGAGAGCTTCCTGCAGCATGTTAGTGAGAATATGAAGCAGGTCTCCAGGGAGTACTGTGGGAATAAGCTACATAGTTTGGGGAAGAGCTAGGACTGATGTCTCTGGAGAATATATTCTTACCAGGTCTTTGCATTGCACTGCTGAAATGCCAAAAGTGTCTCATGGGGATGCTGCATGACAAGGTCTGCAGAAGTGAGCAGTTGGGAATGTCTTTTCTCAAAGTGCCAGGGTAAAGAGCCCTTCAAGAAACGATAGAGAAGTTATACTTCCACCAGGAACAGTCTACCTAAGACCTGTTACTTCTGGGGCAGCTTGATTGAGTGAAGGATGCACAGAGAGAGCCCTCTCTCTGCTTCAGAAGCTCCTCCCTTTTGCTGTTTAGTTCTCACCAGAGCTGAAGGGTCCACCTGGGACTCTTCTGAGTCACCACCTTAGAGCACAGACCTGTCTAGTTATTCAGTTGGTTCTATGCTCTTTTTTTTCTTTTTCTTTCACACAGAAAGGACATGAGTAATTAAGTTAATATTTTAATTGCTGATTTACAGGATCATAAAATGAAAGGTTGCAAAGTGTTTTAGGAGATTCTAAAACTCCTTTCTGACATTGTTAAAAATATGCAAGTTCCTGAAGTTTTCCAGGATCTTCTTATATCCTTTCTACAAGTTACATGTTCAAACATGCCAGATCTTTTTTTTTTTTTTTTTGTGAATTAGTACTGAATGTAAAGACTATTCTACTGGGAAGAACAATCTGGTTAGGAATGACATTATAAACGTTCTCCAGACGAGGAGAAGATCATTCCCCAGTGGGCTATATGCTACCAGAGTTTGCTTTCTGCCCCTTGATAGCCGACCACTGTTGGTCTCAGTCTTGGATATAATAGCCTAATTAGGAGACCTCACTGCTTTCAAGAATTGAATTCCAAGTATTTAAAAGATACATCTAATTTTTCTGTATGTTTTTTTTAGTGTTACTCACATGGCACATCTCTAACATAAAAGTTCCTTCACCTTGAAAAATTAATCACTGAGTTTTCCACTTTGTTAGTCCACTAGAGTCCCTATACAGGGATGAGTTTTTGTGGTATATTTGTTGTAGGATTTGTGATATACAATAGAGTTTTATATTTCTGGGCATTTATTTAAATCCACTAAATACAGCTGGACAAACTTAAATTATGTTGTCCATTTTTGACAGCATGGTGTTAAAGTCACTGGAATTGTGTTAACTGTTTCTTAAGAATGGTTCCATTACTTCACTGGCCACTGGAGATTAGATATACTGAATGGCAAATTCTTTTTCTTTTCCTTTGTTCATTTCCGATTCACTTTCAAATAGACTATCTGCTATCTGAACCAGTTCAGGTTTCCAAGTATTCTTAATATGCTTTTTATCAATAGCTTTGCTCTACAAAGTTATCACTGCTTTTTAGCTGCTTCATCACTTTCTTTCTAGTTATTAGTTGGTATAAAGTTGTTCCATTGTTCCACATTTAGGATTTGTCTTGATTCTATCTCCTTTTATTGGTCTTTCTTTTTTTTTTTTTCTAATCATATTTTATTTTCTTCTTCCTCAAGGATTAACTCATTTGCTTTTCATTCTCTCAGTTCTCTTGTGGATATTTCACAATTGTGTATATAATTATGAAGATAAATCACCAGTTCCCATTTTCAGCAAAGTTTCTTTTTATCCTCAAACCTCCAATCAATCTCTGTGAAGCTGAACTGGCCTTCTTGCTGAGCATTTATGGAATAAAATCCTGTCCCTATTGAATTCAGTGGGAGTTTTGTCACTTATGTCAATGACTTCAATCCTTCACCCACAGTTAACGTGTATTAGGTTTTAATTATAATGCCTTTTAGGATCCTCCAGCTTTCTTGCTGCTTCATGGATTTTAATTACTTCCTAGTGAGCACACTATTTACTCCTCTTTATTTCACTCAGCTTTTTTTTTCAAATGCGTGCTTTTCCTCATCACTTGTCAGTGCACAGGAGAAGGATGATACCTTAGCAAAATATAAAGATAGCCAAAAGGGAGTTATGTTAAACATTTAAGCATTGCTTTTGCAAATCATTCTGTGAAGACAATCTACCTATTAATTTTGATGGCTTCACGGGGAGCCTGGACTTCTGTGTGCCTCCCAGTGAAAGAATGGAGCCTTACAGCATGTGTTTATCACATCTCCAGCACAAAGTGCTAAAAAGTTCAAGAGTAAAGACAAAAAAAAAGTGTCTCTGTGACACACCAAGAGTTCCTCAGATGAAGAACTTACAATCTTTTCTGCTCTAAGGAGGACAAAGTAACCATTATGGTAAATAGGAATTCCATATGAAAGTAAAAAAAAATTCAATTTGTAATTAGCTACTGTTTATCGTAATGTTGATGGCAACATCATATTTACCAAAATGTTATGGCTTTACCATATTTATTGACTGTTTTTTTTAGCCTTTCAAAGCCTGACTATATGATTTTGTTAACTACATTCACATAGAAATGTTCTGTGTCAAAAGGATTCACAGACCCAAAAGTGAAATAAACCTGAGTCACTGTTTTTCAGAATTTTCTTGTGGCTGGCTGATCTACACCTCTGAAACTTCAGGCTTAAAACTTTTAAGCCAGAAAAGGGATTCTTTATTTGTCTTCACGTTTCTCTTATCTCTTTCTTTCTTACACAGGACAGTGCTGCATGTTTATATAGCATCTTGAAAAATTAGGTGTGGTCTTACAGATTTCTGTAACCTCTGAAGTTCCTTCTTCTCTAACACATAAGACAATTTGGTATTAAGTCACAGAAAGACAGAAGGAACAATGCTACATTTATTTGAGCAAGAAATTCTCCTAAGAAGCAGAGCTGCTGGGAATAGAAGCTGAGTATCATGACCTCTTTCTGGTGGAACTTGCAACTGGTCGGTGGTATTTGCCATGCAGGCATCTTCAGGCTGTCGAAGGGGAGATGCTGCTGCTGCGCTACATAAATGTGTGAGGTATTTCTCTCATGGTAGAAGAATGTGAGGTGAAATACCAAAATGTCAATCTGATACAGAATATGTAAGATTACGGTGTCTGTGTGCTTCTTCAGAAATAATGTTAAATAAAAGTAAGAGGAACAAGGGAAGAGAATATGTTGTCTGTAAATGTCTAATCAGAAGTAATGACATTTCTTGTGGCTATGTAGGTCAGGTAATTAGTAGTCTGGATGACCAGTGGGGTTATCTTATATCTAGAAGACTGATTAGCTGCAAAAAGGTTTGGTCAGGATCAGCTGCAAAGCACTGAAGAGTTATCTGAAATGAATATATATTTTTTCAGACTGCAAAACAGAGCTAGGTAATTCTTAAAATAAGCTTCTTGTACAATGACAGGAACAACTGCTCCTCCTGTAGAAATATTATATTTCTAAAGCATTGCTGGTGCCCAGAGTCTCTCTGCATGCAGCCATTCTGTGGTCATGGGGTCCATCCTGGCCACACATTAAATGCACAGAAAAAAGTACTTTGACAGTTCAGTCTAAAAATAGTTCTGACAACAACCAGGTGAAGGTTTAGTAGTGGACAGGGCAAGCATGTTTCTCACCATGGCTCATTTATTTCTCACCATGGCTGGTGCTCCCCAGCTAACTCATTTTTTAACAAAATGAATCTTCTCCTCTGTCTTTTTCTCTTTGCAGAATTTAGGTTTTGACAGTACTGAGCCATACATCAATCACATTGCCTTTTAAGTATTAAAACAACATCAGTATTCTGAGAATTCAGCTTTCTCTTTGATGTCTTTCCTGGTGGGTAGCACTAGCTGAGTCCTTTCCTTTGGAGTCATTCTGTAGTAACAACTGGAATTAGGTCACTGCAGAATGTGTGGTGTAGTTTCTCTGACATTTTAAATAAGATTTTTTTCCTCTAGTATTGATAAATGTGACCAAACTTTTTCATCCTTCTCCATTTTCCTTCAGGACCTAGGAAACACAAGGAGTTTTCTAAATCTATGAGGAAGACATTTGAACATAATATTTATGGCAAAGAGATTAGGATCAGGACTACGAGTGGTGAGAATTGCCACTACTGTTTGAAAGGGATCTGAGACCTTTTCAGATGGCACAGGTGCTACCTCCGGCAGTCCTTTTTCATGATTGATACTATCTATAGATTACACCTGGGGTGGACCAATATTCTTAAAATAGATACTCCTTTTGGTGACTGTAAGAATATTTTCCTCAAAGGCCTGTATTGAACAGTTGTTTTATTCCTCTGTTACATTCCCTCTGGATGTTTGTCCTCCAGCACACCAAAAGCAGTTAATGGAGAAGTTTGACTTGTGACAAGGATTTACCTTTGCCGCAGAAGATCCATTTTCATGTCTGGAAAGGAGACTCTGCTTTATCTTGGTACAAGTACACAGAATTTCCGAGCAAGCCTCCCCATTGTCAGATATTATTTGCTTTAAATGTGAGGGTCTTTGCATTGCTGCTTTTTGAAGTGTTGCTCATCCAACCCTCCTTCAATAGTAAAGAATTTGACTTGCAAAAGGAACACCTCCTCCCTGCAAAACAAAAATCCCAAACCACCAACTAAACAAAACCACCTCCCAACCATTGTGGTGATCTGGTTTGCTTTCTACAGCTAAGTGGTTACAACAGCATTGAGTGTATGATTTCATTACTTGGATGCAATCAGCATCGACAAACCATTTCCTCATCCTTTGAAATGAATTGCATTATTCATGCAAAAAATAAGTAAATGGGTGGGCAGGGGAAAACATAGAAAAAATATGCTGCTTGGCATATTAATTTGTCTTACTTAATCAGTACTGCAGATGGGGACAATTGCATTATATCCATATGCTGATGTTCCAGCGTCAATGCTGACAGAGACAGCTGTGGGCTTGCTGAGGGCTCAGCCTCCCAACCTGTTTGCCACAGGCTGGGGGTTGTTAGTTTTTGTCCACATTTGGGAGCAGATTGCAGTGGATATAGGTCTAATGATCAAGTGGTGAAGTGAAAGTCTCTACTTCCTTTCTGTTTGACCCCAGACATGAATGTGAAAAACAGACTCAGATCTACCTTCCTACTTTTAAGTCTTGCTATAAATCCATTATTACCGTTTTATTTTTAGCTGGGGCTCTGGGAATAGGGTATGATGCAAGTGAATGATGGAGTGATAAAATTCCCCAAACTCTACCAGTTGCTCTTATTTACTAATTATTATTTTTGTTTCCCACCTATTGCCTGTGTCTGGTGCTGTACAGAAGAGAAGAGAAAACAGAAATCTACTTTATTTTGGCTGCTTTCTGGCATCACAGGGGAAAGTATTCTGAAGGTTTGAAATTCCCTTGTTTGCCTCCATTAAGCTCTTTTCTGATATATGATATTGCTGTGCGGTATGGAAAACTGCAGATCTACTGTCCCAAAGAGATCTGCTGGGGCTGGGGAAAATAGGAAGAGTTTTAAGGCCTCTAGCTCATGCTCTTTGCATTATAAAGTCATCATACCCCTCAACCCCCACCAAATGATGGGTACTGGCTTCAGCATATGGATGAGCAAAGGGAAGATATGAATAAGATCATTTGTTTTTAAAGGATGCACCTTCCAGAGTACATGGAGTACTCCCAGTGTTGTCTACAAGGACCCAAGGATTTCAAAATACTTCCCAGCTAATGAATTGTCTAGGAATCTTTCTTAAGAGTGGGAGAAAAAATATTTCTCTATTGCACTGAAGGAATTTGTTACAGAGAGGTGAAATAGGGCAGGTATAGACCACCTCTCTCATTTAGTCTGATCCCCTGCAATACTAGGAATTATGACTGATGTCTTCTGCAGAGGACAGAATGTTTTGCTCAAATGTTCACAAAGCATCTGGCTCACAGGTGGTCACACTCATGGACCACAAAATGATTCCTGCTGCTCTGTGGCAAATCCAAGTCAGGATCAAAATAGTGAAACTATGTCAACAATGATGTATCATAGTAAAGAAGAGAAGTTGAGGGCACATGTCCTGTTTCTCTGGAATTTTAGGGAATTTGCTAGCTACAGCTCCTAGATGATCCCAGGAGACAAGTATGCTGTAAAATGTCCAGTGATCCTGGTCTATCTGGAAAAAAAAATCAAATTCCTTCTGACATGAAACCTGGCCGTCATTTGAACTTTTAGTGAGGTGATAGCATCCCTGCTTCCCCTCTCTATATTGCTTTTACCTGGGACAAAATCCAGTGCCTTGGAAAAAATCAAATTAAACTCTCCCTCAGAATGAGTCCAAAGTCATACAAGAATAGGACCCAGCTCCCTTGGTGCACAATGTTTTAACTTCCCACCATTTATGTCCCAATAGACCATCCATCTTCATTAGTGTGAACTACCTGTGGTTGAAAGCTGCCCAGATTACCTAGCAGCACAATTTCAATTGAGAAATCATTAATACCAGCTTTTTCTTTATACTTTTGTTCCAACTCCAGATCCTTGTTAATGAAATGAGAAACACTTGTCGATAATGTCAGCACTCTTACCTGTTTATTCCTTGTTTACATTTTTTTCTTATAAAATTGAATAGCTACATACACTAAATTTTGCTCATAGAAAGGCATTTTAGGAAAATGATTTACAAGAAATCATTTAGAGGAAATACTCATATGTAAGCTCCCCTTTTTTCCCTGTTGAGCTAGGACACTGCTGCATATACATAATTCCATATGCTACATGTCATGTAACATAATGCTTGGTTCTGTGTCCAGGGAATTCTTCTTTTGCATAGAAACTAAATAGTATATTAAAAGAAATGTGTCTTATTTTGTTCATTAAGGTCTTCTGAAAGTTTGAAAACACTGAGGAGGATTTCTTATAATGTGTAGACTCAAGTAGATAATTAAAATTATAATTCAATGGCTGGATCTTATTGTGTTCTCTTAAGAGAAGTGAAGAGATCCTAAATTTGCTTTCAAAATCTAGGATTCATTTCTGTTTGACAAGTCAGCAAAAGAAAGAGTTTCCAGGCTGCTGACATAGTAAATGAAATGAGATTCAGGCAATATGGCTACTTCTTTCTGGACTGGATTTAGAAATGACAATTCTGGTTAAAAATGTAATGAAATGCTTTGTCCAGGTCCTCAGATGATATTCTGGTGTAGGAATAGAAACTACAGTAATGCAAGGCCTCCTATAAGATATAGAAATATCTAAATATAGTAAAAATAAATAATTATCCATTAGATTTCTTTTTGGTGATGTTTTGTGTGTATTTTTTTATACTGTTTGTGATCTTGCTTCTTGTCATATTAATGCCACTCCATAGTAGTATGCAAACATTAATTAGTGCATAGTTTAGAGGAGGAAATGCAGAGTCTTGGGGAATTAATAAATTTCAACAGAGAATTTTATCTAGAGTTGTTTGTGGGATTTCCCAGTACTGCATGTTCATATGGCAGGTTTTTATCCCCATCTCAGTTGATGCTAAGTATTAAAAGTCGCCATAAATAATTAATTGTGATGTTCTTAAAAGTCTGACATAAAGTGTATAAGGCAGTGCACAAAACTTGAACAACAAGACTGTTAAGGTCAAATTCAGAAAGGGCTTTTTATTGTCCAGTTCCAAGTGGACAGACAAACTACATGCTTCAATGAATTGAGGTTGCCTAGTGTATTAAATAAAGCTTTGGGATGCTATTTTGTCCCAGAGTTGCAGGAAGGATATGGGATTTCCTCTGCCTCTTCCTCCTCAAGCATGGGTAATTGACCCATTATTTGCATTTTCAATGCTTATCCGTGAAAGAGGACTCCCAAGTGTCACTGTTGTGTCTCTTGACATGACAGAGAAATGCCTCTGGTCTCCTGTCTTTGTGCCAGGTCACACAAGCCGATACAGAGTTGTGTCCCTTTTAATTTGTTGCAGTACTAGGGAGCATGTCACTTGTCACATGGCGCAGCATGCCCCTCTTTTTTTCAGACAAATATCTGATCAGCCCAAATATGCTGCCATTGTCTGTATTAATGCCCGGATATGCCTATGGTGCCGTACTCTGAGCTGACCATGACTACTGAATGGAGCTGATCATCCAGAGTTCAACGCTGTGGTAATGTCATTTCAAAACTGATAAAAGGGTATAGATAACAGAGACATCCATCCATAGCAATTAGCTATGTTATTTTAGGAATATCCATGTACAATGCTGGAAAAGGTTAGGGACTGAAGAGCAAGCTTGAGAAGGTTCAAATCCTTCCATCCTCCCAGGACAGCACCCTTAACCTCCAGACCATAGTCTGGGTGTACCATGGACATTCTCTCTTCTTGAAGCTGCGTAACTATGCAGTCAAGAACCCAAAGTCCTCGAGTCAGAGAAATAAAAAGCAAGAGAGGTTGGTTCATAGTGAATTGTCTTTGCAGGAACAGTCTGTTTTGGTCTAGTCCTGGGTTCCAGACCATTTTTCTAATGCTGCTTTTGACTTTTAGATAGTGACCATTTATTCTCACATATGTGAGTACACATGGAAACAAACTCCGTGTCTTCATGTCCAAATAAATGAGGCAGTATGAGTCTTTCCCCACTCAGACTGCAACTTTTAGATAAAAATAGTTATGATTTTTTTGCTTCTAGATTTTGTCCAGTAATTGTGTACTAGGCTTGCTATTGGCACTTCCCAGATCACCCCTCAGATGATAGGAGCAAGAATGCTGCCACTATGAAAGATCTGCTCTTATTTTTTTTTTTTTCAATTTAAATTTAAGTTATGAATTTTCTATTCCCAGTTATTTATGGTCATCAATAGTGGGCTATGGTTAGGCCACATTTTCTTAATATTGGTGTTTTGACTGGGAAGGACCTTCTTCCAGAAAACATACAATATTTTTGCATCCACAGCAAAGGTAATCTCAATTCTCAGTGAAGTTGCTGAAGGGCAGTCAGTGGTTTATCTGCATTTTGACTTGCGAAATGTTGTTCATGGCCTCGTCCCCTGAGAAATCCTTGAGGCTGTTTGATTTACTTGGGAAACAGAAATGTCTCCATTTACCAAGGAGTACATGGTGGAAATAATTTTATCAGAAGACGTTAAATTTTATAATTCCTTCATCAAATGTGTCAGATTAATAGGGAGAAAGTGTTTTAAATACTTAACTTTAATTAGAGGAACAGTGAAGTCTGCCAATAACAATAATCCATTTTTGGTAACCAAGTATTTAAGTCATTTTAGAAGTTATTACATTTATTCCTAAGTATGTTCTCATGTACTGAAGTTTAGTCTATTTGGAAAAATACCAGTTCTAATGGTGTGCTTCACAGAGCACAAATTATGTCTCAGAATATATGCGCGCGCGTGTGTGTGTGTGTGTGTATATTCATATAAATATATATATATATATATTTCTATTCTTTCCCTTTTGCTATTACCCTCTATGGTTCTTTTAGCATCATTTGATACATTTGGCCACAGTGTCATATCGCTTTTAGATTTACCATTTGATAAGTATTTGCATCTGTTACAAAGGCTCCTTTTTACTGTCTTTGTAATGTTGCCAGATTGAGACCTTGATGAGCAGTAAAGATACAGTGATACTGATTAATGCTTTTGTTATCACAAAGGCTGATTACTATAATTCACTCTTTTAGGGACTTCTAGCCCATGCTATTAGGATATTGTCACAGACATATTGTGCTGCCACAAGAGCTCTCTCCAAAATGAGATTATTTGAATGTATTGCATTAATTATTACATTTTGAAAAAAAAATCAGAATTTGTTAAGTAAGTAGAGAAATTTCATATTAGTAACATGTAACTTATAATAACATCTATTTGGGCAATCATTAGAGCTTTGCTAGTAGGAGCCCATGATATGAGTAATCATTTTGATACTCTCATGTTTCATATAGATCATGAAAATTACTGAGCTGTCTTAATGAAGTCTATTAAGATTTGTACATCACCAATAGAGTAAATTTTCTACTGATAGACTCTAAGCTGAATCTGTGGTGTTTTTAAATCAACATGGAAATGCTTTGTGTTTACCTGAACATCTGAATTACAGGTTTACCTATTCCTGTTTTTAATTTGTGTGTGTATAATTATGGGCTTGGATGAGTCTTCCTGAGCACTGCTTGTGACATAATAGATATTGCAGTTCACCAAATGACAGTTCAGATTACAAGCTACAGACTGGATGATATTTTTTGAATTTTAAAATTTAATGAAAGACATAAAAAGTGTTATTTTTACATTTTTTCTGAACCTTCAGCCATTTCAAATTTTGACAGAAAAGGGACAAATAGTTCTTTTTCTGAGTAAATCCCTTTTTTATTATTCTGTGAGTGAGACAGCTCTGGATTTTAGCTATCCTAAGAAAAATCATCAGAGTGGTTTTAGTATGATCAGCATGGGTAATAATGTTAACCAGTTTATTTATGCCAACCAGCGCTGCCTAATTAGCAAGCTATTGTTATGAAGCCTTTTCTCTTTAAGAGAAAACCTGAACTTCTACACGGTCATTTTAAACAATCGACTTAAAAAAGAAATGGTTGAGCCTCCATAATAAAATGATTAAACAAAAGCTTTCCATTCTAAGAGGATTCTCATGTACATTTTATTTTATTTTATTTTATTTTATTTTATTTTATTTTATTTTATTTTATTTTATTTTGTCACTTAAAAAGATAAAAGTATTTAAAAAAACTTTGGAAAAGCATCAGAAATCTACCCCAGTGGATCCACGGGATCAAGCAGGCGGTGACCAGGGGTACCCCCAGGCCCGGGAGCTGTGGGACGGGAGCAGCTCCTGTTAATATTTGTCCTGTAAGAAGCAGGCGGCAAGCAACAAATCCTGAGCCATCACAGGGAGGAAAAGCAAAATAACTTACTGCAAAACACATAATCCTGCAAGCACAATAGAGGGATTTTCTTCTCTTTTATCAAACTTAAAACTTACTGAGGACGATAAAGAGACTTTTTGTGGGGCTCTGGCAGGCTTTGATGGGGTGGTTGGGGCTTTGATGCCTGCCTGCCTGCCTTTATATTTTGCCGCTGTAAGTTCTTTAGGACAGAGATCGTCCTAATTTACATTTCGTAGAGTGCTTTGTGCTTTTTCTGGAGTTTGCTCGTGACATTTCTAAGGAGTCCTCTGTTCACCAGGGAGGTGTATTTTGCAGGTGCAGGATTTGATTTGCTGACTCGCTTTAGTGAACGTCAAGATTTACTAATATATCTTTGTGATATAAATTATTGATCTCATACTGTCCTTGATCATTAGCTATTTTGGGAAGTTAATATCTTTGGATGTTTTATTTTAATATGTTTTCTCAGTTAATAGCTTTCCTGATACCATCAGAAGGGGTTGAAACAGGGTTGAAACAGGTCCCTTGTTTCCATCCTCTTGAGCAACTCTCCTTTTTTAAATTTTTTCTTCATTTTAACTACTGCTTAAAAGAACAAGATTAAAAATTTGAAGAGTTTATGCCTTATAGCATTATTTTTTCTACATTATAAACTTGAAAACCAATATCCACAAGTCCTCAACAGAGCTATCAGATTTAAGATGTTTATTATAATTAATTTTTTAGCTTAAGGGATTTGAATATGCCAAATGAGAATTCTTTTTTTCCATCAAAAGTCCAGACATGTATGAACATGTCTGACAAAAATGTATGACCTGTTCAAAGTTTATAACAGATTCCTGGATAGGTGTGTAGCAATCTCTGTAGCAGTTCAGAGGTTTCATTTGCTTTTAGACTTTGCCAAATAGCAGGTAAAAAATACTTGTACTAGAGCTAATAGTCATTTATTTGGCTTGGAATGAAAATTTAGCAAGATAGTAGTTTTAGAGCTAGCTGAAACTTGTCTTTTTAAATAGATGATTTGTAGGTCTGCTCAAATAAACTCTTCTTTGAGATCATACCTCTCCCTACTAAGCTACTTGGTTTCAGTTCCTTAGACAGCAGCAGGTGCTTTCAGTGCCGAAAGTGGTGCCTTGGTTCCTGTCCATGGTAGCACTGGAGCTATACGTGCCAGTGAAGCTCCTTATGTAACTGAATGAGGCAGCTGAAGAAAGAGCAGAGAATTGAGGCCATCATTAACTTTTCTTCAGCATGTCCAGCTTTTCTCTTGTTCAGTCTTGGCAGGACTCTCCTTCCGTATTGTAACTTATGGCACTGAATGGAGGAGATAAGACTTTGCTCTGCTATGCTGGATCTCACTGCTCTGAATAGTGGAAAATTGGGTAAAGCGCGATAATGACAGAAAAGGCATGTCTGGAGCTGCAAGGCAGCCAACTAAAATCCCTCTTTAGCTTATACAGCACCAACGGTGTGTCAGTAATAACAGGGAAATCGGTTGCATATTGACAGAAGGGATGTTTCCTGGTTGGAAAGGTGTTGAGGAGAGTCAGGGTAGCAGATGATGTTCAGCTGCTTTTTATGGAGATGATGGCTTGGGAAGACTGGCTAAACCAGGAGCTAATTCTATATACTGGGGAGCAACTGGTGCCTGAACACAGTTCTCTTACTCATCAAAAGATTGTTTTTACTTCTTCTGGTCATACAGTGTTTTTTCAGGAGCCACCTGGGCCTTTCTAAATCTGTTAGGAGGCTGCTGTGGTTCAGTCAATACTTAGTGATTAGTTGAGGATAAGCTCACAAGTTGGAAAGCACAGCATGCAGCAAAACCCTTCTTGAACACAGCACCACTTTCAGCAAATATCATGTGAGACAATTTAACGTTTGTCAGCTGTTGGTTTTGTTGCATGAGACTGTATGGTCTGGGACAGGTATATTCAAAAAAGTATTTCTTAATCGTTATGAAAAAGTCACCTCTTTGGGACTGGCTATTGCAGAGAAGCTGGATCCTCCTTTGTTTAGATGGTGCAGCGGTATTGGAAGGACATTCCTCAGCAAAGGGGTCCAGGTATCTTGAATCTGGTTATCGTATGTTTTCTAGTCATCTGAAATTGTTGAATTTCAGAGTATTCAGGAAAGTCTAGCTGCTTGTATCAGTATGGAAAGGAGAGGACAGGAGCAGACCATGTTTCCGTGACTGAATGGGTTTTATTTATCTAGTCATGGATAGGGGCTAACAGGATGGATGTCTTTCTATTCTGATCTTTACAATGTTATATTTTAACTTATATAAGGCACCTTATTTTATAATAAACAGAGTTTAAACTCACCATGTGGCTCTAATGCCCTCTGAATATTTCCATCAAGTAAATACAGCTTTGAAATATCGCTTTTTCTATCCTCAAAGTGAATTACATGCCACAGGAATTGTGTCACTTTATTGTTGTAGAATTATGAAATGGAAGCTACTAAAATGCTAACAGTATTTAAAAACTTTATAGTGTTTTCTAAAACATGAAAGAATTGTTTGTATTCTAACTTCCTTGAAGAAAGACGTTTTTTGCATTTGTCATTTCTGCAATTACATACAAGATCTATAGTTGAACCTTGGCAGCTCAAGGGCTTGCACTGTAATTAAGCACTGTAGATGAGACAATGGAGTTATGAAGCTTAGAATTTTAATGGGTTTTACTTTTTGCTCACAATGAAAAAAATATGACATTGACATACTATATGACTAGGATTGTGATTGTAAACTATTAAATGAAAATGGGTATAAAATGCTTGCTAATGTTAAATGTCCCAGTGCTATAGGGTAAACCATGAGTAACATGGATCTTTGCTAGGGCCTGAACTTCAGAAGTTTCTCACTTTCCTCTTTGAAGATGATCTTTGTATCATCAGATTGGTCTTTATTAATGACATTTCAGGTTTGTTTTAGAATTTGTAAAAGTGGGTATCCCCGGGGATGTTCTTGGAGAAAAAAAGTGCTAATTTGGGGGGGATATAGATCCCCCAAAACAGAGCAGCATAATATCCCATCAGTTTTGTTTTTTGAGGGAATGTCTGGGAATTACTGAACCACTTCTTTGAATATTCGTATTTCAGTTTATATATCTTAAATAAAGCAGCCTTGGAAAACACAGGAGTTAATTCTTTTATCGATTATCTTGGATTCACTAGCACTGTCTATTGTAAAGTAAGTACTAACAAAAATAACTGATGTATCAGAGTTCTTTTGACTTTTCAGGAAGCAGAGATATAATCCATTGATTTATTACTCAGATAATGGCAGTGATGAAAGCTCTGGCATGGAAAAAATTGGGAGTAGACAAAGATGTCAAGCTTCAGAGTTAACTGGACCCACTACTAAAAATATGCAGCAACTCATAAACTTTATATAAATATCCTAAAAATGAATGAGGGCAATTAAGAGAAACAGGTTTAGATAAATATAATGTATTGGTCTTTGAATGGAGGACAAATCACAGGCAACAAATCATAGGATATGTAAGTCTTGCCACTAACTTCATGTCGCTTGACATTGGATCAAGCCCAATAGGAGCTCCTAACTGCTTCTGTAGAAATCACTCTGGATGTTTTCGTTTGCCTCCTTGTGGTCAGCAGCATTCATAGACTTTATTTTTTTTGAAATATTTTTAGGATCACAAATATAACTGCTATATAATTCTTAAAATTAATATGCCTCATTAAATATCTGCTGCTTCATGAGAGCCTAGAGATCAAATGATTAGAAAAGCTATGCTATCAAAAATAAAAGCTGTTCGAAGAATTTGGTGGCAGGAATCCATTAAAAAGATTATCTTCTAAATACTTACTACAGTTTGACTCTGTGAAGCTAATAACTATAATTCAATGGATAAGATATGATTTCAAAGCATATGCTTAAAATATAACCAAACAAGGATGAGCATAGTATGAGAAATTTCAGGATTGCTCTATCTACTTCATAACTATATTTTCTAAGGAATTAATTTGTTAATCTGAATTTAACTTTGTGGTTGGAGTTTAACTTTGTTTATATCATATGAAATCCCTCACTTGGATCATCCCTCTTCATGAATATGGACTCATCTAGAAGGACTTCTGACTTGTCAGTAGAGTTGTCATCTGAATAGGGGATATAAGAACAATTACATTTTTAAAGGTGCAGTTCCTCATGCCCAGTGATCAGCTTATACTTAACTTTCTAAAAAGATTTTTAGTCCCTTTTTAGAATAATAATCATGTTCCAAATTCAGTTCCGATATCTTCAGTAATTTACAGTGCCTTAATCCTTCTTTCAGTACACTCAAATCTTTCACCAACTGTATCTTATATTAAGGCAATACCTCTGAATCTGTGTGAGGAAGACAGAAGGACAGAAGAATAATCTATTTCTATAGCTCAGTAATCTTTTGCCATCACACATATCAGTGAATGTTCAAGAGATTGCAGAAAGTTTGGGTTATGATTTTTAAGTTGTTATTATTTACTTCATTGCAGTCAAAAGTGTGAAGGCAGGTATCTTATATGACAAACGCCTTGCTTTGGCCAAATAAGCTAAAATCATACTGTGAGTTAGCTGAGGAGTGTCTTAGGGATGAACGGAAGAAATGCTGAAAGAAATGATAGTAAGTTGATTTTTGTGATGAAGTAAGCTCTATTTTAGCTGAGAGCATAAGATGTTCTTTGGCTAAAGCACTGGACTGGGACTCAGGAACCAAACTGAGATCCCCTGCCTCTCCTATTAATTTATTGTACAGTCCTTACTGTAGGGAAACAAGACATGAGGGTACCTACTAGATCATCAGACAAGCTTCATATTATAACACAATTTCCATAAATTAACTCATCTCAAGCTTATTTTTCCTTTTCTTTGACTGCTCAGCTCAAAATGAGACTAACATTCTCCTACGTTATATGAATGCTCCGTAGAAAAATGATGAAACTCAGTCCAATAAGCATAAGAAATGGTCATAAGAACTAAATTTAAAAAATTTAAATGCCTAGCATGGCATGGCTGACTGTCACACTGCTATTCTCCATGCTTTCCACTGAAATACTGGTAATTTTAAGTCCATCCACAATGCTATGCAATGGGAGAATGAGGACAGCTGCAGTCTTGTCTGCCCAGCAAAGCTTCCTCTTTCTTGTCTCCTGCAGGGACCGGAGAAATTGGACAGGCTTTGAGAGAGCCTTCCTGCTGCTACGCTCTTGCAGCAGACTGCATTTAGGGGTTTTCTGATGATCAAAGTTGCATCTTTTGCTTAATAGACTCTGATGGAAGTTTTCCTTCATGACTTCCTTCCATATGAAGTATCTACACATCTTGCGGCAATGGTTTCTGTAACTACATGCTCTTTCCAAAGGCAGCTATTTGTATTTGCTTTTAACTTGCTGTCTGATAATTTCATCTGATATTTCTTAATTAATATTTATTATTGATTCTGGAAAAAGAAAGGATGATAAAGCCCTATGCATTTCTCCATGCTACTGCATGTTTATCTTTGTTATATTTTACCATTATTTTCAGCAAATTAAACATTTAATAACCATTTTCATTTTCACCAGGGAGAGGCAAACACTCAGGAACAGCAGAACACTGTCCAGTTAAACTGCTTAATTTTTTGACACAACATAGGCAAGTGCAGTTTTAATATTTCAAGAGCTAAAATGAGATAGTTCAAAGAGTATAAGCAAACAGTGATGAGAATGCATTGACAATGCATAAAATCTCTGATGTGGATTGCTTCATAAAATGAAGTTATTCTTCAGGAATGCAGAAGCAGAAGTAACCTCCCCTTATAAGCACTCGAGGTAAAAAAAGTCATGTCAGAAACCTTGATTCTTTGGGTTTAGGATTGCTTCTCAGCTGAAATCATCCCGTAGATGATACCCGATAAACATCTTGTAGTGCAAAGAAATGACAGAGGTTGTGCTGATGCTGGTGAGTCTGATTTTTGCTGATTTGCTTTTTGTAGGAAATTAAAATAAATTAATAGAAGGAAGGATTTTCAAAAGAAAGGAATAGCATTCAAGAGATAGGACTGACAAAATTGACAGTTTAAACAGTTGCATGATATTTGTCAGTTACAGATAAAGTTTTACATACTAGTGTTATATACCACTAAAGAATATGTAATTTGCACACTAAGTATCCCAGCGGAAGCAAGAGGAAGCAACTATTTATGCCTGCCTCAGACGCAGTTAAGCAATGAAAGTTCTCAATTTGATGCCAGACACACTTTTACAGGCAATGCAGGTAATGCTGCACTGTGGCTTGCAGGAGCATCAGAAAGCATCTGCCTTGGAAACATTGCGGCTGAGCCACAATTCTTCAGTTCCTGAGAGAGGAATGGAGGTGTTGACACCTGCCTGTTCTTCCCTGAGCCCCCTGTGAGATCTTCTAGCCCTTTGGGATCTTTGGGCTGTGAGATACCTCCCTTCCAGGCTTTGGAGGGAAAGACATGTTGCTTCCTACCTTCCCATTGTGCAGATAATCAGAAAGCGAGCAACAATGTCATTTATTGCTATGAGCAATTGTTTACTGTGAAGAGACTCCTCAAAAGTCCTGTTGCCTGGGCGCTATGGAAAGGAGGGACCTGGTCAGATTGCTCTGAACAGGCAGGCAGCTGTACTCTGTTTCTTAGAGCTCTTCAGGGATAACATAGTGATAGTTGAAAGTGCTTTTGTGAAAAAAAAAAAAATACTTGTTATGGAAATAACTAGGAGATGCTTGCCTTCTTTAACTTGAGCTTATATTTATAGCTGAAATCCCTAGTGGGAGAACTAAGCTGGGAGAGCTTTCTAACCTTCCAGAAGCACGTTTGGAAGATAAAAGTAAGACATGGGAGTGAATTTCCTTAGAAACTTTGATGTTTTGTCTGGAACTTGAGGGAAGCCTCTTTAAAACACGGTTGCACACAAGAGCAGCAGCCAACACTGTCATCCCCCAGCACCTCCAGCTGCAAAGCACTAACTGCCCTGTTCATGGCTGTTAAGAGGGGGCTCTCAAAGGAACAGAGCTGTTTTTCTTGTGCTTACAAGTAGGCACCATCAGGAGTATGTAGGAATGGGAGCATGTTATATCTGATTGGTAGTCCCTCCTAAGTAACAGCAGCACTCACTCCTGCAGAATTCACTGGGAGCCCCAGAATTCAATGCTTGGAGGTATCCTTTGTTAATGAATATGTATTCAAGGATTTCTTTAATTAGCCTCTGCCTGTTTTTCCACTCCTAAATGTTGCTCAGCGGTATTAGGATCTTTCTGATGAAAAGGCAGAGATATTTTTGAACGGCATCAGACACGGACAAACCCAAATATCTTGCTCAAGCCACGATGTCCTTATTCACATGAGTTCTTTAAACAACACTAGTCCTTCGGCAAACATCTCGGAACAAACACAAGCACCACAGGGAACTTAGCCCCTGATATTTTGAATGTCAAGAAAACACATAAAACAAATAAGCAGGGAAAAAAATGACCCATGTTCTGCAATACTAAGAAGCTATTTCTGTTTGGCTTCAGGAACTTTGCTGCATTTGTACTTCTTCAAGACTTGTTTTGCAGCAGATTCAATTCCCCAATAAAAAATAGTGCTTTTTTTCCTGATCTCTGCAAGAGTCTGATTCATGAGTCTGCAGTGCAGTGTGTCACAGTCATATCATAACTTAATTAGAAGTTTATAAGTTAATGGTACTTATATGACTCACCTTTGTTAACACAGTATCTGAGTGTTTCATGGTTTTTCCTTATTCTGTAAGAAGATTATTTATATTATTATGTCTCCATAACAGTCAGCTGTGTTATAATGAGACAGACCGAGTTCTATCTGGTCCCTAGAAAATCTATAGTAGTTCAGAGAACCTAGGCAGATATCCCTAAATTTACAGCTAACCTAGCTGTGGTCTAACCCCTGGACCATCTTTTATTTCTATCTGAAATTATGTTTGTTGCTCCTAATAAAGGAAACTGTGAAATGACATAGCTGTTACAAACCAGCACTCTGTTCTACTGAAATTAATTCACAGGAAATGATGCACGATATGTTAATCTAATTATTGCTTTATCTACACCTCATATTCACAAGGATAAATATATTCTTACTTTTGATTAAAGACTGCTGAAATACAAATAAGGAATTTCCTTTCAGGCATATAAGAAAACATCAGACATCCAGTACTTCTGAAAATACATGAATAGTGAACACTTCTCTATCTGAAGGAAAAGGACATTTCCCAAGATGAGAAATGAGGTGGCTAGAATTGGCAAAATATCTTGCTGAAAAGTCCTGAGAAATCTTCAAATAGAGTAAAAGAGAATTCTATCAAAGATCTGAATTTCAGTCAAAATTAGTGATTGTAAGGAAATAATGTCCTTGATATAGACTGCAAAGATATAGTGACTTGGAAAGGGATGTGTGTGTACGTATAGGTGACATGAGATGTATGTATGGGTCTATGAGAAGGAGAAAATTAAATTGTTAGGTGCAGTGATACACTTTAAAACATTGCTGTTGTTCTGTTATTGTTTCACCTTCACATAAAACAGCATTGTAGAATACATATTGAAAAGAAGCCTATTGCTGCCAGGATCACTGGATCTTAGCATAATTCAGGTTGGAAGGGACCTCAGGAGGTCTCTTAGGGCAACTTCCTGCTCAAAGTGAGGCGAGCTCTGAGGTCAAGGCCCTAGGCTTTCTCCAGCTGGGTGTTGAAAACCTCCAAAGATGGAGACTGCACAGCCTACCTGAGCAATCTGCACCACTGCACAACTATCATCATGGGGAAAAAGTAATTCCTTATATGAAGATATCATTTTCCTTATATACTTGCTTTAGTCAATGCCCATTTCTCTTGTGTTCTCTGCCATGCCCTGCTGTGAAGAGTCTGGCTGCGTTTTCTTGTTAAGATTGCCATGGGTACTGGAAGGCTGCTGACAATTCCCCCAGAGCCATCTCTTTCCAAAGCTGAACAAGCTCTGGTCCCTTAACTTCTCCTCGCGGGTCAGGTGCTGCAGCACCCGATCATCGTGGTGGCCATCTGCTGAACTCGCTCCAGTTTGTTCATGTTTTCCTTGTACTGGGAGAGCAAAACTGCATGCAGAATTGAGGTCAATCTAATGAGTGCTAAGAAATGGGATATAATCACATCCCTTGTAATCATCTGCAAACCTGATGTGAGTGTCCATTGCCTCCCCTCCCAGATGAGTGATAAAGATGTTAAGCAGGATAGATGCCAGGACAGACCTCTAGAGTTCTTCAGTTCTTACTGGCCTCCCAGTAGAGTGTAACCCATTAACCACTACCCTTTGAACCTAGTCATCCCACCAGCATTTTAGCAATCTGGTTGTCCATCCCTCCAGAGTGTAATGTCTTAGTAAGAATACAGGAGAATTTTGGGAGGCAGTGTTGAGACCCTTGCTAAAATTGAAGTAAATTACGTCCACTGTCCTTCCCCTTCCACAAATCTAGGCATTTTTCATCTTTATTCTTCCTAATACTTAAACCAGAAAACAAAACAACATGGGAGATGCACAAATCTGCACAGACAGATGAGAGAAGCAATGAGGATGTATCAAGGGCCAGCTACTTTTGTCAACAAACTAAGCCAGTCCTGCTGCCTTGCTGTTTTAGTTCACCCAGAGAAACCTCACATGGATAGTAACATTTAGCACTTTATACATGCTTGAATGCTGTAAAGAGTTGTGCAAACATTAACCTATCCTTCTGAGCCATCTTTTTGTCTTCCTGAAGGCAATACCAATGTTAGAAGCTGGCCTCACAGTATCACGTTTTATGCATGCAAGTATAGAAGACTCAGCAGTTGTTCTACAAATATCATGTTGTGAATCAAGCTAAAAAACTACTGGAGTTGTGGCAGGATTAACTGGCACTCAAGGAATTGATTACCTTGTTTATAGCCAGTGGGGTCTTTGAGTGGCAATTGATTTCACATCATTTCTCCTGGCACATACTTGAGAAGATGACTTCTAATAGTAATCCCTAGATCAAAAAAATAAAAGTTTAAGAGCAAGGGAAAAACAAAAGCTTTCCTGGATTATTGTATTATTGTCTAAAAACATGCAGATTTGTTACTCTTAAAGAGAAAAGTAGTCATCATGTAAGGAAATGTCTGTGTTGCAGTATTTTGGGATTCCAAAACATGCTTTTGTTCTGTGCCAAGCATTTTCTTTTCAGAAAAGGTAAATCCTTAAAGAATTCCCAAAATGTTAAACTCTCCCAAAATAGAATCTATTAAAAATGCACAAATCTGACACCAAATCCCATGATATTTAACTTAAGCAGACTCTTAAAGATAGCTGTAAGATTATTAAAAATGGGGATCTGAAGAAAGGGATTTGGCCTGCTGTTTTCATCATGGGCCTAGCTTGTGACGGAAAGAATCGAAGGATAATTTTTCCTTTTACATTCCTATCTGAGGGGGAGAAGTGGAGGATGTTTGCAAGAACTGGGATGAGATAAGATGGGAAATGTGACTCAGTAACAAGGCTGTGGTGTACCTCATTGGGACATGCCAATGCTTAGTGACCAGCACTGTTACTTTGTTGTCCGTTCCTGGTCATTTTATGTAATCAGGGAAAATACTTGAGATTTGCCTAGCTATTGAAAAGATTCATATTTAGGTAGACTCTTCTATTATTTTTTTGAGTATCTTTATTTTCATGAAGCTGTTTTAGTTGTAGAATTAGATATGTTAATTTGCTGGTTTAAGATGAGTTTTCTACCCAAAACATCAGATTTCATTCTGTATAAATGGCACTAGCAAGGCTATATGAGGTGGTTGTTAAAGAAGTGCTGGTATTCTTGGAGCACTTGGCTTTGCCACATTTCCACACTACCTACCTGGATCTTGCTTCACAGGTGCCTATGCATTGCTAGTGTAATGTCTTAATTTTAGTACAGATAATATGCTGTGAAAGGGAGAATGAAACTAAAATTATACTTTTTTGCTTAATCATCCTGCCGTAAAATTCCTTCTCGCTGTAACACAAATGTGTTAAGAGTGAGATTAAAATGTACATCCCTTGGGTAATGTGTGAGGCTGGCATTTGGAAACTCCTGTATGCTAGAAGGGCTAGTGCTTATCAGCTAGGAGTGTTCCGTATGTCCCAATGAAAGCTAAAATGCTGAAATAGTGACTAGGTTTCTTTTGACTGTGTGTGAAATAAAGGAGATTAAGAAAAATGTAATGTGAACTAGTGTGTGTGGGGAGAATGTCATTAATTGTGTTGGTGGTGTGCAGACAGTATTTTACAGTAATTCTAGTACCACTAGTGGAATATTAATGGAACGCGGCTCTGACCTGCTATCAATCATTGTTATTTGCATATCATTTGCATGGTATTTTGCATCAGTCACATATTAATCAGTAGAATTTGTGCTGCTAGAATGTTAGGTTAAAAAAATGGCTGTAGTAGCATTGCTCCACAGACAGAGATCTCTTCTACATTTCACATTTTCCTACTACATTCTAAAATATTTTATCATCATGCTTTTAGTGTTTCAATATTATTTTTATCATGATTATACAAAATGCTGGACCATCAGCAGTCAGTACAGTTCATTGTATCTCCTGTTCTTTTTTTTTTTTTTTACCACTTCATTTAAGTGTAACATGACAAATTTATTCTATGGTCAGACCAATGTTTTTGAGAAATATTTAAACAGGTAACTTTGAATATTAGTTTTAGAACAGTAGATTTCACGTATTTGGCATCCTATTTCATCCTTTGCCAACAAAGAACTCAAATGGGTGTACTTTATTTGACATATAAGCTATTGATTTCGTATCAATAGCTAAAAATACTTGAAAAATATTACCTTTTTTATACATTACGTAGACTACAGGTGTAGTAAAAACCTTCTGGCCTGATTGAAAGCTGACATGGTTAGCAGGGAAGGTTTCCTGGATGAAAAAATGTGTCCACTGTAGATCTGCAATCATTCTAAGTTTTTAGTACTTTTACTTAAGTCAGAGGCAAAAGACAGCCATAAACTTCGTATATAAGGTGGGTTATTTCTGGCCAGGAAGTGGACATGTTGGTTGAATGTGTCCCAGGCAATCCTGCTGCAGTTCCGATGAGAAAAATTATTTAAAACTAATCACAAGTTGATTAGTCTTGAAGGTCATTTTTGTTATTCAGCTTTGGCTTGCTGTGAGGTAACCTTTTGGGACAGATCTTTGCTGAGAAGTGAAGACTGCATCTGAAAGTGCTGTGAACCTTGGCTGGCCTCGTGCACTGTGTGCACGCCACGATCTGTGTCTTGGCCTCAGGGCGTCTACCTTCTTCTCTTGGGTTGAAGCTTAGCACCCTTGGTCATGACCCTTCCTGATCTCTGCAGAGCCTCACAAGGGTCCTATACAAGGTCCTATACAAGGACCCAAATCCATTCTAGCTGTATGTAGGTTCTTGCTGTCTACACATTGTTCTGAGCAGGTTTCTTTGCTTGGAATGAGAATGAAGTTATTCTTGAGAATGCGTTCGAATCTGAGTATAACGCAGAGCATAGCCATCTTCCGCGAAGCTTGATCTTGAGATATCAAACTCAAGGACAGCTTTTACATCAAATTAAATTTACACTGAGAGGGTGACAGCCCAGTCTGTAGCACTTTGCTTTCCCCCTGTGTATCTAGATTTTTGAAGAGATGTCTTGTGTGTAGGTATTGCTCAGAAATCCAGAATGGCCACTGATTTACTTTGACCTGAGTACAGATGAAAATTATTGCTGTCAGTGTTTATTTCTTCTTAACTTTTACAGAGTATAATATACAGCAAATTTAAATTCCAGCAGCCCGTGGTAAAACTCCTGGTAGTGCCAGATCATTGCATCAAGTTCAGAGAATATATAAGCTGAAAATCTCACCCGTGAAGCATTTGTTTCTTTTTAGTTGAAAGGTTACATACATTTGAATTGATATGGCAGGTTTTAAGTTAATGCAAGTGCTGTTAAAATGTCAGTAGATTTTTTTTCTCTTTTTATTTATAAATTCCAAAAGAACTACTGCAATTCTCTGTACAGCCATCTCCTAGAGTCCCAGTGACACCAAAGTTGTTTTGTTGTTAATAAACCTTCCTCACAGCCTGACTTTGCAACATGAGAGTTCCCAAGGAGCCTTTCTGCTTTCAATGGGAGGTGTACAATTATTTTTCAAACATTTATTTTTTAACCAAAATTTCGTCTTTAAACAAATAATTTTTCTTCTTTCCCAAAACATGTCAAGCAATGTGTCTTCATTTTTTTTTTGCATTCTTGAAAGTGATTTCTTATGTAAAGCTTTCTTCATATTATTTGATTTTACGGTGTAGCCTGCTTTTTTTTTTTTTGGATATTGTACATTTTGGCTATTGTGGCGCTTTTAGTAGCCTATATGTATACTTTTGCTGCCTTTATTTAGAGATTTAGAGATGCCCAGCATCTCATCTAGAGATGGTCAGCTTCCCGCTTTCCATACCTACCATCATTATAAGACAAAATGGGGACAAAAAGTGTAGATTCAGTCCTTGTGCATATACATGAGCTAAAATATATGAAATGTCTTGCTTATATCATGACTGAGCAAAAGTCTCCATTCTGTGCCTAGAGAATTTACTCTCAAAGCTTTAGCATTTTTTTTTTGTCTTATGCTGAAATATAACTCAATATATATTATTCTATCTCAAAAAGGGATAAATTGAAGAAAAAAAATATTACAGCTTTTGGAACATAAGCAAGTCTTTTCTTTATTATCATAAAAAAAACAAATGGATCTGTAATTACACAAAAATGGATTTTGCCTTAAAATAGTGATAAGTATTTTTTTTTCCCAAAAATTATGAATACCATAATAGGAGTGATTAATGTAATATAATATTATGTTTTTCTGTAGAATTTCATAGAATTCATACTACAGATTTGCACAACTCTGCTTTGCAGTAATGACTAACTTTAATTCAGATTGAGTATCAAGTGAACCAAATGTTATTAACAACAAAACTTAGAATATAAATGCTAATTTAATAAAGAATGATGGATTCATTTAACTCATCATCACCATTCTCTTTTCCAAGTTATCTCATTTGCTTTCTGTTGCAGAGTCTCCAGGCACAAATCAGGAATAGGTCATGCATGGTTGCTTAGTGATTCCTTAATTAGTATTATAACCCATTTGCTTTGTTAATAGCTTTGCATTTGCAAATATCATATCTCAGTTTCCTGAGGAATCATCACTGCAGATTTTCAAGAGTAGCCCTGCTAGGTACCAGTAGAAATGGGATTCTGAATAATCTTGCAAAACATATTTGCCATACTCTGTGATCCAGGGAACATGATTCTTTGTAGTCTTGTTGTCTATCACTCTGTGAAGCCTGGGCTGACATACGACCGGACTATTAGACTGCCCCTTTAAAAGTGACGTTCACTGTGGCTTTAGCTAAAACTTAGTAAATGGAAAAGTTCTTACTACATATAGGCCAAATACATAAGAGTGCAAGTACAAACTGCAATGTTTTAATCACTTTATGAAGAAATCCCATTTTAGCATTAAACCCAACAATATATATTAAACATAAAAATATTTCTTTTTTTCTTTTTTAAGAGAAAGAAATAAGTATAGTTACAACGTATGATCTGAACTAATTCTTGGCCTTGTTTAATGACTATTCAGCAGCTCGTGAAAGAGGATACGGGACATAGCAGCACTGCAATTTGCTCACTCAGCACTTGGTCAGAGCTTTGTTTGAAGTTCATGCTGCACAGATGGGTAATAGTTTGAAAGCACAGATGGAGTTTAAGGAACAGCAAGTTCAATGGCAAAACTACTGTACTGAAGCAATGGAGAAAACTGAATGAACCAACAGCTTGAGGCAAAAATATTGAGATAGTTATTACTCAAAATATTGCAGTCCCTCCTAGCATATAAACTGTGAGGCCAAATGGCAAATGTTTAAAAAGACTTGGCACCTTCCTCAGTAGTCTCTTAAACAAGAAGTGCCTCTCAAAGCCACAACAGTCTCTCTCTCTCTCTATATATATGTAGATATATGTATATATGTAGAGGTATGTATATATATGTATATATATACACATATACATATATATATATATAGAGAGAGAGAGATCTTTAATTTCTGATAGAAGTTTTGTGGGGAATAATGTTTTATGGGGCATAAGCTGAAGAAAGAGAGAGAGAGAAGGATGGATATTAGAGAGCTAAAGGCCATGGCTAGAGCAAAATAAAGTGTCCAGCAGGAGAGGGTTTAAAATGCCTGTCGAAGGAAAGAAGGGCTGGAGGGAAAGACGACTTGTAGCCTTTCCAACTGCATCTGCCCTGGGAGGGGCAGGGCTCATAATGCCTCTTGCTACCCTTTTCTAAAAGGAGCAAAAGGAAGGATATTCCCACCAAGGTTTCAGCCACCTGTCTCTCTCTCTGAGCTGTGTCTGCTTCTCAGCCCTTCTGCATTTACCTGTTTCCCACTAATGCCAGAATTAAATTGTGTCTGCAGTGATTTAATCTCATGCCACTGCCCTTAGCTCCTGACTCCTTCTGTTACCTGGGGGTCTGAGCTCTCCTTACTTTTAGTCTAAACATTCGTATCTTGGCTGAAAAGTACAGTCTTATTATGATTAAGCAACTGAGTACTGTATTGCTGTCTACTTTTGGATTCTCACGTCACATTTTTTTTTAGAGAACCTTCATTCAATAAATGAGATCTTTTAAACAAAAAAAAAGTTAACATTTGAGGAACATACAGTTTCTTAGAACATTTGCATATTTTATATTATTCTTTCAGTTCAATGACTTTCTAATATTTCAGTCATAAATATGTGATAGATATTTTTAGCTAAGTTATGAAACAATGAATAATTTTTGTTGAGTGCTGAATTCTGTTTATATGATATTCTGAGAATACTGTGAAATCCATCATTTAGAATAGGAAGAGAAGTCTCAGCAATAAATTCATTCCTTCAAGCACTGATTTAAAGAGAGAGAGAAAGAAAGAGAGAGACTAAAATTATATAATCAGATGATTTAAGACTATAATTTCTTGCTGTGCTCTGATTTATCTCCTGCCGCTAGAGGTTGTCTCACAAGTGAAACCACCATGGTCTAGCATTAAAATTCAGATTTTTTAACTGTGATTTTTTTTTCTTCAAAGGCGTGTTTTTGTGTACATTTTAGTTTATGAAACACAAAATAACTTAGAGCTTTCAGGCTTATTTGCTGAAAATATTTTTGTATTAATATTTTTATGACATATATAATCAGTGTAAAACTCCCAAACAAATAATTCTGCCTTGTAATGTGTAATGCTGTGTATAAAACAAGCATTCTTCGTTATGACAATGTCTCTGTGGAGGACTGTTGTAAGAGCTGAGAGTCTTCCTTTATAAATAAGAGGAAAATCTAGGGAAGCTATTTTGGACTTTTGTATGTGCTTGTTGGATCCAGGAAGCAAAAACATTCCTTTTTTTTTTTTTTTTTTTTTTTTTTTTTTTTTAACCTTTCCATTAACTGGGCTGTTTCTTCCAGGTTAAAAATTATGGTAATGGTGTATCATTCTTTTGTTTCTTTAATTTTATAAAGGCTGTTCATTGTCTTTCAATTTTTATAGTAATAGTATTTTTGTAGCTTTTGGTAGTAGCAGTGGTCTTATTGGTCTTTGATGAAAACAGGAAACAATAATAAGAATTATTTTAAAAATATCAATATTTAATACTTTTTAAATTCAAAGTGTTTCTTTTTTCAGGCTGCTGAGGGGTATTTTTGATAACATTTATACTTGGTATCAGGAAAGTGAAAGCTGTTTGCCATCTTCTTTTTGGAGGAGTTCTTGATGCTCACAGGATCAGAGAAGAGGTTCTTTCTATTAAATATTATTGTCCCTTTCAGGCTAATATGCATAGAAAAAAGCATAGAAGTCCCACATCAGCCTGACATTTAGAGAACAGGCACTAGCAAGGAACATTGTTCAACAGAAGCTGACTGACCTAATGACTCATTAGTATTATTAGATTGCACCATCATTTATCAATTTCGGTCGTCAGCTCATAAGGAAATGCTAAAGAATCTCTATATGTGAGAAGCTGGCTGAAATGGACTGTTAATACTGTGGTAATGACTGAAATAGCAGCTTGATCAATAAAGTGGTGTTCATAGACCTTTTTTTTTTGTGTACCTGACTGTAAGAAGGAGACTGGATTGAATGAGGTTAAAACCTCTGGCTAGTTATTTATCTCATTGGACTTTTGACACCTCCAGTCACCTATACATCTGGTGGAGAGAGTTAAACAAACCCAACTCCCGTGCTTTCCACTCTGCAATTAATAAAAACAGATTTGACTGAGAAAAAATGATAGGTTTTGGAAAAACACAGGAAAGAAAAGTGAATCAGGTACAAAATACAGAGGCACTGTATTTGAGCTTTTCCCCATCATGCTGCAGTATCTTCCAGTTTAATTTCTGAAGTCCTATTCCCTTCCTATTTGAATTGCAGTGTCATATTTCCTTGCTTCTCTCAGTCCCCAAAGAGAGAAAGAAAAATCTGTGTTCTCAGCACAGACTTGACATGCCCTTAAAGCCTTCTAGTGTAGGACAACCCTGTTCAAAAAGCATAACGCTTATTAGTTTAAGAATTTAAGAAAAGGCTCCGGCTTCCCAACTTGAGTAAGCTAATGGTTAAAAGCAAGTATGAGAGAGGCACAGATGTCCACTCGTCCTTGTCCTTTTAGCATAGAGCTGCTTCTGCCACATTCAGTTCAGGCTCTTGGGCTGTAGAGAGAAGCCTCTAATGAGGGGCACTGCAGGGCTCTCCTTTTGGATGGACTTCACAAGCAGTATCTCAGTGCTGTCACTTCAATGGTCTTTTATTTGCTAATATCCCCCCCCAAGCAGTGCGTCCTTTGGGAGAATGCAAGTTCATAGGTCTATGGAGTTTTTCCTTTTTTTTTTTTTCTTTTTTTTTTCCCTGTGTTTCGCAAAGGGCTATATTTTTTCTCAATCAAATCTGTTTTTATTAGCTGGGTCAGAGTAACTTAAATCTTTTATTTATTTATTTATTTATTTAATTTTCCTTTCTGTAAAAGGATTATATACATTCTGCTTGTGCTAGGTGGTGTCTGGGTTCTGTCAAGAAAGAAAGTTATTTTTTTTTAAACATAACTTTTTGTCTTCAATTCCTCTGACACAAATTCAAATCCTTCCATCAATTAAGATTTTGCCACTAATTGTTTTAAGAAGAATAAAAGGATGTATATACTTTGAAGTCATTTGATAAATCGAGGAGGATGAGGATTGAGTGGGTTTTAAGTACAGACTTTGAGGAGGTCACTCGAGATTTTGCTGAGGGCACCTTTAGTGGTGTGCATTGAAAGGAGAGTCACACAAGGATAAACTTGTATGTCCCACAAAGTAAGTTTTTTAATATATCAGAGATAAAATAATGAAGGATAAAAATAATTTCAAGGAACAAAATACATTAATAAGATCAGCTATGCATATGCAATTATCTATCAAATAAAGCAAAATAAATGTGTTTAAAAAGTGCAGATAGCTTATTCTCTGAAGAATAAACTCAATAAATTACTGCTTATCTTTAGCAATGGGAAATTGATTTTTCTGTCTGTCTATTTACAGTGTTCTTAGTCTTCTGCTGTTTTGTCACTGATTTACTTGGGCTTTTTACCATATTCTGATCAATAGACTATATGGAGAGGCTTAGCTAAATAACTTTATTTCTGTTTGATTCTGGAAAAGGACAGTAGGCAGATGGCTGTAGTGGGTTTGGTTTCCTTCATTTTAAAAATTTTACCAATTAGATTTTTGTCACCAGAGCTGCAATAGTTTCAAAAATCAGTATATTCTGGAAATAATATTTTACTGATGTTAGTTTACTGATTATTTTACTGATGTCATGACATTTCTGAAATTTCATATCATTATAGTAGTTGCTGATATCACTATATCCTATAATTTGCCTTATCTGTGAGGAGTTGTAACTGGGAGACTAATGCAAAGGAGCTCAGTCTTACCCTGTGCATGGCTGGAAAACTTTCCTCCCTTAAAAATAAATCTTACCATTGGTATGGAAGGCATGTCACAGCTGGAAGTACTGTGTTGCCCAGTCTTATTAAGAAAAAAACAAAAAAAGATTGTGATAATGTTAAAATACAATGGTATTTTAGTGTGGTTTCCTGATCTCTGCTAGTCCCAGAAGTGGTAAGAAAGCTGACAACATGAAATTTACAGCATAATTAAAAAATTAATTATCAACATCATGATTGAAATTAATTACATAACTGTTCTGCCAGTACTGCTTGGCCATAGCAAAGATCAGATTCTAGGGATTATTAAATCACTGCACTGCAGCGAGCTCTAGAACACTGTGCTATGATGGGACTTGGGAATAACTCTACCCCAGGTGCGCAGTGAGACATACTTCCTCTCATCAAATTAAACAGGCTTGTACAGTCAGCATGTTATTGGTTAGAGAGAAAAAAAAAACCTAAAATCATACTCTCTGGGAATCCCCCAAAAGATAAACTGAATTTAATTGCTTCTCCTTCTCCCTGCCCCAATAATTCTGCCTTCTCCTCCATAGCTATGGGTGGCTACTGCCTTACCAAGTGAGGGTCCCACTACCCTACAGACATAGAATCGTTGAATCATTATGGATGGAAAAGACCTTCAAGGTCATCAAATCCAATTGTAAACCCTTCAACACCATGCCTGCTAGACCGTGTCCCTAAGTGACATTTGCTGTCCGGGGCACAAATGAATCCACCTAATGGTCACATGAATCTGCTCAGTTGAAGAAGTGTGTTGAATTTTTTACAGCTTGTTGCCAGTGGGTAAAATTGCTGTTTCCTGCGGCTGTTTGGGGCGCAATGCCACAGCTGATGGCTTCGTAAGAGCTAGGTTCTCGTAGATGTTCTTGCTGGTTGGGTTTATAGCCCGTGAATCCCACTAATTGTTCTTTTATGAAGATGCTCCCATTTCTTTGCTAATCTCTGCCATCATCTGTAGCAATAATGATAAATATTATTTTGCATTTATCTTCAGCTGTGCTTGAGAGAAATGGCCCCCTTGGCAATGCATCTCTCAAGCAGCCTGTTTGGGCTGGCACATTGACCCTTTCTGGTGATCTGTTAAAAATGATCTGAAGTTGGTGACAAAGCACAATGCTATGGGTCTCTGTCCACCTGGAACACTCAGAAAGGAGCTTTAATCTATCCTCAGGCTTCAAACCACCACATACATATTGATTGTACTAGTATTTCCATTATTTTAGGCATTGCAGGTACAAGATCTTTCCTTCCCTCTTTTTATCCCCAGACAAGCTGGACCCTCTTGACTCAGAAATAAGATATAATTGCACATTACAAAATTATTTATTTTTTTTTTCTGATGAGTTGTAAAGTATGAGTGAAAACAGAGATGCAAGCGTGGAAAAACACATAGTGTAGTGATACATCATCTGAAGAGATATGTATAATGAAGCGCAAAAGGTCCGGAGGCAGCTTGGTTGTTGTGACTATAGTAATGCCTCAGCACTCAGAAGGTGGAGTTCACCTCACCTAACTACAGTCAAAGTGAGATAGAGAAATAATTCCAGCCTCTCCTTAGTCAATGGTGAATAAACAAGCAGCTCCGGAGAATGATTCATCTGGCCCATTTGTGAAGTATTTATCCTCCTGGGCTGTCTCTTTCTGTGTTGGCTAGAAGGGAGCTGAAGGCAGCTAGGTTAGATTTAGATATCTAAAAGCTTTTGTACGTCTCTCTGTATAGTTGACTTCATACTTCTATCTGCAAGTATCTAATGCAAATCCTGACATAGATCTTCAACTTGTTACTTTCTCCTTCTCTGTCTCTTTTTTTTTTTTTAAATTTGTTTAAATTTTCTTAAATTTGACTGTGAGATTTGGTGGAAAAGGGTCCAGTAGAGTCTCTTGCTGTTTGGGACTTCTTTGCACTATTGACAAACAAACTGTAAAATACTATTTCACCCATTATTTGATTATTAATTATTGATTAAATTCCTTGTTCTTTCAAGGCTGATATTCTTAAAGCCTCTCTGGACAGTGCAGAAATAAGAAGACACTGTGCTCTAAGGAAAGCCTGGAAGCTTCTCTCCTTTCTAGAGTTTTCTGTATATTTTTTTCTCTTCTCTATAGGTTGAGGTAAAGTCTTTTAACAGATGGAAAGGTAAAATAATCTTCTCATTATAACTGGAAAAAAACTATCATATAAAATAGGGTGCATAAATAGGCATATTGTTTTCATTTATGGAACCTGAAAGAATGTGGTTGCTGCAGGAAATGTAAAAAAAGCTAAAAGAAACATTTTGGTACATTTATACGCTTTCTAATATAAATGTTTTGTTGTTGTCTTACTGCTTGGTTAGCTACGAGAGTAATATTGATTCTTTCCTTGCTCTTCCACTTGTTAGACAGAAAGTTAAACCATGAACCTACTAGTGCTGCATACATAACAACCAAGCAAAGGCTTTTCTTTACAATTTTTCCTTGCTGTGTTCTAAAAATACAGAGTTACTGAGTCTTGCCTTAACTTCTGCCATAATTTAAAAAATGCTTTCCAATGTATTTGCGAGGAGAAAAAACAGTGCAATCCACAGTGCCTTCTCCACAATTGTGCCATGAAAGCATAGGATAAACATTTGAAAAATAAAAAAAAAGAGGACATTCCGAGACAATACTTCTGTCCCAGTTCTCCTGGAACATGTTACCCTCCCCTAACTTGTCCTTTCAATTTATTCTACTCTTTTACTTCTGAAGTTAGAATATTTCACCTTTGCACTTCCTTCCCTGCTCTGCTTTGTCCTCCCCTCTCCATCCTTCCCTTCTCTTTCACTCCTTCTGTTTCTCTAGGTGAGTCTACAAAGTGACTCTTGAATTGGCTTTGAACTACCCATTTCTATACCAGAAGCATTATCTGAACTAGAGGCAGGGAAAAAATGCACAGTAAAGTGCCTACTGAGTAATTTCTACACTGTGCAATGAATATAGTATCTTACCAGTATTTGTTATGCTGCATTTCCTTTCTCCTAATATTATGGCAGAGTTGACAAAGCCTCCCTCTATTCGTGTCCTTGTCAATGGCTTTGTACAGCTGGGTGCTCCTTAATTCTTCATCAAGTGGCACCATGACTGCTAATCATATCACCAACAAAGATAAAAGTTTGTCCCATTGCTATATACAGCTGTACTGTTGTATCAAATATCTGTGATTTCCACAAAGTGTTGGGAAACCATTTGAAATCTGCTCCAGTTTGAAAGTGAGCATCTTGGAGGTCAGGCAAATATCCACTTTCTTGGTAATGGACAAAATACCTCTGAAGTACTTTGAGTCATATGATATGACTTCATATCATATGGCTCAAAAGTCAATCATATTTATCAGGTGATGTGAAGTTATATTCCCAAAGTATTTCATTTGGAGGAAACTTTAAGGTCCTTGGATCTACTTGTCGGAGTCCAAGATTCTCTTCATTGAGCTATTGGTTGTATCTTTATAGCATCTACTCTTTTCACTGGCCCTTTTCTCTCCCCAGTCCTTTAGAAATTTTACTTAATAGTCTAGCTCTATTTACGCAGTGAACCACTTGGTCCAAAGGAATGTATTATAGGATCAAGGCCAAATCAGAAGCGCATCAATAGAGCCAATTCAGGTATAGGAAAGGTACTGTAGGTTCCAGTCGTTTCTTCTTCTGAAGTTCAAACATAAATAGTTGCTGGGCAAAATGCATTGAGAGAAGAGACTTGAATTTTGACTTGAACTCCTAGATTATGTACTCACTGAAGGATATATTATGGGCAGGAACCTGGACATAGAGATTTTGTGGATGACCCATTTTGACTAAGCTGATTAAATGGTGCCTAAGTCCTATTGTTAACATGGTCACCAGTCCTTTTGGAAGACTGAAGCATTTTTAGATTCATAATCTGCTTAAAATCTCATGTGGATACATGAAAGCTCCTGGGGAAGTCAGTACATGACACAACTCTTTGTGATCCAGGTGTGTGTGTGTGTGTGAAATATTACACTCAAAAGACAACTTCTGTAAAAGTATTTTCCTACAAATACGTATTTTCTGCAAATACCTTCTGACTAATCCAATAGAATCATTGACTTGCTCTTCCAGCAAAAGCACTGAGGGTGTAGAAGTAACATCTCAAGATCAGTCAGTTAGTAAAGTATACGGTACTCACAGAAGGGGTCTATCTATCCTTTAAAGGTCACAGGGTGCCTGTATAGATTTGGCGTGCAGTTTAGTATGGTAACTCCTGATGGCGAAGCAAAATTTATTTCTCTTAGACCTCCATCTAATTCTGCAATTACACATTATTTTTGACCCCCGTTTAAATACACAGATGAGACCCATGAAGTCTTGGGGGTGACTCCTTTCAAGTACTGTGGACAATTGCATTCTAAAAATCATAGCTCCTGGGAAAAATGTTTTGAAACAATCTCTACAAACATTATTATTTTTTAAGAATGAAGCTTAATCATAGCTTTTATGTAGACTGCTTTATTTAGTAAAACCAGATTTCTCTTCAGTTTTACTTTTTACTGCAGATTTTAAGGGTGTTGTTTTTAAGCATTTTGACACACAAAGTTTCTTGAAGGAGAAAATAAATTATCTTGTCCCTTGATTTTATGGAGCAAAAATATCATTCAGAAGAAAAAAAAGTATAACTTAGTAGTTGGAGACATGAGGAACCTGATCGTTTGTATTCACATTTCTGTCTGCAACAAAAAGCAAATGGTTGTATTTCCCAAACACTGATTGTAATGGTAGAGAAAACAGACCTTTATAAGCTGTCTGAAGAGATAGCAGCAGCTTAATTGTTAGCAATAAATACAAATAGCCTCTTACATTTCTGATGTATTTGTTCATTCTGTATCACCTAAAAATAATCATAGAAGAAAATACTCCTAAGAATATTTTCTATGATTATTCTAAGACTATATCCTGCTTGTTTCACCATTTTGAAGTTGCTTTTGGATAGGACAGTGAGTATGACTTAACAGGAGATCTGAAACATGGTAATATGTGTTGTGCATACAAAATTTATATGGCTAAAATACCTAAGAGACTATTAGCAATAATAGGATTTTGTCAGTAAAGTAGTAATTACTGTATATTAATACATGTCTTCCTACACGGTTTTGAATATATGCAGACTTCTTCTTAACAGCATACATTTTATTCAAAGATGTTATCAAAAGAGCTCAGCCGTATAATGCTGTAGCTTGTTACTTAGCTGTTCCCAGAAGTGTTTGCTTGTTCTCAGTCATTCTTATGAACAATGGAAACTGCTGGTTGTTGAAGACTTAAGAAAATACAGTGTTGCAGAGAAATATGCAGTACATGCCTCTGGTCTCTCTCGTACTGTTTTAATTGTGTTTTTGTTTTTTTTTTTTTTTTCTTCAATCTATTTTCATTTACACAGCAGCAAACTCAAATCAGAATTCTGCCATTGGCTGTTTTCAAGATGTCAAATATTTTAAAAAATAGTCTTTAATCATTGGTGAAGTATAACTAAGAGACAAACATGCCATATGCCATTTGCTGAATACCAGTGGAAGTCAATGTGCACTGTGACCTCTACATAAGCTGCAAATGGCTCCCCTGTGTCTATGGAGATTGCTTTGTATAAGCCAAATTTGTGGCACTGTGTATTGCTTTTGTTCCCCATTTGCTTAAAGTACCTCGCCCAAAATAAAACCGGAATAAAGAAACGTCTGGCAAATCCTTGCCCTAGAAAGGTTAGAAACCTGTATTCTTTCAATTTTCTTAGCATGCCTCATCCTGACTAGATTATGCAAATGGTTCTTGCCAACTCCAGGTTGTCCAGTGTTGTTTTGTCAGCTACAAAACAATATGCCAAGACTTAATCTATTTTTTCTTGTTATGAAACAGTTATAGCTATTGCACAGTTAGGGCTGACGCTAGCCTGCATTACAGACCTGAACTACAATTCCCATCAACCGCTTGCACCCAAATGAGCCATTCCCTGTGAAATTTCACATGTCACATCTCATGCAGAGTTAAATGTTTCTAGGAAAGCTACAGAAGGAAAACAGAAAAGGAGTTTTCCAGTTACAAAGCTTGACTCTCTGCTGCCACGAACACATTTTAGTCATAATAAATAGTGAATGTATCACACATTGTGTATATATATTATAACTGGGATTTCTAGTTCTGCCTATTGTAAGATTTTCTTATAAATAAGATTGCATTTTCAGCTGCTTATAGCTGTGACAAATGTTTACTGTCTTGGGTATTTACCTTGGGCTGATGTGTGCGTTTATGCATGGAGGTATGTGTAAAACATAAAACGATGCAGCTACTCATGAGAAAGACATGGGCATAGCAGATGAGTCCTTAGTTTCCATAGACCAAACGAGCTAAAAACTATGTTTTAGCTGCTGAAAAAATATAGATGAATCCTGGATCAAAACAGTTAGAAAATAAGATCTCAAGAGAGATTTTCGAAGGGGAGGAAGCCTACAGTCATCCTCCAGCTTCTTGGCCGTGCGCTGTGTGGCACTGGCACAGTCTCAGTGTTGTGCTGCTTCAGGCTTGCAAAGCTGAGGGGCAAAGCTTTCAAAAGGTCTAAATGAGTGAGAGGAGATCAGCTAGCTTCAGTAAATGTTGAGCACATATTTTATAATAGTTTTTTATGTTTAATATCAAAGCTCTGTCACTTACAGTATGCTGCATAGAAGCATACATGAGAATCCCCCTCACTACAGCATGCATTTCTATTGTTATTCTAAGTTGTACCTTGTTTCTATTGCTTGATCAAATGATACTTTTGAGTTAATTAGTAACCAGTTCTGCTCAATTCAAATTCTTGACTAACTTAAAAAATATATATTTTTACTGTTCTTTATCAGGAAATTGGCTGTTGCAAAATAATCAAGACTTCCCCCTTGAATTATAAATTTTTGGATATCCATGGCAATAAACCTTATTTTTTCGTGTAAAAAATGTTAGATGCATTCATTTGATACTAGATTCCTTACCACAGTTTTTATTCTCTTATTCACCTCATTAGGTAGTCTGTGGACAATTTTGAGGTGTTTCCTTAGTGTGGAAGTTTCCCGCATAAGTATAACGATTTTTTTTTTAACCTTTTATTTTAGTAAAATATATCTACTGAACAGGCTGTCAGTCGTGACAAACTGTTTTTTTTTTTTTATTATTATTTTCTGAAGCTCACGGACTTCCTTTGGATTAGCTGGATAACAGTAAAGCTCATTTTCGCTTCTGATTTGAACTCACTACCAAAGAGCTTTTGCATTTAACCCTCCAAGCCGCATAGCATCTTGTGAACAAGTTTTCTGCAATAAATATATGATTGTTAATTTAATTCTATTTCATGTTGAAACAATTTCTGAACTTGTAGCTACTCAAGTAATATCAATCAACTATCTTTCATCTTCATACATTTAATTATGCATGTAGCTATTTTGCATGAAGGAATGAAATAATTCTTCTGTTGCAGATCAGTATTGATTAAAACAAATAGCAGAAGCTTTGTCTCACTATGCTTGGAATGGTTCTGACATGAAAATTATCTAAAACAAATAATAAATATAGCAAATTGGGCCTTTCATAATACTCAACATAAGGATAAGCCATTTATTGCATGTCTTAGTGAATCTGATGACATATAGTGCTTGAATTTTGATAGCTCTTATTAATTAGTAAGTGGAGCTCCCCATTGATTTCTTTGTACTATTCTATTTAAAAATTGATGGTGTGAAAGGAGCTGGTATTATCAGGGCTGAGATAAAACTGAAGCTCATAATATTGTTTAAAACTGTAAAGTGTAATAGACTGTGTGATCATTTCAGGAAGAGATCCATGTAGAATTGATGTCAAACTTCAGTCTTTGCCAGAGAAATTAGAGACCCGACTTTTCTCTATTTCCTTTCCTATTCATGTATGTTAGAGTGGAATGGTACATTTTTAACAATGGAAACTCCTTTTTTTCTTTAGTCTTTTTATATTTATTGTACGAATTAACTTTGAAAAAATGTTTTACCATGAAAACATCTTGTGCTACTATTTAAGTTAAATTTTGAGGATGTAATAAAAGATAGTTGGGAGTATAAATCTTGTTTTCTTTTGTGCATCTAGAGATGAATGTATCTTCCTGAAAATTTTCAAAGTTTTAATTTTTTTTTTTCTTACAAATTGTAATCTTGCTTAATTTACTGTTTTGTGTTTCCATTGCTATCTGTAGCACACAGTCCTGGTGAAACTGGGAGGTGTCTAGCAGTGAAATGTAAAGATTCAAGAGTAAGCTTAATATACTTGACAGCATCTTTAGAAAATCTAAAGATTTCCTTTCAGAACATGAATATGTTTAATGGTAGGGCCATGACAACCTCCTGGGCGAGGAGTTCGTTTTCAACACTTTAATAAAAAAAAAGGTGCGTGTGTCAAGGGTATGCAGCTCTTTTGTTGACTGGAAAAAATTTACTGCAGTGTTTGCCTGCAGCAGGAGGATACTTGCAAATCTACCCTGCAGTGAAGCTACAATCCTCTCTATTCAGAGCAGAGTCTTAAAGGATTTTTGAATGCTCTCAAGAACATGGTGGTATTTGTTTATTTTGCACTAGTTGGGGACCCTCTCATAGTTTTCAATAAGGCATTTTATGTAAGACAGACTGAAGAAGGGACTGAGACAGAGCCACTGAAGAATGACATATAGCTTCTTCCCTCTCTTGGCAGGGAGAGCAACAGTATATTCTTCCTGAAGTCATTTCTAGCTCTATGATTCTGTGAAAAATGGTGCATTTCCCAGTGGGATCTGGATCAGAACTCCATGTCATTGTTTGACTTTTTTGCTACTTCGCTATTGAGATTAGATTATTCTGGTAGTGTTTTGGAAAGTTAGTGTTCTCAATCATGAGATTGAATTTGATATAAGGAAATTTGTAGTAATTGGTTTGAGAGGCATCCAGATGATTCTATACAGACAAGCAATTTAAAGAGTAAAGGGTACATTTAAGGAAATTTTATTCTATTAGCTAGTCTCCGTATTTGTTGTTTGGAAACAAATGCGAACTAATGGAACGTAAGGGGATTTTGTGATGCCTATATGAATAGAACAGAGAATACAAACATATATATATGTATATATAGACACACACACACGAATATACACAAAATAGATAACTAATAGGTTTATTTTTGAACAGAGTTTTAGATAACAGACTAATGTTGCATCATCCTGAAGAGTGGAGGTCTGTCAATCCATATCAGAGGAGCCTAGCCCCAAAACATTATCCCAAAATAATGATGGCTCGGTTTAGATGATCTTTTGCTGCATTTTCTTATTTCTTCCATGGAAAAGAACACATTAATGCTGACGGAGCATTTCCAAATTTAGCAAATAAAAGGCAACTTCCATTAGTCAGCTTCATTACGCCGTGCATAAGAATTTGATAGTGTGATGATTGCTGTTTGATCCATCTGCTTGTGTTATGATTCATGTTAATAGAACATGTAAATGCACTGATGAAGATGAGCTCAGTGCAACTAATTCATTTAAAATATATTCTCCAAAAGTTTTCCCATTCTTTCAGTCTTTTAATATTTTTGTTTGACTCAAATAGTGACACCATAAGATCACCTCCGCAGCTAGGATAAGTGAGCTGATAGCAATATGCTAATCCATAGTAATAAATGACCAACCTTTTAACACTCAGCATTATTAAAACTTCCCTGATATGCAGATTTAGCTGAGTTTTGTGACAGTGCATTACGTGGGAAAAACATTTAATAAAGCAAATATGTACAATGAAACAAAGATAACATCAGCTCTAGTATTATTTCAGAGGCATATTTCCCCAAGTGTATTTTTTTTCTGTAGATTTTCCAAAATTCTTGTCTTCTGTGCCACTTAATCTCCAGCTTAAAGACATTTCTCAACAGAAATCGAAAGAGTCAGCAACTTTTTTTTTTATTCTTTTTTAATCTTAAAGTACTTGGTTTGGATTAAACTGAAATATTATGAATATCCCTGATTTGTTTATAAAATTCTTAACTGGCTTGAGGGATAGAAGTATATATGAAATTCAAAGACGAGCATTTGAAGTCTGAAAATTTTGGCAGCTTTCTTTTTTTTTCTTTTGTTATGCCTACTTTCTCTCTTTAAGAACTTGATAACTGGAATGTCAATGGTTGTTAAAAATATATTACCATATTTGTAACACTTTGCTACAATAGAGATCCACATATCTTTCCTAGGACTTCTGTGCAGTACTATTGTTTTAGAAAGTACTGCCATTTTAGAGTTTTCTGAAGATTGATCCTATCTTATCTATTTGAAGGTCTGTTAGAACATTGTCCTAATAGATAATCTATCAATATGCACGACAGTTATTTATATACCAAAAGCAGTCATTCATATATATATTTTAATCAGTCCATCTGTCTGGGAATGCTGGCGTGTCTCCAAGCAGTATTTAAAGTTGTAGAACAAAGTGCTAGTGTACAGCCTCGGAGCACTGCAAGCAAACCTGGTGCTTGCTGGGGGACTGGCAAAGCAAAAAGCTGGGGGACTGGCAGCCCTCACTGCCCATGGTCCCATGCTATGTTTAACTCTTTGTCTGGCCCAGAAAAATGGAGAGGAATGGCCAGGAAGCTAGCAAGGCTGTTACCTTCTCTGCACTCTTGCGTGCCTGCAGCACACAAGTGACAGTACATTTGAGGTCTGAAAATGTCAACCCTTTTAAAAGCAGACTGGTGCTGCTAACTTCGGTTGATAAATAAAAATGCTGCGCTGCATAATGGCATAAGGCTAACTTCTGTCACTCAGTCAATTTTATTCGACATTCTATTTTTGGAATTAATTTGCAGCATTTCAATTTTCTTTTCTTTTTTTCACTAAAGAATATTAATAATTTTGTTAAATATTATGCAAACAATATGAGTATAAGCAAGGATTCTATTTTTTACAAGACTCACACGTTACTGGCTTTTTATTAGCTTTATTTTATTTGATTAATGACTATTGTTCCTTGAGTTTATGGTTGTCAAAGGTCTTTTAGCAAAAAGAAATGAGGTGGTTGGTAATTTGGACTGTGCAGAGGAATGGGGAATACATGGCAACAAGTATGCTCTTTTTTTTCTGTTTGAGCTACTGGAAAAATACAATGTTTTGGAAGGAAAAAAAACTACTGTGTTTTGAATCAGAATGAAATATTTTGATTTTTGAGTGTTTTAGACTTAAAACAAATTTTTAGAATAATTTAAAAATGAAATATTCTTTAAAAAGTTCTTAAATGAAGCACATCTTTCTTTAAAACATTTTGATTGCCTCAATATGAATTCATAAATTGGTTGGTTAAACTACTTATGCAATTTTCTGGAAAAAAAAAAAATCCTGACAAGCTTCATGCAGCTGTGGCTATGCTACAGTGCATTTTCATCTTGTGTACAGGCACAGAGCTGTCACATTCCTGAGCTCATGGTAAGTAAAAGCTCAGTCTAAATAAAGTGATGAGATTTTTATAGCTGCCATTAATTTTTGTGAACACTTTTTGCAGTTGGACGGCCAGTCTTGCAGCTGGATTTCTGTACTGACACGTGCAGACACTCTTAATATGCTGATCTGTGAAGGCTACTAAAACATGTGTGAAAATGTATTCTTCCAATCTATGGTACTCACAACTCCCAAGGATCTTTTAGGATAGGCAAATGGACTGTTTGGTGAGATAGTAACAGGATTTGAAGACTTTCACCTCCAGGACATTGATTTATGTATCAGGCTATGTTGGCATCATCTGAAAGGAGTTACCACTTGAGAGTTTTGTTTGGCCTATTTGAAACTGAAAGTCTTAAATTTTTTCGCAGTTCAAGTTGCAAAACTACCACCACATTTGGCACTAATTATGGCCTTTGCAGCTTCAATAAAGAGGCAAAGGCTTAAATAGACATTTAAACTTCACGCTCCTCTTATCCCCATTGCGAGATCTTCTTTGTTAAGGCACTTTGCAAGGATGTCTTTGAGAGGCAAGTACTGCCATCACCATGCCAAATCCCTTTTATTGGTAATGAAGACACCTTCAAAACTTGAATGACCACAGCACTAACTTAAAAGACATAGAAATAGTTCAGGACTAGAATTTTTAATTCAACTGCATAGAAAACTATTATGTACCCCTCAAGGATGTAATGGGGGTCATCACCTCAAACTCACAATCACTCTAAAAAGTTAATCAGTATGTGTCCCATTTTAGTGAAGAACAACATGAGGTATACATGATTCTCCTCTAAATGTTTGCATTTCCTAGATTACAAGCTGATATAAAATAGAAACCTCACTGAACAGAAGCAGTTGATGCTGAAATATGGACAAAGTTTTACTCCAAATGGGCCAGATGTGTATTTAATGCACACCTAGTTTCTGGTCCGCTAAAGAATGTTTTGCTCTATGTACTGGATAGTTTGTGACTTGGGGGAACATTAAAGCTTTGTTCTGAACTTGCTAAAGGTGAATAAGCCTTGGGGGGAGATAACATGAATCTGGCCTGAGCACTGTGTGAGAAAGGTTAACTAGTGTGTACATATACTGAAGACAGAGCCAGGCTCTTCTAGGTGTACAATGGTAGGATGAGAGGGAATGGATGCAATATACAATGTGGAAAATTGAGATTATATATGCGGATTTTTTTCCCCCAAGGATGAACAGCATCAAGATCTGTTCAATCATCAGGATCTTCCAAAACCAAAGGACAGTGGTCCTTAAAGCTCAACTGCTACAAGAGTAAGAAGCATTTAGCATCCCAGTGTGTGCAGCTTCAGGGAATCTGAAAGGGAATGGTCTACGTCTCCCTGTGAGCTACGTCATTCCATACCAGAATTTGTATACAAGGGATTTGGAGGGGAAAAAGTGGCTTGCAAGGAGAAAGAGTAACCAGGAAGATTCTCTGAAATGCAAAAGTAAGGGAGAAGTCCTCTGGATCTTGGTGTCCCAAGGCACCATCTGTCAAAGACAGAAGATAATTAAAAGCTAATCCAGGTATTTTCAAGCTCTCCTTAATCCTTGCTGGTAAACTACATGTCAACCTATCTAGCTATAGTAGCAGATTTAATGTAGCAGAACTCAGTGGTAGATCCTGTGGAATAAGATGATTTTATTTTAAACAAAAATGACTTAATTGCCAGTCATTCTCTCATAGATTTCACTCATTCCTATTCTCACACACACATAGGCACTGAGATGTGTGTAGCTAAGTGTTTTGGCCAGAACTACTCAGAGGACAAAGGTTGCTTGCTGCTGAATCCTCATCATATCCTTCAGGTTCTCTTGACTGTCAATGACAAAGTGGATTTTGGACAGGTCTTTGATATCCTTTAGGAATCAGCACTTGGTATACCGTGATCCTTTTGCCTCCAAATTTTGTTTACTTCAGCTTCCATAAATTTTAGGCAAGTTTGTTGGACATTGTTTATGTTTCCTCATTTTGGATATCTCAGAGTTGTAATATATCTTCGTGATGGGCCATCAGGAAGAGGAACAGTGCATGTGATGTGCTGTAACCTTGCTGTCCTCCTCCTGTTGTCAAAGTGTCGGATCTTCCACTGTTGAATCATTTGTACTGTGATTTTACTGGAGTGCTCTGCTCTTGATGAGAACAACACCTACCTGAGTGTTTCATTGCTGTCATTTGTGTCCTTGGTTGTAAGTACTGACTAGTCTTTTTCTAATCTCCTTTTAACCCTGTTTCCTCTGGTGTTTTCACAGGTCTATTTCCATCCCTGCTTGACTCCAATTTAATATTTCCGTTACAAATCACAGGCATAGTCCAGGGCACATCTTTTTTTTTTTTTTTTTTTATTGGGCAAGAGGATGAAACAGAAGAAAGGACAGCAGAATGTAGTCTCTTGAGAGATCTAACTTTAAATTTTGTATGTGTTTGTGATATGTGGAAGAGGATTTTTACACTGTGAACAATAATAGCGTCAAGCATCAATGTACTGCAAATTAACTGGTTGAATATTTGGAACCTGACAGACTTCTAGTGGACATTTGGGACATTTTTTTGGTAGAATGGAAGCAGAGTATGCAACAATATTTCCTGTCACAAACCAGAAAGGAGACCCTCTCCCTAAACTTGAAAAATGCAGATTTGTTACCCTTGTTTCTCTAGTTGATTCATTGACTAATTAAACCACATCTTGTAGATGCAGCTACACTATAAATGCATCACCGTATCTTTTTATTGCATAACCTACTAAACTGATAATTGGTTCTTTGAAATTAATTGTTTATTACCACATTTGGGTATTCTTTCTTGCCTTTTCTTACTTGCTGTAAGTTACCAAATTGCTTCATGTTTATGAAGTCAGCTTTTAACATTGGCTGTTTTGCTGGTATCATTAAGTAAAAGACATTAAATGATTACTGCAGTTGCTGGGAGTTATACAGTGTAGTTTCAATCTCTGGTAAATAAAACCACATTTGCAAAATGTTGCTAATGAAATCTGTTACTAGCTTCATCAGCTAGCATAGCAATATACTGGGAAGAAGAGATGCTGTAATTCTGTTAGAATAGTGCAGGTGATAAAGTAGGTGGCATTTCCCTTTGGAGAAAACAAAACTCAAAGGGAAATAGACTGTGGCTTGTATTATTCATGGTACTCTTTTCCTTTATGGATTCTGCCAGGTTCAATGTTGAATTTTTTTTTTTTTTTTAATATGGTTTTAGGAGCTCTTTGGACATTTTGTATAAATCTAAAAGGATTCTTTGTGGGTTTCCTCTTTACTAAGGACCTCACCACAACAGAGAAGCCTCTTTTTGGGACATCGTGCAAGGAAGAAGTTGAAAGGTCCATTCACTGTTTACTCCCTGCTTGGTGAGCAGACACACGCTTGCTTTGTGCATGTGTGTGAACAACACAGCACTAGACTTCAGCCAACATGTCCCCCTTCTCCAGGAGGCTGATTAGATTTGGCATCAGGCAAGCTCCATCCACCATTTCTGTCTAGAGAATGTGCTTAGAGTGTGAGTAGGGCCAACTCTTATCTTGCAAAATAGGTGTTTGTGAGACTGAGCTTACTGAAGGAGGACTTTACAACTTTGCAGGCAGAGAAAAGATCTTAATTTCCTCCTGGAGCTGTTGTCAAAGTATTTCTCATCGCACAGAGGTAACTGGTAATCATGTTCAGCTTTCAGGATGGGCTCTGTGCTGTTCTTGGCAGATTAGGGGATAACAAGGTGATGCCTCTTTCCCTGAGCTATTGGTTGCATGTGGCAGCATTGAGGAGCAGGGGCTACCGCCTTGGAGGTCCAATAGGGAGCTTATTCTTCGCTGAGTCCCGAAGAGCTAGGTTTTCTAATTCCAGCCAATCTGTATGTGGGTGCTTCACCAGTCTGTATGCATTTACAGGATGTTCCAGAGATCCTTCTGGGTCAGAGGTTGAGTTGCTAGTTGGCACATCTGCTCCTTCAGCCCAGCCTTTAATCTGTGTGAACTTGGGTTCTTCTGCTCGGATATATTCCTTTTAGGATCACACCAGCTGTAGCTGTGGGCTTTAGTCTCCACACAGTTCTCACCTGGGGAGTTGTCTCCCAGGTGCTCAGTATCAGAAGATGGCTGGGGTGTCTGTTCAGCTCAGCTTTGTTCAAAGTTGTTTACTCAGAATTAATTCCCTCTTATCAGTCTTGCTGAGCCTGCCACAGCCACAGTTGCACTCAGTTCTCATTGAGATTTCCATTCCCATTCCATGAAATAGCCTTAAGAAAGCCCTAGAGTTGATGTCTGTACCCAACTTTGGTCTGAGTTGGCTGGTGTAGTGACCACACACTGAGCTGGCTGTCGGGGTCCTGCTCCTGAGGCTGCAGCTGGGCCACCGCTTATGTTCCAGCACGGCAGCCGTGACCCAGTTGTGCAAACAGATTGCTCAGTTGGGCAGCCAGCTATTGCAGGGTCTTCAGCTCCTACAGCTGCTGATCTCAGTTATGCATTTTAGCAAGCTGTTTAGATCCGTGTTACCTCAACCAGGGCAAAAGTACTGGGCTACCCCACGGAAGGAAGAGTTCCTGCAGCAGCAGCAGAGCCTGGAGACGGCCAGCTGGGCAGCAGCTCTGCAGAAAAGGATGTAAGGGCCCTAGTGGACAGTGAGATGAAGAGCGTGACCTGGTTGTTTTGAAGGCCCACAGCATCCTGATCTGCATTAGCAGGGGCACAGCCACCTTATCAAGAGATGTGATCATCCTCCTTTATTCAGCACTCATTAGACTGCAGCTGGATACTGAATGCAGTTTTGGACCCCCAGTACAAGAAAAACATCAACAAACTGGAGCACAGGGTCACCACAATGGTTATGGGCTGGAGCACCTGTCCTGTGAGGAAAGGCTGAGGAACTGCAGTTTGTTCAGCCCCAAAAAGAGACAGTTTGGGGGACCCCACAGCAGCCAACTAGGACCTATGGGGAGGTTAGGCAGTCTCTAGTGCAATCTACTATTTGAAGCAGGGCCTGTTGCCCAGAGCTTTATCCAGTTGGGCCTTTAAAGCCTCCAAGGATGGAGTCTGCACTACTTCCTTGGGCAACTTGTTCTCAAGGGGAAGAAGCTTTTCCATGTACATATACTGTTCTACTAGATTTCCAGACCCATGCATTCAGAAGAGGTCAATCTTGGGTCTGTGAAAACCCATTTCTTAGGGGGTTATTGACAATCCAGAGGAAAGCAGACACTAATGGACTAACACAAAACCATGGCAGGATTTTTTTTCCCCTTATATCCTCCATCAGTGTTGCAACCTTCAGATCAAGCAGTATTTCCTGGCCTGGCAGCTGCTCTCCTGACTGGGACTGCCTGGCTCCATGGCTTAGCCAAAGAGAGGATGGTGTTTTTTTCATTTGCCTGTAAGTCTGGCTATGCTGTTTTGTTTTGTTTTGCTTTGTATGATTGCCTGATGGTGCTGTACTCTATTCATTATATGAAACATTTTTGTTCTAGAGTATTTCATTTTGTATGCCTGTAGTTCAGAAATATACTTTTTACCTGATCAAATACTTCTTAGCAGCTCCTTTAATGTTTATGGGTCATGGAACATTAGGCATCGAGTAAGGGCTGTCTCTCATAGCACAGAACGAATGGTCCTGCTGCTGCAAGGCCTCACTTATCACTGTCATAAGAGAAGCAAAGCAATACAGCACAGTGGGCACTGTGTTTTTGCTGCTCAAAGAAATCAGCAGGGCACTTGGAGCAGTCATTAGGGAATGGGAGAGAGCCTGCAGCTGTGCCACGAGTGCTACACACTATGTGAAGGACTGCAGCCCTTTATGTAGGGAAAGGTGAGTACAAAGTTTTGGCACTGGTGTCCTCATGAAACCTCAGCTGCCATCACAAAAAGCCAGGATTGCAAAACAACAGGCTGAGAGAGAAGACTATTTCTGAAATGTAAAATGGGTCCACTCGGACACTCATGTAGGCATGAACTGTTGTGTTGTTTCCTTTAGATTACTTTCATGCCATTTTGGAAATCAACTAATCAACTCCATCTGAAAAAGTGTTTCTTCTTCAACACATATTGTGCCACTGCATACTAACATTTTTTTTTCTTTTATTTAAATTCTATTTTTATGAAAAGTTGTATCATTTTATCGATATCTGTGTAGGTGAATTTTTCATCTGTCCCCTCAGTTAAAGACAACTTTATTTTGGGGAAAGCTTTGATTCATTATATATGGTATACTACAGCAATGGTGTACTACTATCTCAACAAAAATTCTATTTTTCTGTAAATTAAATCTTAACAATGAAAGGTTTGGTTGGAATTGCCACTTGCTTATGGTGCTAACTTCCTGAATTACCTGTATTTGGAGCTGATCCCTTTGTAGGATCTGATTTTCAGGTGAACATTTATTATAGCTCTAGGCTTAAATTTATGGTCCAGTTCTCCAGAGCACTATTATTAGACCTGTTAGGCCCTGAACAGTGATAGGAAGTGAGGGGTAGCAAGGCATGAATCTTGTATTGTTTCTCCCTATTTTGTTATGAGAACTTACTGCTTCCAGTGTTAGAGGTAAAATTTAACAAAGTTTTGAATTCCTTTGAAGGTTGCCTTATTTTGAGGAAATTCTGCAATTAAGATGCATAGTATAAGTTTTACAGTGTGTTCTAATATATAGCTGGAAACAGTTGCATAAATATTATGCACATCGGAATAAGGGCTGGTTATTTGAAAGACTACACTACTGCATATGAAACTCAGTTATGACTATCCTTTGGCCTGTGGATCGTGCATATGATGAAAAAATATTTTATTTACATTTTTAATCACTAAAAAAATGCTTCATTTGACATAAAATGAATATTTGTTCTAAAACAAATCTAAAGCATAAAAATCACATAAGACTTCCTATCAAAACTTAAGACTTACATATGAGAACATCATCAGTAATACACAAGGTAGAATAGCTGAGAGTAATTTTCAATGAAACCTCTTTCAGCTGGAAAACATTGAAAATTGCTGTTTTTGATAATTTCATGGTTTAAAATTGTTTTGAAAAATTAAGAAAATTATGGAAACAGCCCATTTTGCTATTTTCAAATTGAAACTTTTGATCCTTCTTCATTGAAATCACTGTTATGCAATGAATATTTGTTTTATAGCAATAGCAGTGGGATGAGAATTTAAAAAAATGAAATATTTTGACTTACCAAATGTTTTTTTTTTTGGCATTTTCAAGTTGCAAAAGTTATTTGAAATTTTTGCTTTTATTTTTCTATATAGAAACAGGAAGGTTGTTGAAATCATTTTCTTTTTTTTTTTTATTGGAAAAGAAAACAGTGCCCCTTTGAGATCTGTTACATTAATTGGGGTAGAGGATGCAGCTACCTTGAGTCATCTGTTGGGTGCATAAGCATGATTGGTGAGATGTGCAGTCAGAAGAGAAGACTACCTTCCCACGCTTTGTCCCTTGCCAGCTAGGATGTGCCTGGATCTCTCTAGAGCATATGTAGGAGTTGGCTAGGGTCATCTGTCATCTTCAGTTCTGAGATTAGAAAGCGCTAGAAGAGAAAGAAACAAGAAGAGAGTATGCAGCCAATGCAGGGAAACAACCACTGGGGAAAAAAAAAATCAGAATCGTGGTCTCAAAAATGGACCATGTGAGCTCAGGGTGGACATGGAGTACAGCGCAGCGAATGGAGAGGTGCAGTGAGGGCCTCATCCAGAAAGGAGTAAGAGGAGGAATGAGAGAAGTGTAGCCACAGCCTTTGCAAGAGGATCTAGAGGAGCTGGAAGGGGGATGGTGGCCTGGATCACTTGGATCTCCCTTTCTCCAGTGAACACATAGTGGTTGGGGAAGTTGGAACCATGCCACGAACAACATGCCTGTACCCACTATTTTGGAAAGATTTTGTAGCTAATGTTTTGGTATGCCCAGAGGCTGGCCCTCCTTCTTAGGGAGTTGGAAGTACTCTATTGGTAGAGGGAAAAAAGTAGGAACTTACAGTAAATCACTGCAGTTTCTGAGGCTGGAAGAGAGAGAGATGTAGTTAGGAATCTCCCAGTGGGAAAAGATAGGGAATATGCCAGGAGACAGGCATATTGGAACATGGAGGAAGTAAGTGAAATGAAAGCATGGGTCACTGCAGTAGGGAAGAAAGAGGAGAAACAGGTGGATAGAATACAGCTGAATATCCCAGATACAGCTGGGATAGAATTCCCTAAAGAGACTTGGTTTGTGTTTTAATACAGAGTAATAGAAAACAGGAACCAAAAGAAGTCTACTAATCTATACAGCTGCTTCAGGTTACAAGACCTAACCATGACTATGTATATCATTTACACTAGTATATTTCTGGTATGATTTCATGAGAAGCATCATTTTAACAAGTAAGAGGTCTTCCTCCTTAGAGAGGCACAGAGGACCTGTGGATGAGAATATATGCATATATGAATACTGAGTATCTAAATAATTTTACTTTTTTTTGTTTACTTGTTCTGTATCAGCCTCCAAAATTATTTCCCCAAGTGAAAGTGAAATTAAAATAAACAAAATAAACAAATAAACAAAATAAACAAATAAACAAGAAACAAATTCCTTCCTTAAAAAAATTGAGAAAAAATACTTGTTCTGTATAATACCCAGAGAATTTAAGCTGCATAAATGATCTGACTGAATAACTGACAGTGGAAAGAGGATTCTAACACTCCAATAAAAGCATAAGCACATCCTTTTTAAAATGAGTTCTGCTTAGTCAGAATATTGCTATTTGTTGTGAAAGATTAACTATTTTTTTTCTGTTATTTTATATTATTTTGAACATTTCCACTTTTTATATTTGGTCTTGCTCAAATGAATTCTCTGCAAATAAACAGAAAACCATCAATTTACATCATCATATGTGCTCGTAAGAAGAATCAATGTTTATTACAATCTACAGGTTAAATCTGCTTTCTTCTACTGACTGGATCTTTGAAGGAACATCAGGTTAGCACTTGATTGCTAGGGGAGTGAACAGTGCACAGTGACTAATTTATTTGGCGAATAACATGACTTAAAATTACTTTTTTCTCTAAATGCATTCATTATATGTGGCACAGGTTTAAGATGAACAATTTCAATTCTATAGATTATTCCTAGTGAGTTATTCAAGTTTCTGTAATTATGTAAATACGTATATTGGAAACCAGATACCTGAGTGGATTATCTTAGACTCTTTCCCCTGCTGTTGTATCATTTGGGATTGTCCTTATGGCAGAAGCTGATCAAAAAAACTGGGGAAAACAGCAAGAATCAATAGGAATTCTGGAATCTGGAGCCAAATTTACAACTTACATAGGGCCAAATTTACAATTTACATAGATTTCTTACTAGTCCACGTTCTTATTTTTGTTAACAAACATCACTTTCAAATTGTAGCTATCAGCATGGATTAAAGCTTATTGCAACTGCAAAGTCAACTGTGTGATAAATTTGCTGTTCATCTGCAGATGACTTTGGCTTTTTAAGTCATGCTGCTTGCTACCAGTATAGAGCAGCTTTTCTGGTAGATGTGGCAGGGTTGCCAACAGCTGTGCTGCTTGTAGCAGCTGAAGCAGCAGTAGAGTGTCAGAGAGCAAGGACAGTGTCTGGCAGAGAAGAACACAGAACAACTGTGGCTGAAGGACCATGTCTTAGATAAGTATCATTCAAGGTAAAATAAGGGCCCATGAGACAGGCGTGGATTGGTGGGTGAGTAAAAATGTGCAGATCTGGAAGTACCAACAGTGTTTTCCAAATTTCAGAATAACAAATGATTTTTCTTAGATATTTATGGAGCTCAGCATGAAGACACCCCACAATGAGGGTTCTTACTAAGTAGTATATGTGTAACTGTTGAGAATTGCTAGCTTTAGCATTAGGCAGTAGACAGCAACTAAAGCGTAGGCAGACTGACTAAGCTCCTGGGATGGATATATGTGCTGAGAGAGAACACAGTTCTTAGGCTCAGGCATTTGTGGATTTGAGTGTGTGGAACTGCTGAATTACAGGAGCTGGTCACCCATATTTCTCTCTGCTTCTGCCCCAGACATCTGCGTATGTTAACAGAAAGATGTAATTTTCTGTTGAGCTGCAAGGTCCAGCTGATCACAACAGAAGACTGAGTGGTCTGATTATTATTTTAAAGGAACTCAGTTCTTTATTTGGTGTATATTGAAGTGGTGTGATTTTATTTACTGTCTTGGGAGACCCAGTTTATCTTTTGCTATGTTGAGGGGAACGAATCTCTTGCTGCACAGCTGAACTGAAGAGAAAGGTTGTTTAACTGCTACCTGCAGCCTGAGCAGCTATGTATTTGGGAGACTGTAAGGGAAATGATGCTCTTTCTTGACAGAGTTGGGGTTTCCTCAGTAACATTTCCTGAAATTATGACTGTCTGATGTGTGTTGCAAAACATCTGTGAGTGCAGACAAAGCCTTACTGCAATTTGAGAGGTAATATTTGGAGATTTGCAACCAGCCAGTGAGACATCTGTGCAGGGATACCTGATCAGGGATTTTTTGGATTCCTTTTTGGAGAAAATAATTTGATTAAAAAAAAACCCAAACTATTAGTCAAGTTTCCATGACTTGGTTAAGAATGAATGCTTCATAAATCATTTTATAAATTGTTCAGTTGTCACTGAAATATTTTAAGTATAAACACTCTTACTGAATGGGAAACAGCATACCTTCTTCTTCATGGTTGTATTTATACCAGTCGTGCTACACTTTGATATTGGACTTGAAAAAGAAAGATGGTCATGAGATACTGCACTGTCATTTCTCCACTTAAAAATGAGTTTATTTTTATAAAGTTTTATATAATTTCTTTTTCTTTACTCATAAATATTTCATAAAAGAAATCAAGGACATTTCATGTACTTTTCAGTATTTTAAAAAATGAATATTCTTCATATAGGATTATATTTTCTAAGTTTTTTTTAATGGAACTTTTATTAGGTTAAAAAAAATCAAAAACAAAAGTAAAAATGAAAATACTTTTATCACCCTAGGAGCTTATGCAAATACACTGAATTAGAACAGAAAACAAAACCCAACTGTGACAACAGTGCTACAATTTAAACAACAAACGACAACTAAAACAGTTTGAAACTAGCAGCCAGACACTCAGAAGCAGAATATAAATTGCAGGGCTCGAGACTTCCAGCTCACAGTGAGGACTTGCTATATGCTCTGTGCTTGACTGCCCTTGGAGAAACTGAAAGTCAAAATGTATCTTGGTTGGGCGGCAGCTGATGCCGAGGAGTGTTGTATAGAGGGGTCTGTAGGGGTTACTGCATGTATTTTGGACAGTTCTTTGTGTTCAGGAGCACAGGACCTGAAAGCCGTGCTGTCACACAGCAGAAGAGAAGAGTGAACTTTCATAAGTCTTGTGCTTATGACAAATCTGCTCGTATTTTCCCTATTGCATTACCTCCTCATACTGCCCCCTTTCAGAGACTCTGCCCTTCTGTCTTCACCTCTCCATGATTCATTTGTCTAGCCCTGTTTCTCTGAGTTATTTTAAGGGTTCACCACTTTTCATTTCCTACCACATTTTTCTCTTCCTTCCCCTAAAATCTGGCTGATATTAGGGGTTTGTGTGTCATATATTCTAGAGTTCTGGACTACCCAGACCCATTTCTTGTGGGAAATGAGAGAAATAGCAAAAAAGTTTACTCTTTGCTCTATTTCCATGTAACTAAAAATATTACTCCTCCTCATTTATTTATTTTTTTAAGTATACAGGTTCACTTTCCACTGTTAATGCCCTTTTGAACCTTGTTCATGCGAGTTACTGCTGTGTTTGTTGAACTGAAGTACCATGAGATCCATGACTCATTTGTACGCTGAGAAAATGAGCAGTTAGGGTCACTGGTGGTTTGAGAGGAACAGACAAATAATTGCATTTGAACCAGGTCTAGTTGTTTGTGTTTTAGATAACGCGTAGCTGATCCCTGTGGTCAGAAAGCAAAGAAGATGCCTATGTAGGAAAGCAAAGGAAATTTGGATGCTCGTGTTATTAACCAGAGTAGTCTTCTAACTCCCCTTTGTTGGATAGACATCACTGGAAAGACTATCTGTTCTGGACTGAGTGACAAGGTTAATTTGCCCTATAGAATTTCAGCAATAATAGAATCATTTCTATAGTTATAAGCCCTAAATTTGCTTTAAAAGTGCTATTTTGTAGCGACTGTTGAAGTTAGATATTTGCCTCGTTAAGAAGAGTTCAAGAGAGCAAGCTGACTGAGCTCAATTTGTTTATTGATTTGGGCTGTAAAGGCTGTGAACAAGCAGAGACATAAAGTTGTGTTACCAATTCTTTTTTCCTTTGTGATGCTTCAGTGGCTGAAGCAGAGAAATCTCTGCATGCAGTTTTACACGTCCTATTTATAACTTGTTTATAAAATACAGCACTACAGTTACCAGTCTTCTTCAGCTGCTTATCTTAAAAAACAAAGCATCAAGAAGTGCTACATTCACAGATCATCCATGCTTGGTATCTGTTTGGCAATCTTAAATGAGAAAATATGAAAGCACACAATGTAAAAAATCATCTAGTTCAAAATAGGAAAAATAAGTTTTTTAAAACTCTGGAAAACTAATGGTCATATAAGGTTTAGCTAAATCTTTTGTTATAGATCCTTCTGTGTTGTGGTATTTGAATTGCATGTAAATAAAATAAAAGCATAAACTACCTAAAACTATAGTCTTAGCTAGCATTTGAATAATAGCAGCTAACGTTGTCCTCAGCTAATGTTGTCCTGTCTTCTGACAGATTGTTGCCTGTATATTTTCCTGCATTTCAGAAACAATTTATTTGTTGCTTATGTTTACACGAGAAAATTAAAGTATTTCTCTTCCTCCCAGCCTTTTGAAAAGAAAAACGTTTGCTACTGCCTTGAGAAGCCAAAGTGTTTAGATAGGTACTAAATGGACTTTTGGTAGGTGTTGAAGAAGGAGAGATATTCAGATAATGTGGACCTCACTGAAGCCAAAATCAGGGAGAAGTTGCATCCACTGCCATGTAGACAAGCCCTCTTGTTTCTTGTTTTGTTTTTTATTACTTTACTATTTGACCCAATTCAGGAAAAGTTCAATCTTGTGGAGGACTTTTTGGTAGTACTTTTTGAATGTGACTACTTGCACATTTAGAGTTAAGCTTCTTGGCAAACGGAGACCAGAGAGCTTTCAGAGAGGCCTCTGGAGAACTTTAAGAGCAAATGCTTTCATGAATGTCTCTTCATCCATGGATTCATAATGTAGCTTCTTCTGTCCTTGAATATTACAGTTGAATATTACAGCTCTGCTTATCCAAATCTTCATGAACAAGAAAATGAAAGTGTCATGTTATTAGTGAAGTGAGGTGCTGGGTTATGAAAGCACCCACAAATAATTTCTTAGCTATATTCAACCAGCTCAGTTCTTGGCCACTGCTTAATAATGTACCAGAGGCACCAAAGTAAGCAAGAAGGAAGCCGAAACCATAACTAGCATTTAAAATATATGATTAACTTTTGTAATTTTATGGAAAAATGAATTTGGTCAAAAAATTCAGAAGACAGACTTCAAATTTATGCATAAAATTGGTTTCCAAAATCGCAGAAAATATTTGCTATTTTTTCTTCAACTGTATTCATAAAAGACAGACTTCTAGGAAGATTGTTCATCATAGCTAGTGAAAAATTAAGCTCCTATGAGATAAGATGGAAGATCCTCTCATGGACTAGTATACAGTTGCATGGTAGAAAACAAAAGATAAGACATTAGTAGCTTTATCTGTGGGGAAGGATCAATGGTGGAGTCCAGCAGAATCTGTGCCTGTTTGTTCAAGACGCTCATCAATGATCTGGAAAAAGAAGTGAACAGTGGGGTGACGGAGTTTGCTGATACTAATCTATTCAGTGAAGTGCAACTGGAAATTAACTGAAAAGAGCTGCAAAAGATTTTGCAGTGCAGCGTGACTGTGTGATAAAGTGACAGAAGAAATTCAGTGTTGATAGAAGGATAATGATGCCTACTGGGAGAAAAAGCTAACTTTACATACATAATGATGGCCTCTGAATGTTATTTCTACCCAAAGAAGAAATCTTGGAATTATAATAGGTCATTCTATGAAAAAGTGTTTAGAAATGGCTCAGTGTTTAGAAATGGCCAATGATTCAACAGTGTGTAAAGATGTTGAATTAATAGATTTTTTAAGGAAAGGTGTATAGAACAAGATGGGCAACATCATTGTGACATTGTGCAGATCTCTGGTCTGTCTTCAACTTTAATAATTTGTACACTTCTAGTGCCCTTCTCCTGACAAACATGTAGAGGAAGCCCTGTGCCGAAGATTTCTTTAGGTAGGGAGAATTTACCAGAGAAGTACCATTACGTGTGCTCTCATGTCCTGCTTCTTAAGCATCATTATTAGCCTTTGCCAGAGACAGGCTATTGAGTTAGATGAAAGTTTGATCTAATATATATGGCTCTCCTTCTCCCTTTGACATGTCATGTCATGTTATTGTAGGAGAAACAAGATGAAACTTTTTCTTGGGATTCAGTGTTCACTTGTGAAATAAGAACTGACTGGTGTTTCTGGACTGTTATAAGTTATATGTCTGTCTACCTGTCTATTGATCTGCACAATAATTATCTTGACCTTGTTAATATCATCTGTGTAATCAATATAGTCTGTTGTATTCTTGACGTGGAGACATTTCTTCTCCAAGCATGACATGGCAATAGCACATACTTAGACTCAGTGAAGTGAATATATGATTTTGTCTTTAACTTAGCCTTGGGAACACATTTTGAAGTGTGGTAGTCATACTATAGATCTACTTTCCTTTTTATCCTCTTTGCTATTGTGTGGTTAGTTGCAGTTTGACCAGTTTGCTGTTATAATTGAGATTACCATTTGAGATTTCCATTTAATTAGAAGATTCAACATAAATTAATATCATACATCTTGGAATTATAAAGAGGATAAAGGAGATACTCATACATCTGTAACTTTTTTCAAGCACATAACAGTCTATGCAAAGCTTGTTTTAGTGTCACAGTCAAGTGTTTAAAGTTATATGAAGTGAGTTGTTTATTTTGTATAAATTCTTACAGAAAAGTAAAAATAGTATATTTTTGACCCAAGTAAGTGAATAACTTGGTTCATGAGAAGTACTTTTGAAAAACTTTTCAGTGTAGTCCTTCTGATGAATAGAAGCATATATGGATGCTTCTTTGGATTAAATTATTTTTTAACAAGATGTTCTTATTTTAGAACAAGAAGAGCTGCACATGGAATTAATCTGATATATCAAAGAATGACTGAGGTTGGAAGGGAACTCTAGAGATCATCTAGTCCAACCCTCCTGCTCAAGGAGGGAGACCTAGAGCATGTGGCACAGGGCGGCATCCAGGCGGGTTTGGAAGATCTCCAGAGAAGCAGACTCCACAACCTCTCTGGACAGCCCTTTCCCTGTTATTTTTGTATTGCCTTTAGAATACCTTGCACTTATCTTGACTAATCAGAAGTACAATGCCACATATCTTTGAGTATATGTCTTCCAGTTTGTGTTCCATCTTTACATTTCAGCTCGAAACCTCAAAATGAATTAATGAAGATGGCAAGTTCTAAATGTATTGATATAAAAGGCACCTCTAAAGTAAAATGAAAAGAAGATAATGGAGACATGTAGTACTGGAGTAGAAAGTATATATAAATAACAGTCAGTAAGTCATGATATGATTGGTAGGAGTACTAAGTCACATGAAGCACGCTTAAAAAGTAGGTCAGATTTGTTGTGATTACAGACTGAAGTCTAACATTTAATGCAGAGTGCTTTCAGGTACTTTTAGGCTTATGTACTAATTAGACAATACTTTGAAAATACATGAGTATTGTCAATGCACATCCATCAATAAGGATGGATCCATCAATCCGTCAATAAAGATGGATGTTAGATAGCAGCATAGGGAAATTGTTAGAACTTATAATCATGCATGTCATACCTGAATGGAGAAAATGGGACAAAAAAAAGTAATCTTGAGAGATTAAATATAAAATTGCAATAAAGCAAGCCATAAAACATTTTGGGGAACCAATTCTTAAAGGCAGATAACATATCAGAAGCAGGAAGTCTGCCAGAAAATCTCTGAGATAGATAGATAATCAAAGTCACTGAGTGTAATAAGGCCACTGCAGAAAATCTGAATTAATTATATGCATTTATGTTCACTACAGAGAAGGTCAGGAAGATTCCTACTCTATTGTTTATGGATGATAGGTCTGAGGAGCTGTCTCAAATTAAAGCATCAATAAAACAGGTTTTGGAACAAGTCAATAAAATGAACATTAACAAAACACCATGATCCAATGGCTTTCATCCAAGTATTCTAAGGAACTTGACTGTGAAGTTCCTGAGCTACTAATTGCAGTATGCAACCTACAATTTTGAGTGAATAGAAGGTAGAAAATGGAATGCTAACTTTCAAAATGAGGTCCAAGGATAATCTTCTGAATTGCACACTTGGAAATCTGACATTTGCATGATCTATTTGATGCCCATTATGATAGCGAGTAGATAAACATGTGCAATAAACATCAGAATGGCTTGGAAACTGGAAGGAAGTAATGCCTCAAAAGCTACTAGAGTCTTTTGAATGTGTCAGCAAGCGTAAGGGTAAAGTTGATCCAGATCATACAATAATAATTAGGACTGCAAAAGAGTTTTTGACAAGTTTCTCTATAAAGCTCCATTCATTGTCCTCTTATTAAAAGATTATTAAGTAGAAATCAGTGGTTTGTTCTTAAAATGGAGTGTGGTTACACATGAAATCCTGCAAAAGTGTGTGCTGAGAGAGTATCATTTAGCACATAGCATATTCATAAATTTCAATTTCATAAACTTATAAATTATATGAAAAAATAGATGAGCATTGTTGTCAGAGTTTGCAGACAAAACAAATACTGCACAGTTTTTAAAACAGACTGTGATGAGATGCTGAAGGTAGGATACTGAGTAACTGGGTAATAAAGCAGCAATTGAAATTCAGTGTCAATAAATACTAAGTGATGTGCGTAAAGGAAATGGTCTTAACTACACAAATGGAATAATGACCTCAAAATTGCCATTACTGTTACCATTTGGGTTAGCAATATTAGAGGCACAGTAGACACTTCATACCAAATGACACCTCAATGCTGAACATGGAAAATGGGAATTACATGTTGGAAATTTAGTGGTAGGATTACCACTGATTTATTTGGTGGTAAGAACAAACTCTCACTCTCAAACTTCATTACGCTATTATAATTACATGTTGCACAAGCTTTTTTGAGTACTTCATTCTTTCTATCTCAGAGAAGATGTAGCAGAACAAGAAAGTGTATGGAGAATTTAATCAAATATGGACTAGACGCATGAAGCAGCTGCCCTTTTAAAAAAGTCAATGGAAATTAGAACTCTAATTCAGAAAAGAAACAGATGAGATGAGTAGTAGTATGATCACTATCAATGACTCATAAATGACCACTCTTATTACTGCAACTGAGGATCACCAGCTTAATTTAACAGATTAAGGCAAACAAATGGAAATTTTTTTCCTACAGTTCATGGTTAAATTATATAATTCACGCCTATAAGATACTGTGAAGGACAAGCACAGTTTTCAAAATGAATTAAGCTTCTTCCTACAAAATAGGACATTCCTAGTTATTTTACTCAAAGGCTTTGGTATAACATCAGAGCCAGTGAGTACTACATTGCAGGTTTGCTGTATGAGGGAAACATTCTGTCATCTGTTGCTGATTTTTCAATGCAGGATAGTGGGCTAGACCAGCTGTTCTTAAGTTAACTTATCCCAAAATTTACAGAAGAACATAAAGGACCTCTTTGTCAAGAGCCTTGCTCTGCTAGGTTGCAGTAATGGAAAATATATCAAATCTGTTGCCTCTCTTGGCAGTTTTAGGGTGACTGACAGACATGTTGTGATGACACAAGTTTCCAGACAGCAGAGACTTGAGTCCAGGATTTTGTTTTCTGTGATGATTAAGGTATTTAGACACATCTGTTCACTGCATATGAATCCATTCAATAATGAATGCTTTTAGCATGGTGCAAATAATGCTTTTAATGGCTCATTGTACTGAAGAGCAAACAAATTCAATTATCCAATAATATCTGACAGCATGGTATAAGTTCAGGTTCAGCATGCATTTAGAAATTTTACTGGAGCTAATAGAGTGTGTATAAGACAATGCTTTCTTGCACACTGCAGAGATATCATGTACGTATTGTTTACTTATGGGATAATAGCTTAATACTTAATTATGTGTGAAACAGTGACAAAGCTGTGTAATTATGCTGAGAGGACAATGCAATTATCCAGGCCCAGGCTTCTCCTCCCTTTGAGGAAAGGAAGGGAATAGAAAAAATGGAAAGTTTATAATGTGGCAGCTGTATTTTATCTGCAAAGAATTTCCTCAGTTCTTGGACTCTGTTTGAAAGTTACCAAGGGACATGGCCTTTAGTCTCCTCTGTGCAATGCAGAGATACTTAATCTCCTGTTAAATGAAGTAGCTTGAGTAACAGAAGCAGTGCAGCTGCAGGGGCATGGAGCTATGTTTAGGCTGTCTAGTCTATTACATTAAATGTACAAGTCTTTCTCAAGGACTGGGATGCTAATTCCAGAAAGACAAGTGAGGCTGTGGGAAGGATAATTATCTTTCTTTCAATCCTGCTTCAGCTGTATCGTTCTTATATCATGTGAATCATACACACATATCTATTTGGAAATATGTCCCATTCAAAAGAGAAAGAATATGTTTAGAATCAACCTTATTGAGATAACATGTTTCATGCTTTCATCCTTGCATGTTTCCCTAGCTTTGAAACTTTGGAGCTCCCCTGGAAGGTTACAAAAACCAAGCAAACAAGGGAAGAGAGGCTGGAAGGGTGGGGCCATAGAGAAGGAATACTTCTGGTCACCATCACCATTTGAGGTTTTGTCCATCAGAAGCCAAATGTGTTTGCTGTATTCATGTGCATGTGAATTGCTGAAATCATGAGAAGTGTGCAGTTAGATTAATCTGAGTAGGAGTCCTATAACACTGGTCAGGTGAAACTGCTTTCCATAGATCTTATTTAGAATCGGCACTTTCCTAATTTCAGAATCAAAATTTCCAGTTCGAACATACTGATGAATGAAGATGCTCAACTTCACATCTGAGACCCAAGTGAAATAAACACTGAAGCTGCATATATTAGTGCTGCATCTTGTGATAAAATGTCTAGAAAACAGGACTGATTTCCATGTAGATGCTATTTTGCATTAATTCTGGCTTTGAGTAGAAGGGAAGGTGAATTAAATGAGTGCTGTTACTGAAAAAAACAGATTAGTTTATTGATCAAATGAACCCCTCCTAGATACCAAAACTTTCCGTATTTTTAAATAGGTATTAAAATCCGCCCCATGGCTTGGAAATTCTGGGCCAGCTTCCACCAATGTGGAAGAAACCAGTCTCCAGCACTCTGCTGCTGGAAGTGCTCCATGCTCCTCTGCCCCGTGGCCGGAGGCACCACTTGCATGAAGGTTTAGTGATACCGCTTAGATGACAGTGGAGTTTGACTTTGTAAATAATGGGCTTATCGTGTTCTCTGCTTAAGAGGCAGATGAAAGCACGTATCATTTCACTCGAAATGCATACCTGACAGTTTTGAAGATTGCAGGTCTTTTTTTTCTGGCAAATTATTTTGATATCCTGTTCACTCTGGATGTTGGTATGTAAAGCCCTGCTGTGGCTAGGATGGCATTCTTCTCTTGACATGTAAGTTGTGGCCACCATCTGGCACTGATCAGCTCCTCTGACAGGCTTATGCACAGCCATTTACATTTATAAAATTTAATGCATTCTGAACATTTAATTGGCTGCACAGATCTTCTGTCTTTAGCATTATTTTAACATACAGCTTTTTGTTTGACAGTATATTGCTATTGTAACTTCTAGTAAAACTATAACCAATGCTATTACCAGGCAGTTCATTTGCAAAAGGGCAAGAATTAACAGTTTTGTTATTTATGTGGCACAGTAATTTTTCTGCAAAAGGAAATCCACATTGATGAATAATTTAAATCCCAGTCTCCCTGCAAGTCTATAATCACGTGCCCTACAGAGACTGGAGTACTTTCTACTGTGAGTATTGTGCAAAAGATTAGTAGCTCCATGGTGGCAATGCTGCTATAACAGTGTGAATTGTACTTTTAATTTGGCTTCCCATCTGACAGAGTGTCTCATTATACTTTACAAAATCTTTTATAAATTGTATTTTTTAGAATCTCAGTTGAAAGATATTTACATAAAAAAGGTGAAGATTAAATATATTGTTTTAAGTCATATCAGAAAATCATTTTAAAGAGAAAGTCCTTTTTCTTCCATTTTATTCCCACAGTGTTTAGTTCCATTCAGTCAAAATCAGCTATGACTGGATACAACTTTTTTTTTACAATACAATCTAGATGTGAAATATATGATAAGACCTGCTTTGTGTCATAAAATTATGCAAGCCTTTAATAACTAACTAGTTAGCTATCTTCAGACTGAATGGCATTTTATACAAAATCCCATATAAGACCAAAACTTGTTCTTTCACAAGTAGCACTGAGCAGAAAATTATTGCTTTTTGTTAATCAGATTAAATTGTGAAGGCGTATACATACCACACCTTATGCACACATTTTAATAACAATGTTACATTTCTTTTAGTCTTCCTTTTGCCTTACTCTCTCCCTCTCTTTTAAATACATTATTGAAAATTAGGAACCATAATAGCTGATCTCTTTAATAGCACATCATTATCTTTCCATAACACAGTACATTTTATTCATGTTTCTTCTTCGTCTATGCATGACTATGTAAGGAGTAATACTTTCACTATACAAATGAAGAACGTTTTCTGAATACTCAAAGATCCCAAATAATATCAGTGACCTATTAAATAGATTGTTCAGTTGATGGTAGGGTTTCATGTCACTTGGACAATATTTGTTAAAGTTCTTGTTTATTGGTCTGAGCATAAATTGATTAGAGTATACTGTCGTGTAAGGTGCAGTGCAAAAGCCATTGACTGGCAGCATCAAAAATATTGCAAACTCATTGAAAATGAGTGATGTGTTTGTACCAGTGGACACTAAAGTGCATTTATGTGAAACAAGTGTGTTTAACACTTTCTCTTTTAAAATATATGGGTCAAGTCCTTTGAGGTAAACAGAGTTTTGGAGGTAGATGTAGGAGGTAGAGGAGCCGAGGTCAGGGCTCCCCATGCGCAGGTGGGAGTCAGGGGCTGAGCTCTGTGACCACATCGGGGCAGATGGGATGCTCCAAGTCACATTCCTAGGTGTACGTGCTGGCAAGGGTTTGTTAGACTGTTTTAACCTAAAAGTTACTCTAAAATATTGGTTTACACTTATTAATTGTTGGCAAGGCACTAGGGTAGGGTTCAAATCTCTATTTGAACTTCACAGAGTGCTTGGAGATATTTGCATCTGTATTTCTGATTTCTGATAATCAATGACTGCTTTTACTCGTACTTCCCGTTTGCCAAACTATAAAAATTAGTTTGTGTAAATTCTTTATTGCTGGCAACTGTTTTAGGTAACTCTTCATTTTGCAGTAGGACTGATTTTGAGAACTTATTCTTTGTAAGTTTTTCCTAGTCATTTGTACAGTAAAAAAATTAATTTCTGTAGGTACCTGAATAACATTTTTAATTCAAAGTAATAATGGTAAAAAACCTGGGTGGTTTTTAAAGAAAACATTTTAGGTTTGGATTTGAATATTTTTAAAAATATAAAAGAAAATCTCAAAAAGCAATAATTCACATTTCAGTATTATTCAGATTTTTAAGTTTGGGGTGTTTGTTCTTCAGACCTTTTCTGTCTTTTCTGATGAATGTTGCATGTACCAGTTGTATACTCGTTACTGGAAAGCACATAGTGCCTAATTGAACAAATCCAATGGCATGTTTGAACTTCCAGAATTTAAGCCTATGTATAACTTAAAGAGATGCTGAAATCTCAGAAATTTCAGTGAGACCAGTTATGTGTGAATTTGTATATGCACAGGAAGACACTTCATAAGTAGATGGAGGTTGTGGATGCTCCTTCTCTGGAGATCTTCAAAACCAGCCTGGGTGCCACCCTGTGCCACATGCTCTAGGTGTCCCTGCTTGAGGTTGGACTAGATCATCTCTAGAGGTCCCTTCCAACCTCAACCATTCTGTGATTCTGTGATCCTATACAGATGAGATACTGCATTTACAGCCTATGTTGTTAAATCTTGTCTTGTACTGAGATGGAAGCTTGTGGAAGTAACTGATATGTTGAAGAAGATGTAAGAAACAGTCTATTGAAATGATCTTTTCCCCAAAATAGAGACTTTTGAGTGATCTTTTATATGGTGGGACTGCAAATAGAAATATATACAAATATAATATAAAATATACAGAATATAATTCATGCTCCTTTCAAAGACCAATGACTTAATGGGCTTTTTCTTAACCTGTATGCTCAGTTTAGCAGCCAGAAAAGATTCCTGCAGAAGTGAGTTTTTGTTCCATGCTTTTCTGAGTATATATTCCCTGGTATGTTTTCCCTGCTATAAATTTCCTATGCTTAAAAGTAGTAACAGAATGTATGTATAATGAAAGGATAAATAATAAGGCACAAAATAGACTGCTGTTTATTAGGACCTCACCTCTGCCAGGTACTGAAGATGTAGTCCCCATTTCACAGATACAGGGATGTGTCCTCAGTTTTAGATAGCAAAAGTTGTTCTAGTGCAGAGATATGGGCTACACTATTGACACTTTGCATATTTAGACCCTAACTGCATGGAAGATACATGCTCATGAGCTAATCTATATGGGGTATTTTCTGAAAAGAGAATAGACCTCATAAAGCTGTGCAAGCGTTTTGGAAAAGAAGTCTCACTACTGTTTTAGAAACAACTTCTACCATCTGCTTCAGAAAAGTAGTGGGTTGGTTTTGTGTGAACTTGGCAATTAAATATGCTAAAATAGAGTAGTAGCAGGATAAAATGCCTGCCATACCTATTAGGAACAAAATCAGAAAATCTAGCTAAATAACAAAACCTCAGACAAAAAGCTGCCATCTGGTTATCAGTTAAAAATAAAACTCTGGATAGTACTTAAACTATGTAATTGAAATACGCTTTTAGTGAGGAAATTTAAAACAACAGGACTTAAGTTCTGATTAGAAACGCAAATTTTTGTCCCATCTTTAAAATGCTGTAAAATGATTAAGCCTGTATATAATCTTCCCTTTTATAAAGACTGTTTTTCTGGTTTTAAAGAGAGGACAGCAAAAACTCTAAGAACTTTGGCTGTTCTATGATCTTGCAGAGGTTGTGACCACCACAGAGGCAAAAGAGACCCAGTACTCCAGCTCTTGGAATAATGAAATCACAGCTTTCACTGGGACAAATACAATTTCTGCTCCTTAAAGTAGTAAGGAAAAGGTGACAAATACAGAATATATTTTGAGGGGATGGCAGTAGTCTTTAGATCCTGAGTCTTTAGATATTCTGGCCAATGGTGCTCAGTCTCAGTGGCATATTCAGTCTCCAGAGTTGGTACAATCAAGAATATTTCTGTGGAAAACTCTGGGTATGGCAGAAGAAGAATCCAGTGAACATAATACTCAGACAAAAATACTGCGGTATCTGGGAGAGGTGTGTAGTTCATTGCTGCTGCTCTGACCAGGAGTACATAACTGTGTGAAAGGAGAAGATCGCAATTGGTTAATGCATTCTTGATGGGTAAAGATGGGTAAAGAAAGGATTTTGTGAATGGTTTTCATCTCATCTAGTTTTAGAAATCTATAAAGCAGATATGTCTGTTGATGCTGGTATCTAAATCCCCTTAGAGTCAATGGAGAAAAACTAGCCTCTGCAGGGATGATTCAGCAGCCCTTAGGCAGATCCCTGTCTTCAGCTGCAGTGAACCGGCTCCTGAAACTGTCAGGTTCCCTTCATCAACTATAAGTGAAATGTAGGGCTTAGTTATCTAATCTTCAAAGTTTGGAGTTGGAAGAGGTGAATCCTGCTTTGCATTGCTGAAGTCAAGCTGGCTGGTTACTAAGAACAGTGTAAAGAGTGGTTGAGGCTGCTGTTGCCTTTCTAGCTGTGTGCATGCAGACTGCCTTTTCCAAACTTTTGCTTTCCTGGATAATGTTCTGTTGCTGTGATTTGATAGGCCAAATGTTGTACATAGCTCATCTCAATGACATGTCCTTAAATGTTCTGAACCAGTTTGCCTGAAGGTGTTCTTGCCACTTCTAAGCTGCTAATCCTTTTCGGTGGCTTGACCCTTGTGCTTGTAGTCTTATATTCCTCGCAGCAGGAGTTAGAGGAAACTGTTGTTACACTCAGCTTTTCTTCTGGATGCTTAGTCCTGGAAATATGCTTCGGCAGTTTCTGCAGGACCAGATAGGGACACAGTTACAGTTTTTAGTTCCCTCTGGCCTGACAAATTTTGTTGTGACACTGAGAGCAAATCCCTGGCCTTGACTTGGTTGGGAAAGAGTGGTACTCTTTGCAATCAAAATGTTATTCCATATCGTAGTCAAGTGTGCTGACTACTGAACTAAAAATATCCAGTGATGTCTTTTGTTTTTTAGAGGTTATCTTTTTTTTTTTTTTTTTTTTTTTTTTTTTTTTTTTTTTTTTTTTTTTTTTTTTTTCACTGAAAATGATTTTGTTACCCATATTCAGCACCAGACTTCACTGCCTCATTCAGTGAATTCGGATTTACTCTGTGGTTGGCCATTCACCTTAGTTGAGCCAAATGCCACGTAAGTAGACCCAACTGAAAGCTTATTGATGAAATAGTATACTTACAAACATCGCAACAATGTACTTTAGTGAAGACACACTAAAGTTTTAGATACCTTAGAAGTGACTGCTTCCATACTGTTTCATATGCTGGAATGCAGGAGGCCATTTTCATGAAGCTCAATTAGGTATTTAATAAAATATTTTCAGGACTGTCTGTATTCCAGCAGTCTGCAAACAATGTCTTGCTGCTTATTCCAAACCTTTACTGTGCACCTGCCATGTAGTTTTTGTGCAGCCTTCTGTACAATAATGTTTCTCTTGTTTCATGAAGGGCTGGAAATTTGTGCAGTTTTCATAAACAAGGTAACAGGCCTGCTATCGCTGTGTATGATTTCAGCACTTACGCATTATGCTGGCAAAATAAGGGAATATAGTTTTTTATTTGTAGTGATAGAGTATTCTCTATGTTTCTCTTCTGTGGTTGTAATAAACTCTAAACTCTCCCAGTATTTTTCTTCTAACAGTAAGTACTTTTTTTGGGAAAAAAAAAATACAGGAGACTGAATGGGCATTGCCAATTATTGTTAAGTTCTAGTATTTGTCTTGCTGAAGTCTATATATGCAGTTAAAATTTAAATGTGAAAGATACCAGTATTTCACAGGCCATCAGACACATTAGAGGATATCAGCTGATCCAAACAGAATATCTGGTTCATGAGGACTATGCAGGCCTGTGACAACATTTGATTTGCTCCATCCCCTTTGTTTCCTGCACACTGCAACCCCCACCTTCCTGCTCAGTATCTGTGGGGGAAGCAGGATCAACGTTCCACACTTTTCTGGTTACGATTCATAAATTCTGAGCCACTCTGAATTATACTGAAGCAGTGGATATATTTAAGAGGCTAGGTAGATATGCATGCCTCAGATTCCTTAAGTAAGGCTAATCACTTGACTTAGCTTACTTGGATCACTTCTGTAAAAGCTTTATTAAAAAGAAAAAGTTACTGTGGCTCTTTCCTCTCACATAAGAAATATAGTAACTTTTAAAATTGTTTCTCTGTTTTAATATAGTGGGCTTTATAAGCTTAAATACTTTCTGTAGTCACCCTGAGTATTTTTCAATACTCACAGTTTTCAGGCAGATTGAGTGCATTTTAAAATCAGCACACCACGTCAGCTACATTATAAGTTCATAAATAGATGAATTATCTCCTTGATTCTTGGATTATAATGGCATTTTGGTCTGGTGTGCTTTTTTGATGAAACATAGCTGGATGATTCTTTTGCTGATGAATTATGAGGTAGGCAGTTGCTTTCTACTGATGTCTCATAGAAAGCAAAATAGTACTTTTGGGACTGCCAATTTGAAACATTTCTAGTCATTCTGATACTTTGATTTCTTGACTTGCATTATTGAACATGTAATCAGGTTTTCATACTATTTTTTCATACTGTTTTTTATAGCAGAACTCTAGGACCCTTTGCAGTACCTGAAGTATGCTGTGTGCTTTTAAGTTGCTTTAGCTATAGTCAAATAATTTATATTTCTAAAGGTACCATAAAATACTGTAAAAATAGGGGAAATCACCTTTACAGCAGCTAAATTCAGAAGGATAAGTCCTTGGATCTCCTTCTAAGTGTTTGCGTTCGTCGACTGACTTCCTTCCGCAGCAGCTAATGCATTCATGGAATAGGTATGTCCCACCCGTTCCGTTCTCAGCTACAGTGGACATACTCCCAGTGATCTGCAGGCAGTAGATTGGACCCCATAAGGGCTGAAAAAAAAAAGAAGTCAGATAAAAGGAGCCTGCAAGACATATTAATCATGAAGATTCCTGATAGGACTATGAGGATTAGTTTCTCTGCACTTACCCAGAAGCAGTTTTTTGTTCTGCTTGAGGAGATTTGTGTTCACTTCTTCTGGATTATGTCATCACTAATGGCTGCAGCATACAGTTTTTACTTCTCTCTTGTGGAAGGCAGAGTTGAGTTGAGTATTTTACCTGAAGTCAGTGTCCTAACCACTAGAACAGAGGGTCTTCTGAGATGAGGCTACCACAGTACCTTCTAATGGAACTTCATATATATTAAATAGTCTCTGTATCAGGGAATGACTCTTTAGTCCGATGGCTGCATCAGTCAGCTTGCACTTGGATACAAACCTTTTCCAGAATTAAATATTAATTCTGATGAATATTTAATAATTTATTTAATCTGAAAATCTTCAACTAGAGAACTTATAAAACTGCTCTAACTCAGCAACATTGTGACCAATAGCTGAGCATGACAAAAAATGTATTTTATTTCTAAAACTCATCCATTTCACAACAGTATGTCTAGCCATTCACATGATTCCAAGCTAGCTGAAACTAAAGCATAGCTTCTGTGACAATATTTTTTAATCACTTCGTTAAATGATGTATTTTTCAAATAATGCATTTTTCATAAATGGTCATGAAAAGTTTAACTTTAGGGTAATAAGAGCTATCATATTTTGTATTCTGTTAATTTTCAGAATGAAAGATTGGAATATAATATTTAAAATGCAAAATATTTTCAGGAATAAAATATAGTTCAAATAAACAAAACAAAGTAAGTTACCTAAAGACTATATCAATGGGCTTCTATCAACGATGCACTAGAGATCAGAGACATGATAGCCTTTTTAAGGAATGATGCAATTTGAAAAATAATACTGAGTTTGTGACATTTAAGTGATACTCTAAATACATTTTTAGCTTTTTGATTTTTATGACTGACAGCCTGCTACTAGGTTGTTGAACACACAAACTCTGTGAATAGAGTGGCAACACTAGAACACAGAACCTGCCATGGAGAACAGGAGAGTTTCAGGCTTTATTCATTAAACTGTTACACTAAATTGAGTTGGGCTGTGGAGAATCTTTGTCCTATGGGCACTTCTTTAATCTTATTTTTTCCTGTTACTACATCTGGAGATAAATACTTAAATTATTCTGAACTTTGATTGTACCAAAATACTTAAATGTTGGAATGCTGAAGTGGTTTCAGGTTGTTATCAGTCCGTATCAGCCTCAACTCCTAGAGTCTGTTCCTTGTGCTTCCATTAGCCATTTCTTGAGGGCTTTTTCTCCCAATGGACTTTATAGTGTTTCCATGGGACTAAGTGATCCTGGTGCCGTATTGAAATTCCATGTCTGATTGCTGGAGTCCCTAAGGTAATTTATACGCACAGACACACTGGTGCGCTGCCATGCTACTACCAAATGAGGAAGATGCACATGTAGATGTATATTGGGGAAAAGGCTAAAAAGGGCAGGATCTGTGTAAGCTCAAGAAATCATCCTGAAATTTCCTTTTGCTAAAAAATAATTTTCACTTGATAAAACATGACTAAAAATATTTTTTTGTTGTTGTTGTTGATGAAATACATTTTTGCTTCACTGAAAACAAACATTTGACTCAAAACAAACTTTTTTTTTAGCAAAGAATATAAAAGAGCAAATCAAAAGCCTAATCTTCATTCTCAAAAAAAGAAAAAAAAAAAAAAAGGAGAAGAAGTAACTGTTCTGATACATAAATCCTTCATGACACAGGTCACCTGGGTTTAGATATCTCTTTTTACCTGAAGGAATTTGTGCATGCTATGAAGCTGTGCTCCAGAGATTTTTTCACTTGATACTTTTTCTGTTTTTTATCAAGCATAACCATTCAGAGAAAGACTGACCTCAGTTTGGCAGCTGGGAGATTCAAGTAGGAGATGGAATGTATATTTTTGATATGCTGCAATGAATAACTTCAAAACGAATTCTAGAAATTCCAAGGAATTCCAAGGATAGCATTTACCGGAAAAAAATGGGTGTATCCTTTATCCAAATATACTGCAAGCTGATTGGGATATTCTTTAGGAAGATGAAGGCTCATACTCCTTCAGGTAGATGACAAACCTGAATTCTTCATGTTCTGGTTGAATGACTTAAACATTGTCCTTAAATTAAAATTCTGAGTCATGCCCTTCATTTTGTGCATTTAGCTTGATTTATTTTATTCCTGCTCACACCGTTGGATGACTTCTGCCCAAATTTCTGCATACTTATAATCAGCAAAATTATATTTTCTCAGAAAGTAAACTTAGAAGCTTTCATACTTCTACAAAAAAAAAAAAAAAAAAATCCACCTCTTTTTTAATACAGTTCAGGAGCTGAAAATAATAGTTAGTCTTTTTTTTAGTGGGCCTGGGCTAAAGTTCCTTTCTGAATTTGAACTTTGCCAGAATGTTGTGATTCTTTGATCTCAGGTTTTAATTATTTCTATCCCCTACTTCTCAGATCATTAATACATATATATACCTATAGGCATCATTCAAACTAGAAGACAACATTAATAAAACATAGCATTTATATGACATTTTCATTTTTTTAATAGTGCTTAGTAACGATCACATTTAGAGTAACATGGCAAGATAGAAAAAATATATACTGAGGCCCAGAAAATAACTTTTTTTTGTTGTGGAGGCATCTTCCCATACTGCTTATGGATGAGTATTTCTGAACTGCAGCAATTATCAGAAATCTTCTGTATATCTTTTGTCTCACATAAAAGGTGTTCATTATAGCTGGACAGAGAATTGATATTTGATGAGCTTAGCCTGCCTGAGAGAACATTGCAAATACATAGTTTATATTTATGGGAACAATACATTTTTTGTGTGTTGCTTTCTCACTACAGGCTGTTGTTTTTTCATATATATTCTTTGCACATCTTGAAGTTAATGAGATGATGAATGGTTTAAGATGACTCATAACCTTTCAGGTGATGGTACACAACTTCACCAGTTCCATTATTTCTGAGGTAAAATCCAGTGAAAATACAGGATTTGAAAATGATACCAGTCTCATTTAGTCATTCAAAGAAGCATCCTTAAGACACTTTATTTCTTTCAGCTGGATCATGTTCCTGTCTGTTTTGCTGAAAAAACTTGAATTGGCATCATCAAAAATAATGTACTAAACTGGTGAACAAAAGGAGCCCAGCTATCACTGAAAGTATTGGAATAATAATGTTACAATGTCATAGTTCTTCATATTCAAGTTTAAATTATAGAAATAGATTCATACAAATTCATCATTATTTGTGCCATTCACAGAAGACTGAGCATTTGAGTCTGAAATATTTTCATTTCTGTGATTCCAACAAAAATGGAAGAGACAACTTCCATTCTTCTATTATTATTCTTATTAAGAAGAAGAAACAGAAGGAAGTGGAAGAAACGGTTTTGTTCAAATTAGAAAAGGAAGCTTAGTCAAAATTCTGTGTCAGGTAACAAACATTCACAATTATATTTCAAGTGATTACAGCACTCATATTACAGTCAACAGGTTTGTGAACTTACTTGCTAGAAAGATGTAAAATCTTTCTAGTAAATCATTTTGCTTGTTATTTTCAAAATGACTGATAGTTCTGATTTATAAAGATACATTTATTTTATTTTGATTATTCCACTTATCTTAATGGATTTTCACCTAACGTATGTATTTCTCCAGTTAGTGTTTTTTTTTTTTAGTTCATGCTGCAATTTTCAATTCACTTGTGGGATAACATGTCTTGACCTTGAAATATCAATTTCATGGTTCTCTGTGAAATTTCAGTGTACACAAGGAAATGAGGAAAAAATTCCCCTTTCCAGCATTTGTGACTTGTTTTATACAATTTCTTTCTATTCCCAGCTGGGCGCTCAGGTTAATTAGACATGAATGAAAATGATATAAGTGAATTTATCATAATTAATATAGCAATTCAGAATAATTTTCCATGCAACATCTGTAGATAATTTGAATAAAGAAGCATAACATAAAAATATAATCTCCCCTGATTATTTACAAACCAAAAATTTGGCAGTCCTTGCCAAATATGACTCCAGATATTTAGGTTCATCTTTCTCAAATCTCAAGAACTGGAAATTATGCAGGAAAATATATAAAAAGCAAGCATTCTTTCTTGCATCAGTGTTGTAAGAACAGTTTTTTACATTTTACTGGCATGGACTGTGGAAAATGGAAGGTGCATAGATGTTGCAGTGAAACAGAAAGGATTGTCACAGAAGGAAATAGCATAGATTGACTTAGATGGTGCTTTGGTTCTCGTGAAGTTATGAAAACTGCGGTGATTTCTCAGAATTATAACAACATATAATGAACTACTGATGCTAATACCATGCATATAGTTTCCTACAAGCCTGGAAAACACATAATCATTTCCTTTGGCAGTGAAAGCAGTGCAATATCTATAACTGTGCCATGACTGAAATGGTGTGAAAATATTATTACATCATTTTTTTTTTCTTTCTGCATAATATATATATTATCCCTGTCTGTGTTCTAATAAGTTAAAATCCTCCCTTATTAAAATTAAACCTTGATTTCACAACAGCACCATTCTAAGTCTTTCTATCTTGCCTTTATCTTTAGAAATCTGGGTAATTTGCTGCTGTTTTTCATTTATGGCTCTTCCTGTGTCATACCAGCTAATTACCATTCTTATTAAAAGAAACTCTTCAAGTCTTGTGCATTTGGAGAATAATGTTCTCTCTTTGTATAGGAGAAACTTGGAAATTCTTTATGTAGACAGCAGTGAAAGAATTCTAAAAGTCTCTAGGACACTTGTATGGTACCAAATTTAGAGTGTTACTGACAGCAAAATAGGCTTTTCTTGGCTTAATTCCTAGACAGTATCAATTAATTATTATACAATGAAGACTGAAAAAATCAAAAATAGCTCTATTTAACTATAAATACTACAAATGCTGGATATATCCCCCTTCTTTTGAAACTAAATGCATAGAGTCCTTGTGTCTAACATTAACCTTATTAGTGCAATCATTATGAAACTATAATGACATAACCCTCTTTGATAACAAAATACAAATGAAAGTAAATAATATTTTTGTTTAGCTGAGCCTGAATAAGAATGCAAATGAAGAATTTGTTAGAACTAGTTAATCCTAGTACAAATGCAGTAACATCTGAGGATTTTCTCAGCCAAAGCTGTTTTAAGAAACAACAACAAAAACCTAGGGTCAGATTTAATTTACTCTAATAAATTCCCAATTAAAGGTTGCATTGCTAGACTGGAATAAAAGAATATTAATCTAATTATGACTATAAGCTGCTGCTTTTCTTTTTGGAAAAAAGTATGAAATGTACTTGGGATCAGCCCCTACCTCAAGTCCTGCCTATAGGGCGCTGTGGAGGTCAGGGCTACAGTCATCACAGCTCTGACCTGGACCTGAGCCCTGAAACCAACCCCCTGTGCTGGGACATCTCCAGGGCCTCTACACCTTTTCACCCTACATCCATAATGGGGGAAGTTGCCTTCAAGGCGAATCCTGGCTTGTGGTTCTCTATTGTTCAGCAAAATGTCTCCACCCTCACCTCCTGCAGCCTGACTTTTGGTAGATACCACGCTCAGGGAAAAACTGTCAGTAATGCAATGCCTGTGAACAGCAGGCACAGAGCCAGTGAGGTATCCACTTTCTGCCAGTTTTACAATGAATTTTGCCTTCCTTTGACGATAGAATTGCTTGTAGATTAGGCAGTGCTCAGTGTGAAAAAGGAGAGCAAAGCTCTTGTCTTTAATTTTCTGTATTGAAAGACAAGGGATTTGCTGTGCTACAAAAAGGAACAATTCACTGAGTAATTTGAAGTTATTTATTCTGCACTTAATGTTCTAAATTAGGGGGATGTGCTGCAAGTAGCTGTACCTTGATTTTGGCAAGCAAGTTGCCTTTCCCTTTGTTGAGGTGTCGTGTTAGGGATAGTGACCCTAAAATGAAGATTGGAAGATTTAGCTTTCCCGTTTAACTCATTGGAGGACACACAAGTCCTTTTCATCTGCCTTTAATGTGTGCTGAAAATGCTTTTGAGTTTAATTGCTATCTAAAGGGCAGCTTTCCAGCTATAAAATATTGAAAATAGTTATATCCTTCCTTGTGAGACTGCAAAGTAATGTCTGCATTAGTAAATAGTTTGTCCCTACAGAAGTGGTTCTAAGGATCCGAACTGTTGGTGCCAACTATATTCATTTGGTGGAGAAGAAGGTTACTTTGGACTAGCTCCAGTCTTTCTCTCAGAACTGAACACCCTTGGGTGGTTGGGGTGTGTTGGGAGCACATCTTCAGGTTTATTTTCATCCAGAAGGATTTTGATTCATGTGCTCTGGAATTTGTCCCATGATGTGAACCAAAGCTTAGTAACTGGACACACCTGGGAAACTGGTTTCAAAAGTGTCTGATCCAGGGAACCAGAGAAACACATTACTATATTTATTGATTTGTGTTATCATTCACATACCTTCTGCTATTGTGTTACACTCACAAACCCTAAGCCATGTATCAGGAAGATGGGTAGAGACTGTAAGGAAGCACAAGCTCTGAAGCGCAAGCTCCTGACCGTAATTAGAAGGTCCCTGCAAGGCTGTCGTGGTATCTGCCAAAGTGAGTGCACTGTTTCTGGTGATACAGGTGATACAATTCCCTGCCCTGGTGAAATTTATATAGTTGCTGGTACTTTTCAGAAGAAAATCTTTGAAAAGAGGTTGGAAAACGCATTGTTCTTTTTTTTTTTTTTTTCTAGGAAGACTGCCATTTAGATAATACAGCCATCTTGAGCAAATCCTGATCTGACTTGAATTTGCTCCTAGCAAGCTTTTCCAATATCATCTGTTAATTAGTGTTTTTGTAATTGTATCACAACACTGACCAGGAAACAGTGATTGAGACAGACTGTAACATTGTGTGGCATGTTGCATGGCCCTCCAGGCAGCATTAGTTGTTATATACTGTTTCAGAGGCTAGGTAGCATATCAGGGCCAGACAACCCAGTGTTTGGTAAGATGCTGCGTACAGACAGAACACTTATGTATCAGTAAGTTAACAATTCAAATTTTCCTTGTGGCTCATGTGGGTATACCTCTGTTGAGTAAAAGGCTCTGTATCTGCATAAGCTACCAGACTTCATGTTCTACTTTTTAACTAGAAGTTTCTTTTTTTTTTTTTTTTTTTTTTTTTGTGCAGCCTGGCTTGCTTTGTATCATCTCTCAGGCTTAAACAGCTCTTTCCATATTTGTTGACCCCAGAATGAATATTTTCATCATGTGTTAAACCCACCATGAAATGTCCTGGAAGAGCCTCCTCCAAGCAATGCCTATGGTAGCTGTGGTGAATGAGTAGGTGTTTGGTCTTGACATTAAAAGGCAGAAGGCGTTCCAAGTGTATCAACTATGTTTGCTCCTCATGAGCAACTCTGGTGTCTTCCTAGTTCATTATGTGTGCTCATAGGGCTATTCTGGTCACCGCACATGCTGGCTTTGTATTTTATGTGATTTGAGCAACCTGCTATTTTTGATTTATGATTGAAACCTTACCTTAAAGTGTGGCCCAAAATGTGTAGGGGTCAGGCATAAAACATAGTTTGGTTCAGACATGCCTATTATTTGCCAGGAGTGCAACTCTGTCTACTGCCAGATATAATTGTCATGAAAATAGCAGAGGGGAACTGATTGTCCACAGACATCTGTCACAGTGTTTCTTATCAGAAAAAAATCTTTGGAATAACAAAATTTAATCTTCAGTTGGGATATTCAACACTAAGACTGTAACAGTAGTAATCCAAGCAGTTCGTGTAGACATGCTATTCAATCTGGCAAGAACATGTAATATAAACAGCGTAATACATCTTACATATGGTAAGCTTCCCCGAATTAGTTCTCCAGTATTCCTTGAAAGACATTCTGCTTAGGATGATAGTAACTTTAAAATGACTTAGTAATAAAAAAAAATTAAATTCTATTAATTTGCATACTTAATAATACTTTGAATTTTGGACTGAATTCCTTCTGTTTCTTTTAAACATACAAAAAGGCTTAATTAAATCCTCGAAGCACATAGTTTTTGTTTTTTCTATTTTCCCTCCTGAAGAAAACAAGACTTCTTTATATCTTGATAATTTTGCTGTTTGCTAGTTTCCATGTTTCCATGATGTCAATGTTAAAATCAATCCATTATCACAATGGGAAGATTTTCAATTTAAAGACAGACTGATGGAAAAAGGAGTGAGCTCAAAAGAAAGCAAAGGAGTGTCAGTCATAGTACCATAGCTCGTGTTTATCAGCATGACTGTAATTCATTGAAGTCTATTACGGAACAATTTTAATGTTGAATGGTCCACCAGCATGAGGACTGGGATGTTTGGGGTCAATATGTTAGGATGCAGAATGCAGTATGTTTTGAAGACACTGAAGACTAAGAGGAAGGATATTCATCTTAATCAGATGTTCATCAGCATAGTCCTGCTTCCGTGAATGCAGCTACAGAGCTGGTATTGCTGTAGATAGAAGGTAAGCACTAAATATAATAATTCCAAAGGAAAATGGCATCAGAGAACAGCTACTGGACTCACAGGAAGTGTCCAAATAGTTACGAAGTTCTGGCTTAAGATCCATATGCAGCATCTTAATATTTTGTTTTCATGAAACACAACATAGTGAATTCAGACTATTAATGTGGAGTTTTGGGGATGTTGTACCTCAGATGCCAAAGAGGGAAATGTTGGCACTTTTTTAAGGCAAATGTCATAGCTTGGAAAAAAAAAATATGGTAATATATTGGAAAAGCAATGCTTTACTGCTTTCTTCTTGAAAAAAAAAGCAGCACTTCCTATACTAATTTATGAAAAAGGGACCCCAACATTGGCATTAGTTTTGCTGCACAAGCCAGGCTCTTTCGCTCTGCTGCTGTGGTAGGGTCCATGCTTCTCCTCATCAAAGAAGACTATCCCTATGCTTTCTGGGTTCAGTTTCTCATTCATGAATGGGGGATTGACCCAAATCGTACAGATAATTTTATGTGATAATTTAAGAAACTGCACAATAGTTCTTTTTTTGTCTTTATTAGAAGTACATCATCTACTCAGTTCAGGATTTGCCTTTTTCACAGCTGCCTCATATCACATTCATACTGATGTGTCCCTGGTGATCAAATAGTATAAGCAGGCTGCGCTTTACCACAGTCATTTCAAATGATGAATTCCCAACTTGTTGCAGAAATGTTATTAATCTCTGATACACCTTTTCAGTATTACTTGCTGTTAACACACCCAGATCCACTTTTCAGTTTTGTAGTAATCCACAGAGTCTCTAGCTTAATGTATAAATTCTGGAGTGGCACTGTAGGAAAAGCTTTATATAAATCCAGACAAATTACATGTACTTCATTTCCTTGTCTAGAAAATCAGTTTTCTTACCAGAAAAGCTGTCAAGTTAGTCTGGCACAATCTGTCATTGGAAAAACTGTGATACATTTTATCCCATGTTCTATTTACTTTTCTGTCTTTAATTTGTCTTTTTCTTCAAAGATTGCTCTAAAGTCTTGCAAACCAAAGAGGTCACACTAAGGGGCTTAAGCTTTCCCAGATCATTTTTGCCCTTGCTTTAAATATGCGCACTTCATTTGCCACTCACCACTCATATTTGATATTCCCTCTGCTTTGATAAATTAGGAAGCTTATCTCTGCCACTGTAATGGCATTTATGAAATCACAGTACAGTTAGTGATTCAGGTCTCATTGAGACATTTTGTTCAGAGCCCATTGAACTGTTATCCTTTTTCTAATTTTCCTTTAACAGGAAAAATCCTGTTAAACTTTTGATAGGTTAGTAAGATGTGAATGAAGAAATTCAAATAACCATCTGCAAAAGGATCACTTGTAAGGTATGAGCAAATACTACTGCTGTGCTGATTAAGTGAATAGATAGTACCCCCAAAAGCCCCTTAAGCACAGGAATGGAGAAAGAGTTTAAAGTGGCATAAGAATATCAGAGAAAGTTATGTGAATTGGAGCCTAAGTTCCTTCTAACACTGAATTCTTTATTGTGAAATTACAAGTGTTTACAACATCACTGGGCAAATTGAAGATGTTAGAATATTTTCTATTTTGAAATACTTTATAGTAGTGTATGTTTGGCATGTAAAAGCACACAGAAAAAAATATGTTCAGGTTGATAGTAAATGATCACTATTAATTTTATACTTAAACTTTCATAAATTCATAAAAATACAGAATATAGCCCCACATGAAAATTCATGACATTTTCTTTCTATGCATTTGACAATGTATCAGCACCAATATTCATGAGATGAACACATTTTTTTGCCAGTCCTGATGAACTGAAATTTTATATAAACATTAAATGTGTCTGTATTGTTTGAGCTGAAGCTCACTAGGATAGTGCACTTGTTTACTCTTTCTGCGTGTATTTCTATTTTTTTTTAATATAGCTTTCAGTTAGGTGTTGCATCTGAAAATTAATGAAGGTGAAAATTGCAGTCAATTGTGTCTACAAAGAATTGATGTTAATCTGGAAGCAAGGGAGATTAACATTGATAATGGTTTGGAGGGAAAGCCATTCATCAGTATCCTCTGAGTTTTCAAGGCAATATCAGAGCAACCATAAATTGCCCTTCTGGAAGAAAAAAAAGTTTTCCCTAGAAACTCAATAAAACACTTTGGGTTTTAGCTGTGAGGCCTTGTGCAGCTAGGTGCCAAAAGCATTTTACACTGTTGGTAATTTCGAAGTCCTGCTTATCAGATTTTTGGAACAATAACATGTATGTAGATTTTGTATCCAGCAGTGTGACATACTGTAGGCATCTGCAATTACCTGCATGTGCTTCTGTCTGCAGTATATAAAGGGTTTTATTTCCTGCATATTTTCATATTTTGTATTCCTTAAAATTTTTTAGATACTTGAGATATTTTCCTTTTTTGAAACTGCCTTGTCTTAAAAAAAGCTCACTCTGTAATAGTTTTTTTGAGAAAACTCATATTACATTGATCTCAGCTTAGGAAAGTATGTGCTTAACTTTTAAGTATATGCTGATGCCACACTGATTCCAGTAAAAGATGAGTCTTGCATGTTAATCATATGCTTAGGTACAGTCTTGAGAAAGAATTCAATTGTCTCAATGTCTTGAGTCTTCATACAGTAACCTTTTACAGGTCTTTGTTATGGCAATAATGTAAAATTCTGCATCCTGTGCCCCCTAGCACTGGCAATATTAGCATTGACAATAGTACTTGTATCGATCTGATTCAACAATCTGTTAATTATTTCTGACTATTTCTCACACCTCAGTTTCCTAATGATACTTATTCTGCTATTAGAGAATCCAAACTGGTAAATGACAATTTTTGCGAAAAAATAACCTATCACTTTTGCTTTGTTATATAAGGATTTTCTAAAGACTTTCCCCTATGCAAGACTTGTGTATTACTAGGCTAAATGCCTATTTTCTTTCTTTTCTTATCAATCTAGATGGAACAAAGCAGCTCCTGAGAAAGGGGCTGTATTCCCTTTTCTTCGTTTCAGAACCAGAAGGCACTTTGTGTCTGTTACAGGCTGTGATGTATGAAGCAGAAAGAAGATTGATTTTCACAAGCTACCTCGTACCTGAAGTAATGAGAATGGCAAATTACTTGTTCACTGAGCAAACATGACAGGAATGTCATAGAGGGAATTTATATATATGCAAACACATAAGGGCCACATAGGTGTTACTTTTATAAAGTGACCTTATCCAGCGGAGGGGCACTTCTAAATCTGCATTAGCTTACACAGGAAAGGCTAAATAAAACTGCAAATACCTGCAATGCCTGGGATGTAAAAACTCAGACAACTAATACATAATGTAAGATTCAACACAGCACAGAATATAATTTAAATAGTTGCATTATTTCTGTACAAGAGACTTGGGGTCAGAAGCGATTGCCACTACTCATTTAAGGTTTCTCTGAAGTAGAGAATAAAATTTCAGTTGTAGAAAGAAAAGAAAAAATCTGAAGCTAATTTTGTATCAGAAATATTTCTGTTTCCTAAACATTTAATAAGGATTCAACAAAGAAATATGCATATACTTCTCATTGTGAATATGTGCATGAACAGGGTACAGATGTTCGCAGAAGGCAAGTTTCTAAACTTTGTAAATATGTAAAGCAGGAATGAATGAATTCTAAAAAGCTTCCCTGAGGCTGATGTTTGTTAAAAGGAGAAAAAGAAAGAAAAGGAGAAAGTAAGAAAAAAAAATAACTCCTTAGACCTTTGGAAACCAATGAGAATTTTATTTACATTTAAGCCCTTAAAAGGAAGCATGAAAGCTATTATTTTTGTACATTCTATTCTTTTCCTCAGCAATAAATACTGCGTGTGCTCGTGCAAACAGGAAAGCGAAGCTTTCCACGAGCCGCTGGGGACAGGGAGAAGCATTTCTGCTGACGCTCCCGTCTGCGAAGCTTCTCTGCAGCGTCACATGCATTTGCACCCTGAGAACAAATCCTGTTTTTTTTTTTTAATGCTATTTTTGTCTCTAATCTCGAAAGCGGTGTAGCCTGTGATGGGTTTGTGGAGTACACATTAGTAAAAAGGAATATTCTGGAGGGAAAGCACCAAAGCCGAAGAATTTATTCCTTGTGTGATGGTAGAAGTGAAGAGCCGGTTGCAGTGCAGTCATCTCGCTCAGCTGCCGGCTGCTTGGATTATGCTGGTGTCGTGTCTTTGGTTTCATTTTGAATGTGTGCCCAAAACCACAAAAGAAGCTACCTTTCTTTTTCCTTGCCTGTCCACCCAAACTCAGACATGACTGTCCCTCATTACCTTGTTTGAGTGAAAATGCTGAGAATTTGCTTATTTTATTTCCAATATTTGTGGGTTAGAAGTATAAAATTTTAAGCATAAAATTTAAGCTTCATTTTTAGATGTAAACATGTCCTATAGCATGGCTGTTCTCAGTTTTGGTCTTGTGTGGTACTATTGAAGACCTTAAGGACCATAGTGATGGAAAAATTTTGAAGAAAGGTAGGGCAGGAAGATGTCTCACAGGGAACGCCATTCAGGTTAATAGCTATAGTCAGTCTGTGCTGCTCTGCATCACCTCTAGGAAAAGCAGACCTCATTTCAGACCTCATTTCTTCTATTTAACCCAGCCTGTTATGTTAGTGTAATAACAGTCTGACACAGAGGAGCATTGATAATGAACTAAATTTCCTGGATCCACTTACCTGGCATGGATCAGGGTTGCAGTAGGCTAATTGTTATGTTTCAAAGCTGAGGTCAAATGTTTTGGAGTTTCAGTGCCTTCTGAGTGCTACCTCTTGGGCTGCTTTGGAAATTCACAGAAAATTATCAGCAGCACAGTTTGGAAGTCTGGATGGTAATGCAAACACTTGGATACTGGTGTCTCGAAACCTCAGTGTTTTTTTGCACATACGGCCACTTCTTAGGTCTGTGGTTCTCAATTAGGTGGTTGCCTGCTTTGCTTTTGACATGAATCTGCTTCACCCCCGTAAGTCTCGCTGACCACAAATCTGTCATTTTTTATTTCCATGTCTGTGATGCTGCACTGTGGCTTCTGCTCACGTACCAGCACTGCCAGAAGCAATCTCCCTTTCTTGAGGAGCTTCATACCTGTCCTGTGCTGCTGTGCTGCCCGTCTGAGCCTGGACCGAGTGTTGTGAACGACCAACGTGCACCACCTCGGGCTACTGCTCTGCTGGCCTTGAAATTTTGCCATCATCTCCCTTTTTCCTCTAGGTCTCGCTGCTGCATGCTGTGAGTGGTCAAACAGCAGAGAGGTTGTTTTTGTACTTTTGCTGATGGCCTCTCAGGCCCAGCCTAGAACTGCTGCTTGCACTGACTTTTCTGTTAGCCTGCCCAATTTTGCCTATTAGGGGACACCTAGGAGACAAAGTTACGATTTATGTTCTTCTAAAGGTAAATTCAATGAATAAGTAATACAGAATACTGCAGTGGGCTTGTGGTGAAGAAAAAAATAAAAAGACGTATTTTTTTCTCAGGACTGGAAAACCTGTCAGTGGCCACCGTCCTGCATTTGCTGTTTCGAAGCTGAAACCCATCCTTTCCTGCAGAGTGCCGTAGAGTACCAAGCTCACTGCTGCCTGGTGCCGGGCTGTGGGCAGAGGTCTCTCCTCCCTCTGCCTCTTCCCAGAGGGGCTGCTGTTTGCAGGCAGATAGGTTGCCTTTTCCTCTTTGCTCTGGCTGCTACTGTTTTTTCCTCACATATTTGCATTTTCTGCTTTGGGTTTGCAGCCAGTCTCGTGGCAGAGCAAATGAATCTCACAACAGCAGAGAGTGCAGCAAGGTACTGCGTTAGAGCCCACTTTGCTTAATGGTGCAGGTCCCCCTGGGTTTTGAGTAGCAATGGGTACGTAAGGAAGAAAGACTGGATTTTATTAAGAAGTGACTTGGCACCAGCATCAAAACAGCTGTATTAAAAGAAGCTGGGAGTGAAGGAGTTAAGTCATATCCTGTTCGCAGAGATGGCAGTGAAACAACATATGCTGAATGTGCACTTCAGTTTTTGTTGTTGTTGTTCTTATTTGCAATGACAAATAACATACTTCTTTTTAGCTTTGAGTACTTCATAACCCTGGGGTTGGTGATGAATATACAGTTTACACTAAAGTAACTGGAATCGTAGTGCAAGAAGGCACGACTCGATATGGTTCGTAGAGCACTGTGACCTCTGCGGTGATTATTAATCAGTCAGACTTTCAGGGACACATCCACAAGCTCAGATATAGCACTTGCTTACTCCTCTCTATTTTTTCCCTGATAACTGTGATATATGAACCTCTGGAAAACACTTCTGTCAAAGTACACTAAATTCTGTTTGCTCTAAAGTCAAATGTTACGGAGTTTGGTACACTCCTCAGTAGGTTGCTAATTTGAGTCACAGTGTTTCGTTGCACACAGCCTGGAGTGGAATCTCACCAGTGTTTAACAAGCTGACATCCATCTGCACAGCAAAATGGACAATTCTGGGGCAAGCAGTCTGGTCATGAGTCTTGGATGGGGCAGAGAGGGCTGCCTCACCAGGGTGTCTTAGAAAACATTTTGCTCAAAGGAAAGGAATTTCTCTGAAGGAATGAAAAGAGATTTGGGACAGACTACTGGTTTATTCTGCATTTATAGCACAGCCTGCCTTTACACAGTTTGTGGTTGCCCCATATAGTGTCCTACGTGAATGGAGCAAAAGAGAGAAAAAGAGGTACTCTTTTAATTATTTCTGGCTTCTTAGAATATAATAGGAGTGAAATGCGTAACTTTCCCACCATTTTTTTTTTTTTTTTTTTTTTTTTTTTTTTTTTCTGCTCAGGAGAAGGTAGCCTAGCTTCAGGCATTGTAAAATAGCAATAATTTTGTTCAAATGATCAAGTTTACAGCTTTTTTAGTGTAAGTGATGTGGAATAGTCATCACCATCCTATTGACCTATCAGCAGAAACATGACCATCGTGCAGAACGGTTTCTTAGCCAGCTCCCTAGGGCACTTCTATAGAGAATTATATATATTACCTCTTGTCACCCTCTGCAGAACTGTAATCCTTAAGCACTAGAGCCTCTGTTCCTGAACTTATCTTTTTGGCAAGTAGAGAGGCATTTTGTCTTTGAAGGAGGTTACTGAGAAATAATCCACGTTACCTTCATGGTGGTTTGGTGACACAGTGAAAACATCATTGAGCAAGATGAGAGCTGTGTGCAATTTCCCTTGATGCAGTAAATCATGTCTTTTCATCACTCTCTGGATAGGTAGGAGAGCGACTAGCAAATCTGTTCTGTTTGAGGTCATTTCTACATGACTCATATCTCCCTAGCAGGATCTTGCTTGTGGATTGGTTGGTACATGTGCTAGAGGTCTATTCAAATCCATCATCTCATTCTGTCATGTGGCTAGAATCCAAAAAAGAGCTGCAATCCCCAAAGCTAAAACCTGTACTGCACAGAGCCAAGGAGGACCACATTGACCATGGTCGGTCCTGGACGCACTAGCGGAGCAGCAAACCCTACTGTGTACCTGCATGGGTGCTTCCTCTTTGACAGCCCTTTCTATTGCTGCATTTCTTTGGAGGCTGCTGTGGGTATGGACATTGCTTGTGCCCCAGTAGAAACCTGATGCATGGAGATATTAAATACTCTAGGTACTAAGTTAGAGTGTTGAGGGATGCAGATAGACCAGGGAAAGAGGTGACACTGATGCTCTATGTAACATACATCACTTGGAGCTAAGCAGAAATCAAGGTTTAGGGGGTGTCAGCAGGTACTTTTCAAAAGCACTGTATTCCCTTAAAATAAAGAAGAAAAAAGATTTTTAAAGAAATACTTATTTTTCTATATTTTTATTTTCAGGATGAATAAGAGATATTTACAGAAAGCAACAAAAGGAAAACTGCTAATAATAATATTTGTTGTAACACTGTGGGGGAAATTAGCATCTGGTGCGAATCACCACAAAGGTAAGGATTCTGCTCTGTTTTGCTATATTGTTGTATATGTATCTTGCATCACCAAATTCAGAAGTAAACAATTTATGGGACCTATTTTTCCTTATGCTTATTTGTGACTCCTGCTGCTTGTCCACAAATCACTGTCAAAGGAGGAGAGTTTTCAGTGAAGAGTATTTTTCAAATTTCCTGAGAATTTAAGTATTTCGGTCTAGTTTCTGGCACTGTCTGATTTTAGCATCTTCTTGATCATTTTTTAATGCTTGTGCAGTTGAAATGATGGTAAAGATGATAGTAAAAAAGGATGGTAAGGTTGAAAAAAGCAAATAATAAAAAATGCCTCTCATAAAAAGAAGAGATGTATCAAATGGCACATATATGTGCAGCAGATGAATTCCTGGAATTAATTTTGGAAGGGAACAATCTTTAATATCATGAATGATGATACTTTATGTAGAATTCTGTCAAGGGTGCCTTTGTGGGGAATATGTGCTGAAAAAGGTTGCTCTTTCACCACTAAAAAAAAAAAAAAAAAAAAGACCCTTGCTTTCTGGTGTTTCTGTCACTCTGTTCATGACAGTGCTTTATTCTTAGCACTGGACCAGCAGCTCTAGTAACTTTGACAATGTGGGATTTGTTTCCTGCTGGCTGTTCCAGCCCCTAAAACACATACATACAAGGCTTGACAGTTTCTAGAAGCTTGCAGAAAGCTCTCCTTTTCTATTTTCTTTTGCGTGTGTGCGTGTGTGTGTTTGTGTCTGTGGGCCTCTAGTGCAAGGAACCCCAGATTCTTGAATGAATGTCTTCTCATAGGCAAATATAACTTAAAATGTGATGTACAGTATAATTTGATTTTGAAATTCGCTCCTCGTCTTCATGTAGTGTCTGATTGCCATTCTCAAAATAAGCAGTACTGATTGAATAAGCTAGGTGCAGGACATGAATGTTATTGAGAGCTAAGGAGTTAAACATTAGGGAATGATGCTAATAAAACAAGTCAGTCCATCTCTCTGTGTTAATTTACATTTTATAATGTTCCCTCTGGTGGTAGGATTTTCTGAGCAGCTATTTTATATATCTATCTGCTAGATATTTTTTTCTGCTGTGCAGAGGTATTTTTCTTTGAGATACCTCACTGATTAAAGACTTCAGGATGCAGAGGCTCCTTCCACAAAATCTCTTGTGAGTTGCAATTTGGCTGCAGATGAAACAGGTTCTTATGGGATGCTGCAAGCCACCGAAGGTTGGCATCCTGCCAGATAGGAAGCGTGCTGCCACCCTTCGCTCAGCCTGTTACCCCTCGGAACCGGAGTACAGATTTGTGCTGTGGCTTGCCACTTTGGTTGTCCACTGGTAAAGAGCCAGAGTTACATCTGCAGGGATTCAGAATGCTTTTGTCTTTAATTATCTTTCTTTAAAAATCAAAAAGCCCAGACCTATTTCATTTTGATCCCACCCACAGAGGCTGGCCAAGCTATGTGCACCTCAGTCCAATTTTAGTTTGATTAAGCTGCTTGCCCCTTTTTTTGAAAAGCTGATGACTAAAACCTATTGCCTAGTATTTCATGAAAAAAATGATAATCCCAAGAACTTTTGAGGGAATTAATGCTTCATAATTGAGAATCAAATGATCCCCACCAATTTTAGCTTTCCAGATGTATTCATTCAGAGGAAACCCCAGCAGAGCTATACTATTTATTATCTGGACATTACTTGGCATTTTGAGCCCCAGCCTTACAGCAGAAATAACTTGAAAAGTATTAAATTTGATAGTCTTAGATTAAAAATATGCATACAAGCCCCACTGTAAAACCAGCTTTCTAGCTCTAGGGACTGCTTTATGTTCCTACAGGTTAACAAAAGCTTTGGTTCTTCTTTTGCTCTAAGTTATAACTTTTCTGACCTTTAGCAAAAATATATGAAGAAGTCTTGCAGGGAACAATAAAAAGAAGAAGCATGACTTGGGTGTTTAATTTAGAAAAGCAGCTATTGTACATGCTTAAGTTCTTTTCGAAATAAAAAGTATACAGGAGGATTTTGGTTTGTGGTTCTGTAGATCTGCAGAGCAGTTGCACTCATCATATATGAGGGGATTTTTAAGGCACAAATCAAACTGGGAGATGAACTTCCCATTGTGCCAAAGAAGATCTCCCCCCTACTCTACTAAAAGGAGCTAAGATGTGGTCAAGAACAGGACACTCTTCACCTTTGAATACAGTTTCCAAGTACTGAGAAAAGTGAGAGTTTCTTCAGTGATAATTATCCCTTGAATCATTAATCTTAATTTACAGAAATTCCGATCAACATATTGACATGATAAATTCTAATGACTTTGAAGGAGCCCCTACAATTTCATAGATCAATAATCCACATTTAAAAGAATCTTTACTCTCCTATTGATTTAGTCATACTATGCATCAGTTGCACCAATTCTTAAACCCATGCCTTTTCCTTTCTTTTTCCCTCTCCTCTCCTCTCCTCTCCTCTCCTCTCCTCTCCTCTCCTCTCCTCTCCTCTCCTCTCCTCTCCTCTCCTCTCCTCTCCTTTTTTCTTCCCTGAAGGCTATTGTAAAAGAAAAAGAAAAAAAGGAATGATCATTAATGTGTGAAAAATTGCTTAATGAGTGTGCTACTCTTCAGACAGACTTCAGCAGTTGTATAGACATCTGATTTTGACAGGATCATCTCTAGGTTTGTTCAAGTTATTTCAGGCATATGTCACAGATGAGAAATTCCAGGTCAGCAGCAAGAATAGCAAAGGTCTAGGTAAGGCAGGTGGGACCAGACTCTGAGGTCCAGCTGGAAGCTGCAGCCACCAAGGTTACCATCTGGAATTTTAGATTAACTCTTTTTAGTGTCAGATGAGTGGTCAGCCAGTCCATCCTTCTTTCTGTTAAGAAGGAGGCACTTCTGTTTGCTTGGCTGATTGTTGCAGGTTCTTCAGTCTGGACTGAAAATCTGATCACTAAACGACATTAGACACTTGCAGTGCCTAGAACAAAATGCAGAGCTCACTTTTTCTCCCAGTAACCTTGTGAGTTGGCTTGGGTTGCTCACGTGTATGTGTCCCCTTGTATTCCCTTTATTCTGTCTTCTAAAAAGGAAAAGAAATTTCGCTTTTCCAGCTTTTTGGGGGGGCTCTGGTATGACAGCGATAGTGTCTTACCTAGACGTGTGTGTCTACGAATCAGCCTGCAGAACTCGATACAGTTGTGCTGCAGTAGCTGTGTACAAGGAGGAGGCAAATAAAGAATGGAATATCAGTCTCCAAAAGGATGTTGCAAGGTTATGCATCTAAAAACTGATCTACCTCAAGGGTGGCTCTAACTGAAAGATTTTTACTTCAAGAAACCCATAACGGCATTTTATTATCAGACTGATCTTGCTCCTCCTCACTAGCCCTTGGAAAATAAATAAGTCTCTGCAAATATATAGTGTTCACTGAAAGAGATGGCAGGCAGGCATCAGTTCAGCATCACTGCTTGTTTACTATTTGTATCATAGGGAACATGAATTGATTTGGTGAACATTGTATCACAACCCATTTTTAAGGTTTCAGGTATAAGCAATGGAGAAAGAAATACACTGACAGCCAGGTATAGGCAATCTTTTTTAGACAAGAGACTAGTGTGAGATGCAGTTCTTACCCTACAACTAAACACTCTCTCAGAATTAGGATTTCTTTGAGCGTTTTGTGATTATAAAAGGCTTTTTCTGTTTGTTCTGTTTGTCAATTTTTGTTTTTGCCTTTTTTTTCTTTTTTTTGGCTTTCATAATGCCAGTGATCCAAATAAAGTAATTAAGGACAGTTTTGAATCTGAGTATAGTCTACTAAACCTCAAAATGCAAAACAACAAATATTTTATTGATTTTTAAATCCCTAGAGAGTTTTACGAAAATACTGCTAAACATGGATTTCTGCTTTCCATAAAAAAAAAATATTACTCAACCAGAAGTTGCTCCAGGTAGATAAATAAAGCAATTGACAATTTTTGTCAATTTTGGACTTAGGTGAAACTTGATAATCTATTTTTATTTTAAAAAATATGCAGAGACCCAGAAGATGAAATTATTCAGCTGATACTGATCACATAGTTAAAACTTTTTTTTTTTTTTTTTAAGTATAATCATCCTCCTTATTAACCTGCCATGTTGTACAAAAGTTTTCATGAAATTGCAGTTAATGTGTAAGGTTTTATAACAAATGTCAGACCACAAGAGTATGGCTGATAGTAGGTCTGGATGTAAGATTTAGTCTTGAAAAACTCTGTTTGCTTTTATTGGTGTGGAATTGCTGCCTCTCTATATCTGCATAGTTTATTTCCACTAAATTAGATAGAAGTTTGTGGAAATGTCTTACTACTCATAAGGAGAAAATAAATCTTGGTTCCTCCTTACAGAGGAGCAGCTGTTCTGAAGCCCAGCTGAAAAAAAGAACAACTAAGGCTCTGCTGCTGCTCAAATGATGGCAGGAAGAGAATCTGAATAAGGAACAGATGAACAGTGGTGAAATTTCACTCAAATTTCTACTTTCAACCCAAGTGAGATAATAGAAGCGGCTATTTAAAAGATAGTATTTGGTATTACCCCCCGCTGAAATAAATAAGGCCACTTTGTGCCTTTCCCTCCAGACATATTGAAATAAGAGCAGAATAGGTCAGAGCCAGGAGATTACTCTTTCCCGTTACCTAGCCTTCGTACATCTGCCTTTCCCAGCTGCCTTGCTGGGGCAGGAACACGGCTCATGTCAGTGCTGTGAGCTGGGACATAGCCAGTGCAGGACATGCCCCTGGAATTTGGGGGTGGGGATGGGGATATGAACCTAGAAACCCCATTGTAGCTGTAATATGCTCCTGTTTTCAAGTGTCTATGATGTGTTTTTTGACTTGGTTGGACCTTCCCTACTGGTTGATTTTTTCTCTCTGATCACAGGATTTATTTTGTTTTGTGAAAAGAGTACAAATAAGATGTGCAGGACAGTCCTGGAAGGCCTAAGGAACTGGCCCCAAAAACTAAATCTTCACGGAACTGAGTTAGAATTGCAGTTTAATTATAATTATCGACTCTAGGCATCTGATTTTAGTCTATATATAGTTAAAATAATACCTATCTTACAAGCGTCTTTGAAGGACTCATTATTTCAAGAAACCCATAAGAGATAAGGTCAGCTCTTTCTGACCCTCCGGACTGTGGAATTGATTTGTTCTGAGGACAGTTAATACAGCACTTTGTTAAAAGGAATGGTAATGGCTTGTGTGCATTCCCTCAGAGCCCTCCTACATGCTTCATGCACAAGGGGCAAGACTCACTGGTGAGTTAGAAGAGCTGCTTAGGTGGCTTAATGCCTTAGATCTGCCATCCTCATTGCTCTTTTGCAACACGAGAGCAGCACAAGAGGGTGGAGACCTGCTAGTGAATCTTGTGGATTTCTTTGGAAACTGTCAGTGGTGTGAACTGGGCTTTTAAAATAGTTAGTTGATCCTTTGAATTTTCTCCTAGCCAGACTTAACTTCTTATCATTATCCTCCGACTGACATTCATCTAGCCACTTATGGGTAACCCTATTACTATGCATGTGCTTCCATGTTCAGCTCAGATATTATTTAACATCTAGTGCCAGTTTGTACTCCCTGGGCAAAACCTTATAATCAGAAGTATCTCTTGTACCTTCCAAGCATGGATAAATGTACCTTAGAAGTTTAATAAAGATGATACCTAAGTGGAAAAGCTTCTCAGTGCTGATGAATAGTTCTGATTATTTGTCTTCCTGATTTGCTGTTTGCTGTATATTTTAAATCTGAAGCAGCAGAGTGGAAGAATGATTGTTTGCCTCATGCTGACTGCTGTTGCAGTCCAAATGAAACCATCTCGAGCGGGCTGGGAGAAAGCCTCCTGAGGGCATGTTTGCTCAGGTAGAAAGGGAGAGAGACCGGCTTGCAAGAAGCCTACGGCAGGAGCAAAGATGGAGAAACTGCTGTGAAGATCAATGATCAGAGAAAAAGCTGAGCTTAGGAAGTAATGGAAGAAAAGGGGGTCTTAAGGAGCCAGAGGTGAAGTGCGTGGGGTTTCTGGTCTGAGGGCAGCCTTGCCTGGAAGAGACCATCTCATATGCTCACAGAGCTCACAGATCTGTTTACAAGTTCTTCTATTTCTGTTCAGCTTTGTTCTGCACTACTGAGTTTTCTCTATTTTAAAATATGCTTTTGTATAGTTTATATAATAATGACTTTGGATTCAAAGTCCTGCTGAAGTTTAGCCTGTACCTTTGTCTTTTTTTTTTTTTTTTAGAATTTTTATTGTGTAGAATGCAGCATAGAGAACAAATAAAGGGTGTTTTCATTAAACGTTAAAACCAATAATTGGTTCTTGGTGCAGAGAACAGAAACCAAATCAAGGAAATCCCTCCTTCCAAACAAGTGGTTCAACCACTAGAAAACCACAGACTCCCTCTGATTTGTCATCCTTGAAGGAGTCCTCCTGGGGGAAATGGTATCCTTTGGGGACGAAAGAAATGCAGCCTGAACCTCTCTGAGCTGAAGCAGGCAGCGAAAATGAATCTCCCACTTCCAAATGTCCTCTAATGTGAAAGGTTTGCAGCACCAGTACTACTACTTCATTAGTTTGAGCTTTTTTTAAAGTGTCTTTACCATAACATTATGTAAGATCCCATGGGTAAATTTTATCTGTCCAACATGTATCTGCTGGATGCTGAAAATGTGTACAAGTCTCTGCCTTTTTCCAAGTTCGTGGCTGGGAGGAGAAAATCATCTAACATTGAGATGAAGGAAGTTGCAAACAAGCAGAGAAAGGTGTGTGGATACGTTAGGAGCTACCAGGTGAGGCTGGCAGAACTCTACAGGGTCTGTCAAAATATTAGATCCGTTCTTCTCCTGTTGGCCTGCCAGTTCTGTTTCATCAAAACCTTTTGTTGTATTTGCTGCATGTGCTCAAACATGGATAATCTTATCTGTTGCGAAAGTTTGTCCTAGAGATAGATCCTCTTAAACGAGAAAGCTTTGTCTGCAGCTTTCACAAACTTAATTCTGGGTGTAATTAATGTTTAAATATAGAAACAAAGGAATACGATAGTCGTTTTACCAGGCATGGCTAAGAAAGCTATTAGATATTGTTATCTAGCTTCAGCATTAATTGAAAGTTTCAGTTATATCAGGATCAGAACCTGATCCCCAAATTGCCATTTGCTTGAAGATAATTTGAAACACAGCCAGTCAAACACTTTCATGTCAGTATCCGTCACTGCAATCTAAAATGTTAATACAGTATCTGTTAGCATTCAGTAGATAACACTTTTTGGCCTTCTGCCAGGCTATAAAAAATATATATTCTCTCCTACTGCCAAGATGCCAGTAGCCACAATGGTTCAGTGGGACATGGGTTAAACCAGGAGAATAACAGAGTTCTGGCTATCCTCTGCCTTGCTGGCTCCATCAGAGTAAATGGCTGCCTTGGTATTTTGCACACCTGTCGCTATTGCCACCACTAAACTTGCTGTCCTGAAGGCAGCCGTTGAGAGAAAAGGTGGAGAGTTGCAATAGGACACCATGCATTTTCCTGTAGAATGATCAATTAAAAATATTTGCTTGTCAAGAATTACAGTTTCTTGAGTTTTTTCTGGGACAAATAAAAAAGAAATGCCTAAATATTCTTTATTTTGGGCCTGATCCTGTAATCAAAATGTATTCATACAAGGAACTCTTCCTATAAAAGGACCTCTTCCTTATACATTCAGAATTTATTTTGCAATGAACAAAGTGATGATGTAAAAGATTATAATCTTGTAAAAGCTATATTCTTAGTTTACACGTAGAAGTGCCAGACTTTTTAACATTTTTCAGTGCTTTCATTTATTAGTAATGTTATTTGCTCGTAATGAATTAGCTCACCAGTCAGTAGTATTAAATTCTTTAGCTGATATCCATTTTGGAAGATTGAACTTTCCCTTGCTTTTCGTTAAAAAAAATATTTATAAGATGTTAGGCCTGATAAAGCATGGTGCTATGTCCTGTCATTGCTTCTTCTCAGCATGATTAAACATATTGGCAGGTCCCTGATTTTGGAATAAGATCTACTTTTCCAATCTCATAATTTTTAGTTTAAAATTTCTGCTGTTGATTTATTATACATTCTGAATAATACACTCAGTTAGATTCCTTCATTCTTAAACCTTAGAAAAGAGGGAGCTTATGTTAGGATGACACAATTTTGAATAAACCCATAAAAATAATATGAAAAGATTTTCAGACCCCTAGGTAGTTGTCCTCATTCAATTAGTTCTGTTTTAATGGCACCACTTTCTTGAAACTGATGATTGGAATTGTTCCTATTGTTTCCTCATCTTGTTACATGCTAAATTTATATGGAACATTAAATTGAATTAATATTAATTATTATTGGAATTCATGTTGTTTGCATTTCCAGACTGAAAATATTATTTCTCTAGGCTAATGGCTACACTATATACATACTATAATTTTATCATTTGCCTAAATATGTATGATGTCATTGATAATGTCTCAAATCAGCGTTTCCTTAGAGTAGAAAAGGAAAGAGATCAGTGTTAGGTGCAGCTGTGATCAGGGCTGCAGAAAACAAGGAGGAGGAGCATTCTTTAATGACTTGGGTGCCGCTCCCCCAGGAAGCCGAGTGCTGCCGCACACTGTGCTGATGCGGTTGCTACAGGTGCCTGTCCACCTTCCCCAGCCCCTTGCCCCCCTCTGAAGTGCCAAAGACATGTTCTGAAACAGATAGCTGCTTTGGGGAATACTAGAAAGGGGAATGGTCCTTTAGCTGCTTTTGGGTTATGATTTATAAGGTTTCTTCCTGAACCAAAGCTTTTAATCACCTTTGTGGGTGCAGGGGGAGGGCAGTTTCGGCATTTTAATGCTCCCTGAGACAGAATTCATTGTAGTGGAGATTCATGATTAGGTCATATCTGTTCTGAAAATCACGAGGTGAGGTCTGAGCCCAAGCTGCACGAGCCAACACCCCCAAAACAGCAGCACATGCCTGTATGCATGCACAAATGCATGCATATGCATGCAAAGATATGGGGGACTTGGAGGAAGGAGAGAAATGTAAAATCATCATTGATGAAACAGCTTGTTGTGAATCTTTTCAGCATTTTTAAATGCTTATTGTTGATTTATGGGAGCTTTACAAAATACTGGGTGCTTTTCAAGCGTAACTGAAGACTCAAGGGATTTTTCGCAACATCTGGCTTAGTCATCTCACTTGGGTGCTCTGAAACACCCTTCATTTCACAGAATGGGAATTAAGGCACCTCAGATCTGAACTGCATCTGATTCCCCAAAGTATGTAATGTGGTGCTTGCAAACCATTGAAAATCTTTTGGAACTTCCTTTTCCTATTCCAGAGTCATAATGCCCAAGTAAAATTGTAAAGTTCTTATCTAATTGCTGCTGTTCAAATGGAATCTAATGTTGCATTTCAGAAGTCAATAGAATTTGATCTGTGATAAATTTATTTATATCTATATATAATTTTTGCAAAGGTCATATTGTTTTATGAAAAAAAAAGTTTTCGTTGTTAAATATGGATTTGATACTTTTGTTCCTTATCTCTGTGTTGAACTAAAATACATAAAAACTGTCAAGAAGAATTCTTGAAATTTAGAGAGCGATAGTGCTGCAATTTTAACCTTCCAATTAAAGGGTGGAAATACTCTTCGAAAAAGAGATGACTGTGACCAAGAAAAACTGACTTCTTCACACAGACAGGAACAAAAATATGGAGTATCTAGTGGAGAAGGTAGACTGGCTTGGGAGTTATGACAGAAGGTAGCAAAATCATAAAAAAAGCAGACTGCTTTATGTAGCCTTCTTTTACAGAAGGTAGAGCAAGAATTCTCTCTGTAGCAATGAGGAGGCTGAGGCAGGAGCTGCCAAGTCTGTCTTGTACTTTTTTTCCCCATAGATTTGTATAACTCTTGTACTCAAATTGTTCTCAAGTAAATGCAATAGACTTAGGATTCCTTTTGCAAAGTGCTTCTGGCTTCACTATCAAGTGTCCTTGAATGACTGAAGCATAAAGCTGAATGCATGGGATATTCAGGGAGATGCAAAGCTGCAGAAAGGCTATACCTGAAAAAGCTTCTCTTAAGACCAACACTAATCTTGGGTGCATTGTTCCAAGGAATTTTTCAGGTCCAAGATTCAAACTGGTTCAGCTGAGTCTGTGCTCCAGGAATAGGTGCAAAGATGAGAGCTGGGGCTCACAGGAGGCTGGCTGAGTTGCAGGTGGCTTCAGAATTATTCTGGATCCTGATTTTGAACCCAGGTCTATACATCTTTGTATAAGAGACAGGAGCAGGGACAGATCAGTTAAGCTCGCGATACAATCTCAGTGAAAAGAGTGACTCATAGGAAAGATTGAAAACAGCATCAGATTCATTCAGTGAGCTCTCCGGCTAAGGAAAGCCACACGTAAATTTAAAAAAAAAAAAAGAAAGAAAAAGCAGATGGTATTATATTTTTGAGGAACAAAATGCAAGGATTTTAAGGTTAAATTTTTATTTAAGCCCTTGCTTGATTTGCTTACACTATGTACATTTACTACCAGTAGACTAGGAGGCCAAAACTTCTCTCTCAGATGCAGTGGCATGTGTCAGATTAACTGCGGCAGCTTTGTAAAACGGAACCCAGAAGGTGTGCTAAATGCTAGGCACCATAGAGTGAAAAGTAAATATATTTTGAATGGGTGAATATTGAGAAAATAAGGCATCTAGAGGAAATGGGAAATTTAGATTCTTAATTGCATCATTCACCCCAGAACATCTGCCAGAGATATTAAGAGCAAATATAACTATATCTGAGAGAATATATAAGCTTAGAAGGAAGGAGGAAGGGTAATACTGTGCCATCTTGTCACCCTGTGGCACACTGTGCATATGAAGGCTGTGTAAATCTTTCTTCTCCTTCTAGTTTTGGTTCTAAAGCACTTTAAGAAACTAAAAGGACAGTGTCCATGCCTATATTGACTTTTTCAGATTTCTACAGCATGGGCAAATCCACACAATCTGGTCTCATGCCCATACCTATAGCAATGTGCCAAACGTTAGAGCAGAAGATGGGATGGGGTGTAAACAGATAAAAGGCTGAGGAGCTAAGGACATCCCTGTTAAGACAGTAAGACAGTGCTAACCAGCCTTATCTCATTTCTTTCTGGACTATCCAGTTTGTGTTTTACATTGTAAAACTTGTATATTTGGTTTTCTGCTAAGTGATGTAAGGTCATATTTCCTAGCCTCTTTCCGTTGCATTACTGCATTACTGTCATTCCTTTTTTTTTTCCTTTTTTTCTCCTGGACTTACTCTGTAAACAGCATATGCAGAGGGAAAATACTGATGCACTCATCTATCAAAGGTTAAATAGGTGCACTGTACTTTACAAACCTAAAATAAACCCTAGATTTTAGAGAAAAGAAAAAAAAAAAAAATGAGCTGGTGTCATTTTTAATTTTCTTTTAAAAAATAAATACCAGAAGGACCAGTGCATATTATTGCCTGTAAAAATGCCATATTCTAGAACAGCTGTTCTTTAGTTATACAAGTGCCAAAGAAATGTTCAGGATCAGTCAGCTATTTTTGGACATAGCAAAACACATTTTCTTTTTGATTATTTTGGATTAAGATTGCCTTTAATAGAATATCAATGATTTATGTCTGTTTAAATTTTGAATTTATAGAAGAAAGTTAGAGGAAAACTCAATTACAATAGTCTGTAGGGAATATGCAAATGATCTTTTAAAATCATACTCTTATTATTTCTAGTTCATGTGTTTTATTTCATGATAGGCCAAATTTTATCCTCTTTATTAGTGTTTCATCTTTTTGAAATATGCAATGGTAATCTGTTGCGTACTATTGACAGCAAATGCTGAAAGTGCTTCTAAAAATAATGAATTTAGTTAAACAAATTCCTTCCTCAGGTTTAGTTCTCATCTCTCCCTTCAGACATAACTCAATCTAATTATTGTTATTGAACCTGTATATACAAAAACATTAGTAGAATGTTAAAAAAAGAAAAAAAAAAAAGCCTGATTTTGGCTACCGAGAGAAGCTTTCCAAAAAATTCTGTTCCATTGCCTGAACAGATCTGTGGGAGTGATTTTAACCTAATTTTCTCTCCTACTTGGTGCTAGAAATACAATAGTCTGCACTTAAACAGCGTTATGACCTGCACTAAAAAATATGAGAAATGGCCAAATTATGGCTCATCCTAAATATAGTCATTGTATCCTGTAGAAGAGTAGTTTTAAGCTGTAAATTATCATTCAATTTCTCATAACTGTGATTATCTGCAGGCAGAAATCTCAACAGTTTTTAATTAAGTTTTTATGTTTGCTATTTCTTTTGTACTTTATTTAATGAAAAAAAAACTTCTAGTATTGTGCTTAGAAAAAATGATAATTAAAGAGTAGAGATGGGAAACATGAGATTTCTTTCTTACAGAAAACCTTCAGAAAATATTTGGGACCCTTTCTGTGTCTCTTAAATAAAGTGAATTGTCTACTAAATAGTGTTGTATTTTAAATCCACGAACCTCAGTCCTCTGAGTTTCAACATTTTTCTTTCTTTGAAGGAGAAAGATCACTGGATAAAGAGAGCTTTGAAAAGCAGTCTAGATATGCTGCTGCCCTAACAGGTAGCATTTTAAAAGCCCCTGAAATAATAGCTAGGGGAGTATTTTCCTCAGATATCCTTTTGCATATTCCTTGGACTTTAATGTTCTATTTGGCCGTGAATGTCACCCCTCTGCTGGGTCCTGGCAAACATCTGAAATCTTAGAAGTCAACTTTGCCGTGAAGGAAAAATCTGTGGATATATATTCTGACTTGTTTTAGTTATGCACATCCACCACTGGCCATGTATGGTCATATAGATAGCAATGACCTGTTAGGCATGGTTCAGTATTGTAGTAACACTGCGTTCTCATGGGGTCAATCTCCCAAAAGAAATGACTAACCAGGGACTAAGTGAAGAGCAAATTCACATCTCTGCTGATGTAACCATGCCTTTTAGGGGGGTCACAACAGATCAAACCCAGGTCCCTCAGGAAGAGATCCAGTCTTCCTTGCCCAAAGTTAGCTGTAACGACTCATCTGTTCTTGCTATAAACTCAAGGGAAGACTGTGAGCCAAGGATAATTCCGCCTGTCCCAAAACAGGTGACTAACATCGGTGGGCTGTATTACCTTCTGGGAGTGCTTCTCTCTCTGCCTCTGCATTGATTGTACAGGAACGGCTGATGAGATTAGATGTCAAAGCTGCAGATATCCTAGCTGTGGTGACAAACACAAAAGCATTTCTCTGTGCATTTGTGAAGCAAAGGATTCAGAAAGTGAATAAAATAAGTTGTATTGATGTGTTTAAGCTTTGACTCCTTCCACACTTTCTTACATGCCTGTGATCGTATGCGTATGTATGTATGCATATATATAAAACCTGATAAAAGTAAGCAGGGATTAAACTCTAACAGTGTTTTTGCAGGTTTGCAGAGGCTGCTGTACATTGTTTTTGAGGGTCTTAACCTGACTCATGCTATTGACATATTTGGTGTCCGTTCATTCATGTTCATGTAATATGTGTATTGTTAGACCTTAGAAATGCCCGTGTGGAAGGAACTGTGTCTGAGCACACCTCTCCCTTGAAGCGGTGATACAGAATATCAGAAGTAATTGGCTAGTTTCCATAGTAGACAGCATATTTACAAAACTAATCATCCAAGTGAAGAGCAGTCAATAACCATAAATATTGGAGTAATTCTGTGTGAATAACAGATAACAGATAACACACAGTGCCTGTATTTACTTCAGTATGGTGGGTTTTGCTCCTCAGAAGGAGGTCCCAGGTGTAATTCAACTTGTAGGCAGTGCAGTACTTCGACATAAAGGAATAGCTGCTGTAGCAAGGCTGTCCCACTGGAGCCTGGAAAGGTTAGCTCTCTCCGGCTGCACATGCAGTTTCTGATCTCGCCATCCTTTTATTTTGTTGTACAATGCTCTGCCAACTGCATATGCACCTGGAGGATATGTGCTAAGATTATTCTCAAGATTTCATTGACTTGTGACCCCAGTGAAGATAAAACTCCCGCTAGATTTGTGCATGCGATCAGACAAGGTATCTCATGGATGGTGTTCTGTCAAATCCTACAGTGCATCCTTTACTACGCAGCTTCTTAAGGTGATGAGTCAGAGGGGAAGGCAGTTCTTGTTTTATGACAGTCTTCCCCACACTCTGGAAGATTGCGCTTGGCTCCCTTCAGAACATATATCAATGCTATAGACCAGGACAGTTGTTTAGCACTCATCTATTTTTTTTTTCTGCTGTGGATATAAGAACTAAAGCAATAAAAGTACTGGCTGTGAGTCAGTATGAGTATGCCTAAGAAACTATAGATAATCAGTTAGTTCTCCATAGCAGTTTGATCTAACCTTGAAAAGAGACTATGAATATTTATAATTGACCAACTCTTCTGTTGTCATTTATGACGTTATTAGGCATTGTAAGACATATGCAGTGTACTATATGTACCATACATGACTTTCAGCCTTGTACTCAGGGCTTTGAAAGAGTTCTATGTTAGCTAGTCCACAGATGATAATTATTGAACTACTGCTCTTCCAGTTATATAAATCAACATCAAACTTTTCAAAGTGATCTGAGATTTGAAGTTTAGAGTTTCTAATATTGACCTTTGTGGTGAAAATCCTATATTAAAATACCCAAAAAATCTAAGATGTGGAACTATATAAATGTAAAAATTACTATCTTAGGGTCCACCCCTCTCATTTTTCTCCTCATCTCTTCATAGTGGTAAAAATATATGAGAGGATTACAGGCACTTTTTAGTCTCTCCCTTTGCCACAAGCAGTCTCTGTGACATTGACACCTTGGAGGGTTCCTCATTTCTAGTCTTTGCATCGCACTGGGTCTTGTGAGACTCCACGCATGCAGTGTGGTGGGTAATGTGGCAGAGGAGGGCCTGCAGGATCTGGATCTGGTGAGGGGTGGGTTGAGGCTTGCCTGACTTAAAGGTGGTGCCTTCACCATGGGGGTAGACCCTCTGCTTTCTCTATTGGCACCTGAGCAGCTGCCTGGACACACATGATGCCCGGCTTATTCTTTGGAAGAGCAGTAACCAGAGGGAGGCCCGGGCTGGCCCCTCGCCTCTGTCTCAGCTTGACAGGATCTCTAGGTGCGATGTACGAGATGCTGTAGAAATAGAGAGTAAAATAACACATATGAAGCAATGTCATCATTCTGTGAAAAGGCAAAACTAAACTGTACAATTATAATTTCTTTCTCTACATCTTAGTTTTTAATAGGTTTCCCTTGAAGGTATGGATTACTTAAGACGCTTTCACTACCTGATAATTTTGTAAAGCGGGCTTATGGAGTCCTTGTGATATTTTTTGCAGTTTCTGACTTTGGATAGCAATGGGAGTGATATTTACTTTTTTCTATCAACAGCTTTTATTTACCAGGTTTCCTTCAGAAACAAGTGCCAAGGAGTCTGCTAGGAGCCTTAAAATATACCAGTCCTTAAAATATACCAGTTCAGCAAGCAGAGATATCTGAAAATACTATATACTACAGATCCTTGAGCAAAAATACTCTTCACTGCACATCCCTGAATGGTTCTCCTGACAGTTTCTCCTCTTTTATTTTGCCTGTTGAAAAGTGCTTGGTTTTTCTCCTTCTTGAAAAATAGCCATTTTCTTCCCAGGCCATCCAGTTCATAGACTCTGTCTACAGATACTTATTGATTCATCATGCCTATGGCTTAGAGACTTGCTATTTATATGGAATCAATAATGTAGAGGGAAGGTGGTGGCAGGGGAGCTCATTCTAAAAGAGGGGATTTCACAGGACTAGACATGTGCCTTGTTAGCAGTTTTTTTTTTTAAGGCCTGAGTTAAGTTCCTCCCCTGACTCTGCACTTCAAAGAGCTTGCCTGGGGCTTGACAGAAAGAAGCTGAAACTTAAAATTAAGATCTTTCTTTCAGATGGTGAACTGTGCACTGGGATGTCCTACAAAGTTTCTCCTAACACATTAGGAGAAGTCTGAAGTACTGTGGGGAACTCCTAGAGGTCAGGGGTGGGAAAGGACAGGAAAAAGAAAGTGTTTACAGTTTTTATCAAGTAATACAGTTTTTATCAAGGCAGGTATGCATATTTGCATTTGCAGTTTGTGGGAGGACTATTTCAAGGCAGATACTTGATATTTTGGTTTAATTGACAGACTAAGTAGAAATGCATTAGAGAGCTGCAAAAATGGTATGTGATGTACTGGAAAATGCATTAAAGAAGCTTTAAATTAGTTCAGATATATCATTCTGCTTAGCTGTGGAAATATATAAGGCAAAGCAAAACAAAGTCAAAACAAACCCTAAAAGAAAAAAAATCAGTACATTAACTAAAGCTCTGCCTATGCAAAACAAGCTAGCAGCAACAACAAAGATTTTTCTGCTTTTCTGTATAAAAGACAGATCTTCTATGGATCTGTATTATGAATTTTATGTTTTGAAGAATTCTACAGAATAGGAATCATGAAGTTAGTAGAATTTTCAGATGTCCAGCTTGACCTCATTGAGTGGATTGTATAAGGTCATCACTAAAGTCCCAAAGTGCCTCTGACACAGATTGTATTCTACATTTAATCAGCTTAATTGTTCTTCAATACAGATGTCACCTGTTTAAACAGATGATGTTCAGGTACATCCTTAGAAAAAAAGTCTTCGTGCTGATGACTTTGAAAGATGCTACTTTCTTTTTATTCTTTTTTTTTTTTTTTTCTGGAATTTACTAAAGAGATACAAAATAAATTTGGGGGACTATTGATCTTCCAACTTTGGAGAATCTTAGGGGGGGCGGTTAAAAGGTGCAAACCATCTTTTATAAAAGGAAAGGAGATTAAAATGGTACTGAAATTCCTGGTAATACTCAGGTCCTTAAATGTGAATTAAACTTCAAATGCTGAGGTCTGTTATCTAAATACCTTAATTGTGGGAAAAAAAGATAAGTAAGCAATTAGTTGTGTATTGAGATGGAAAAAAAAAAAAAGGCAAAAAAAAGAAAAAAGCACAAGGTCCCTATTGCATCTTTCCTTGGGGAAACCAGAGTTGCCCTTCCCTAGTTGCTCACGTGTAGTCTCCTGAGGTTCTTGGGCTACTTTCTGATAAGCATGAGAAGCCTGGAAGCTGATCAAAAGGAGTTACATTTACCTCTCCACCTTATTATACAAAAACTACTTTATACAGACTCCCATACACAACACTTTTCTTAAGATGTTACTTTAGGTGAGGGCTATGTGCCAGGGATTCAATCAGTTACATGAGGGTGGAGAAAAGCTTTTTTTTTTTTTTTTTTTTTTTTTTATTTCTAATGCATGACCAAAATCATGTTAATTTGTCATCTAGTAAAATGTTCCCTAAAACAATTTGGGTCAGCTGGAAAGAAAACAGAGTCACCTAAGGAAACAGGGGAAACATATTCCTTGTAAACTGTGTAAACTACAAGCTTCTGAAGCACTGAAACAGAGGGAAAAAATGCGGATTTTTTTTGCAGTCTGTCTCATGCTGAAGACTGCTTGGAGACATGTGCTACTGCTTCTTACTGAGTTGAAATATTTGGCAGAAGGCCCATAGAGAGAATAAGAGAGAATAAAAAGCCTTTGTGCCAAATGTTCTTTTAAGTGCCTGAGAGCTGGATTGGTCTTTTTGCTCTGTAAAATCATATAATTAGCAATCTCAAACCTCTGACTGTTAATTTGCAAAATGCCTGCACACTTTAGTGTATCGTTGCTTAACATGTTTGATAACAACCTTGGAGATATTGGGGCTTTTGACTTTGTGTAGTGTTTATAAGCTGTGGCTCACCCTGAGTGTTGATGCCACTTCTGCATGGGCTTGTCTGATAGGTGGTGTCTGTCTACAGCGGCTCAGAAAAAAAAGCAAAGGAAGCCTCCAAAAAACATGCTGGGTCACCTCTGTTTCTGGTCCATACGGGAGCATGCAGCGTGGTGAGAGGGATGGGGAAATGTGCAAGTGCCTCTTCTGTGCTGTTGGTTGCTGGGTGGACGTACAAAGATCTGCAGGGTCCCAGGTGACTGCTGCCTCTCCTCCTCCTAAATCTCACCTCTGGCTCTTCTGTGGTTGTGTAAGGGGGCGATCAAGCTTTCAAAATTGTAAGTGGGACCCAGGGAGGGAAACACTGCTGACCAAGAGGGGATCATTTGAAAAAAGGGGAAATCATCCTTCAGGCTACCTGAAAATTCATTCTGTTTTGAGCTCCTATACCTTTAGTTAAAACTTCACCATGAATCTGTTATTTGTAGACACTGCTACAAGACCCTGACTTAGAGAGGAGGTAAGCTTTTCTGTGTAACTGGCTTACTCCTGCCAAAAGACTGATTGAATAAAATTAGCCTCAGCAAGGCCATGAGGATAGAGTCAGATGGCTCCAAGCTCTCCAGGTCCAAGAGATCCTACATGAAGGCTCCATCTGTGACTTTATGTTTGAAAAGGTTGCGTGCCCAGCTGGGGCCATGCCAACTTCTTGTGCTACTTGGTAAGGTTTTTTCTCATTCTGTGGAGATAACTCAATCCTTCAGTCCATTTCAGTGCACATGTGGTGCCATGGGGATATCTAAGGCTTGATCGCACTGGGTCGTTAGTGAGCTCTTCTCAGGGGGAATGCTTGCATTGTAGTTTTCCTTGATTTTTTTCCAGAAGGGAGAAAGTCTTCCCACACAGATGGCTATAACTAGTGGCTGGCAGACAAGCTGATGGATGAGATTTTTCTTTGGCACTGTGCAGAAAAGTATGCTTGGCAATGTGACTGTGGCAAGCCGTTCATTAACTCTGTTTTTAAAGGCTACCAGAGATGCTGTCAGCAGAGTGTTGTCATTTGAACTCTGCTTACCATTCTCCATCCAACGGGACTAAGAGGGTTAATTGCATGGTAGAGGCAGCCCTAGGAGAGGAGCTGGGCTAACACCTGCAGGATAAAGACTTACCAAGAATTACTCTTCTAATTTTAGAATGGGTCTCAGGAGAGAAAACACCACACTGAATCCAAGAAGGCTGGTAGAGGCTGCATTTAGCAGGATCTTTTGTGCATGTGTTACCTACAGGTGGCAGTACGAAAATAATGTATCCAAGCAATCAGTTCTGTTATTTAACAATTCACCTGAGAACCTGTCCCAAGATATAAGTCCCAGTAGAAGAGAGGAGAACTGAATAGCAATGCTGTACTTTTAAGTAAAATTAATGGAACTCATTCTGCACCAGTATAGGCAGACTATCGTGTGCCTTCTGTCTGTTTTGACTTTTTAACTGCCCAAGGTGACCAAGCAACTTTTAATAGCTCCAGCAGCTATGCAAGGTATGGAAATGTGAATGCAATGAATAAGGTGTCAAAGCACCAGGGAATTGTCCACATCACTGCACTCTCCAAATCAAGCAAAAATAAGGTCTGCACAGTATATGGCATGGGAAAAGCTTTCTGATCAAGCAGTATAGCTCACCTGCCTGACCTGCTGCTGTGCTTCAGTGTGTTCCCTGTCTTCACCTATTGATCTGCTGATCTAGCAGGTAACCCTCCTAATAGGAGAGGATTTTCCTGGCAGTCTGTGTACATTTCTTAGGAGCAAAGGCTGAAGGTTATTTTGCCAAATGTCTCTGCCTTCCTTGCTTGTTTCTTCTTTCCAGAAGGTTTCTAATGCTGCTAGATGCTGCAGAATCCAGTAACTGAGCAGATGTGAGGCAGCTGTGGCTCCCTATCCCCAGGTCCTGCCCACGGTGATGCTAACCACTTGTACTTTATAAACATGTATAAATGAACTCATAGACACAGACATTCATGGACATAGTACCCAAGTAGCAATCCACACAGATCATTGCAGACAACACACAGAGCCTTTCCTGGCATTAACATTCCCAGTGATCACACAGACATGGCAAGCAGCACTATGGCACAATCCGGTGCTTTCTCTCCAGGACTGAGGTTTGCTATTGGAGAGGGATGCATATATATGCACATACACACAGTATGTATCGCTCCAGTAGCTGGTCTTAGACTCTGGCAGCTGCTCCCAGATGTGCAGCTGTATTCACTGGATCACTGAGCCTTAGGTTTGTGGTTCCACTCCAGATGCTGGCAATCAGATCTATTAGTTTATGCCAACTAGTCCAGCCTCATATTCATGCAAACTCTCTCAGAATAGAGAGTAAACACATTTCAGCTAGAAATAGGATCTAATTAGCATATAGCTTCCAGTGATCAAGCACAGGGCTCAGTCAGGCAAGTGTACTGAGCAGTCCCAGTTTACACTTGACCAGTCCCTTTTATCTTTTAGCTTTTATTTTCTGACACTTTTTGCTCCCTATGCCGCCCTCCCTTTCCCAATGCTTTATGCTTCCAGTAAACATCCCATAAAGAATATCGCACATTCCCACAACTCTCTTAAACTACCAAGAATAAATTTTATGCAATCTCCAAGCTCTACTCTGCGTACATCCCATAGGTGGGTCCTATACCCTTATGGGCAATAGAGATGCAAACAGGGTCCAGTATCCTATTCTGGGGAGAGAGTTATGTGAGGTGTCTCATCTTGGTGGGTTTCTATCATGTTCAAGGTGGAACATTGCTTCCTGCTGCTAGGCCTCTACCCACTCAGTATGGGCCTGGCCAAAGCTAACTCTAATTTAGAGCAGGTTTTCCTGCCTTTCAGTGGAAGAATGGATATTTTTCCTTCTGTAATACTGCCATGCTAAGGTGAGGGTACTTGTCACGTGCTCAGTTTTAGGCATGTGGAAAAGTAATGATCAAGAGACTTAAAGAACAGCTTTTGTCTATGGACAAAAATTTTGATATTTAACTTGAACTTTACTCTAGGTTAGAATTACATAAATGTTTTGAATGCACGTGACATCAGTGGAATAAATAACTAAGCAAATACTTAGTCATGCGAAATGCAGTAATAGCATGGAGTAATAGCATGGACAAGATTATCATTTTTTTTCCTGCTGATTCTACAGTGATTCTCCGTGTGTAATCTCAAAAATAAAGCAGCACGAGTGCCCTTCCTGAGGTGTACCACAGCCATAACATGCCTCATTGTCACCATTGAGGACACAGGAATTACTGCTGTGGCTGTAATTGATTTTTCAGTTCACTGGCCGAACAGGAAAAAAAGACAAAAGGTGGTTTTTTTTCCACATTAATTTAAATATTTTGTTTTGTTTTGAATTCATTTTTGAAATTTTTTTTTTTAAAAAAATAATTAAAAATAAAAATAATAATAATAAAAAAATCCCTTCTCAGGATGCTAAGTTTTTGATTTAATGTAACCAGATTTGACTGGAATCTACATGTATTTACATTTCTTCGGTACTGGTTTCTTAGCAAAAGAGCCACTCATTAAAATGACAGTTCTAATGACAGCTTAAAACATGATTTACTAATCATATTTCATCATATTTTTCAGTCACATAGCTGGAATATATGTCATCATTCAATCCATCACTGTAACAGGTGCAGTATATACAGTCATTAGAATACGTATCTAAGATGCAAATCCAGGTGCGACTATGATTGATAAAGTAAAGCTGATCAGCTCCAAGTCATTGGATTCAAAGGGGTTTGTATCAGATATGTAAGGGTTATCTTCAGTAAAATTAATGCCAATGCAAACATACTTGTGTTTTGGGGGGATTCGGTGGCTCACTGCATGCCAGAGGCAATGAGATTATGACTAGCATGGGGAGACACCTCTGCTTTTTCTGACTTCTGTGGTGCCAGTTCTCCATCTGTCCTGTGAAGCAAATTGAAGGTGTCCTGTGTTTTCGCTTCATGCAAGCTGACCTGAAGCCTGTATGCCCAAAAGCTTCTCTGCTTTTCCCCACTTGCAGTAATGGATGGTCTAATAAAAAAGTTGACCTCTAACAAAAACTTCATATTTCTCATATTCTTAGATTATCACAACTGCAGCCGTATCAGCATTGGCGGTTGTAGAGTTTGATTAAATTAAATTCCGTTTCTTCCTTACTTGCCGTAGGGTAGATATATAAAAGAAGGAAATTGAAATTAATCGAGTGAAGGAGCTGGTCAATATATTTCTTTTTGTATGTCTTTATCTGGCCTTTAAAGGGAAAGCTTTTAAATCTTGGCTTAGCTGTGCTTTCGTAAGATTTTGATTGCTTAGATGTGGCAGCTAATACTTATTAAACTATTGAAAAAATGCAATACTGTGTGTGTGAGAGATTTTGCAAGTTAATTTGTATGCTTCCTATCTGCAGTGACACTAAGACTGATGTGACATACTGAAATTGCTGAAGTGCAGAGGGATATTGTACAGTTGTTTTCTATGTCAATCTGCATGAACAAAGCAAATAGCCTGTGCAGAAAAGAAAAACTCACTTTTTTTCCTGGCCATTTAACAGTAGCACAGTGGCCAAATTTGGGAAGTGGTACAGTCAAATCACAAATTTTACTTATTTTCCTGATATCAATTACTGCACTTCCCCCCACACACACTTGTTTAAATGCTGTGGTACAGAGTATTGATTAATTGCTCCGGCAAAAGGATGAAGCAGGTTGATAATCGGCTGAAATATTATGTGCTTTCCCTTGCAGATGGTTACTAAAAAAATTTAGTTCCATTATAGCCTTAAAGTAATTACTCATGTGGTTAATGTGGTTAAGGTTTAGATGAATAAAGAGTACTTATGTGAATATTTGAAAGACTAGATCACTGTAATATTTTGTACGGGACATCTTGCTGATTATACCCAAGATGGCAAAGATGCCAAAGTCTATATGCTATTAAATGTAATTTGGATTGAAATTCATTGCTAAAAGACATTTCCACTCATCTCCTTGCTGCTGATCTGTTGCTTCTTGTTTCAGCTAGGTCTCTAATTTTGTGAAGAGCTTAAAAAAAAATGCAGACACATGCAAGCAAAGCTTTGCCCACTTGAAATAACCTGATCACATGTTATCTGATCACAAAGTAAGTACCTGGAATGTAATAAAATGAAACAAATACATTGCAGGTAAGACTGCAGACCTGAAGCACTTGTAAGATGGTCTAGAAGCTGCTTTCCACAAAAGGAGGTGATGGAGCTCCCTGTCTCTGTGCCCAGGGCTGCATGCTCCTGCTGCTGCTCTCCAGCTGAGACTACTTCCCTGCAGTCACTGCATCCAGCCTCTTGTAGGAGCTTACCCTTCCGAGAAGTAACCATACCAGAAAATGTGGATGTTCTTTTGCCAGTCTGAATCCCTGGCTTACCATAGGGACCATCCAAGGATAGAGTCAATGCAAGCAAGGGATGAAAAAGTGTGAGAAAATAGCCAGGCAATCTCCTTTTTGAGTAGCTCTTACTGATTTAGCGATATCACCAACTACTGTACCTGCATCTTCACAGGGAATATATAACAGAGCTTCATTTTGGAGATTTTTTTTTTCTCATTCTGTGTTTGTGCAGTGTCTGCTATGACAGTGAGGAGCCTGGGGCCCAAGGACAGATAGAAGCTGTGACTTAATTTCATGTAGTCCAAGGCAGCGCAATCTTTTCCTTGTTGTTAATGGCCAGTGTATATGCTAATGTGTGACCTATTCAACTTTCAGCAAAGAACAGAATCAAGTGGCCTAGCAGATAGGTATCACAACTATGAATATAATTAGACTATGAATATAGTTTTATGAGTATATAAGTGACTACTAAAAAAAAGGTTATCAGATCTTATGAACAACAGAATTCAGAAGACCACATTTCCTTGATTTAATATTAGATTTGCTATTTGTGTATAACTACAAACATGTTTTCAATGTACCGATGTCGTACTGATTTCTGTGAGAGCCATTAACCATTTCACTACATGAAAAATATTGTAAAAGCAACAGGCTAATTACAGGATATACTATTAATGGGCAAGATATTATTATTTTTGTTTTCCAAGTCATGATAACGTTACAGAGCTGTATCTTCTGGAACTGGTATAAGAAACTATTGGAGAAACTGCACGTTCTGTACACATCTATATTAACACAGTTTTATAGCATAATACATCTGAGTCTCTTCAGTCTTTTTGCACATTGATTTCTGGAAGTATTATGTGCATTAGTAGAGGTTTCAGGATTGAGTGTTCGCAGTGGTTTTGAATAATGAATTTTTTCAGGATTCCAGAATGACCTTCAATTCGTCAAATATTTTCTGCATAGCAAGCAGCATACTTTGAAGTCTGTGGTAGGAGAAGAAGAAACAAACCCCAAATGTGAATCTCATGAAGTACTGTTTTGGAATGGTTCTGTGGTTTAATGAGGTTAATTTGTATTAGATTGTGGGAAATTTTTTATCTAATGTATAGAGGCTTTCGTTTCACATGAGTGTCACAGATATTGCACTTACTGCACTGGAACTTAATTATTTGATAGCTAAGGAGCTGAAATCCCTACATTTTCTCTCTAGGAATATTCTTAGCATACTCCAGATGGTGAGTAGAAACTAGACGAGAACTGCCCTAGATTTTAAATATTTGAGATATCTTAGTATACTTTTCCAGGTTATTTTATATATTTTATATTCATATATTTTTTATATATAGAAAACTTCAAAGTAGGTATATTAAAGATTTCCCAAAATACTATCTATCTCATGTCTTTTTTTTAGTTCCATCCCATTTTTCATGTCTTCACCCTTAGAATTGCTATGCCCTACTCTACGTGAGTGTAAGTGACCATTTCATTTAATTAGACTGCTTTCCCATAGAAGTCTTAAAATACTTGATTTTCTTTCCCTAATTAGCGTGAAGGCGAGACTTTCAAAAGTTTTGTTTCAGTATGAACTTCCCCCTTACTGCATTTTACAGCAACTCTTTTAACCAACTTCCATTCCAGATGGCTAAGGGAGCACATAATTAGTACTTTATTTTCTCTTAGCAGGTATATTATGGCATTTCTGGAGACCTAGTGGAGCTGTGTAAAGCTGTTTAATAAGAGACCTGAGGAGACAAAATTTCAGGATCAGGGAGACAGAACAGAATACAAATAAGGATTGAAAACTAATATAGAGAAAAATAAAGTGAGAACAAGTTCATAGCCTACCACTCACTAGATTTTCTTCTTTCTCTGTAGATCCTATGTCTGTTTTGCTGTATACCTCTCATAAAAAGCAAATCAGTGAATTTGTTTTAGTATATGTGGGTATAAAATGCATATCTCCCTATGAAAATAAAGATTAATGCAAATTTACAAAAGCAGAATCTGTTTCTTCTAATATATGTTATATATACATAAGTATAATGTAGAATCATTTTTTACCATATTAACAAATAAAGGTAATTTTAAAAATTATATTGAGAAAAATGAATGCAATTATTAAAATTGTTCCATTGGAAGATCAGCCTATGTAACTGTTTGGAATAAAAAAAAAAAAAAAAAAATTATAGCAGAAAACATTCTTAGCTGTAAAAATGTTTATTTAGGCTTTCTCAAAGGTATGAAGATACCAGATACTGCAAAGTTCATACAGGTAATGCTTTCCTCTTCATCTATTGAATTAAAAAGCTTAATCATTTAAAAAAAAATATGCAAAAGGAGATTTTTTTCTTTTGGGTTTCTGATTTATGTATTACATTTCAGTGTATCACAATGTGACATGTTGTGGTTTAAAGTAGTCGCTTTGTGTTATATCATTCCAGCTGTAGGACGGCATGATACTACAGAGCATAATCTAACCTGGCATAGTGCGCTGCAGCAAATGATTACAGAGATCACAAGCTTTGTTCTAGTAAAAATTGCATAAGTGCTTGAATGAAAATTTTAGTAGTTTCTGTTTTGTTGATGAGGACCCAGATCATGATTTTCCTCCAAGTGGCTGTATAGATGCCAGTGGGCTCTGTCCCTAGGCACATCCTAGGGACATCCTAGGGACAGGTCCATATCCTATCTCAAGTATTGTTTTCCATGCTGGCCCTTTGAAGATGTGGCGGGGTGCAATAAGATCCAAGTGGGTGCAATGATCAGTGTTGGGCCCCTGTAAGCCCTTCAGTAAGGCTTTCTCCATGTGGAAGCTCTCATGTATGCTTTGGTTATACAAGTAGCTGAATGATGTAATGCAAAGGCTTTGCAAAAAGATTTCAAATTGTTACACAACTGAAGGAAGAAAAGGACTTAGATATCCTCTTAAAAAATCTTTTTTCTTTCCATAATTCAGATTTCTTCCTTTACTAGGTTGTACGTCAATATCAGCTAAAAGTTAGTATTTTTTTTTAACTTCCTTCAAATGGAAATGACCTGTCCCTAGAAAAATCTGAACTGTTTTATTTATTTATTTATTTATTTATTTATTTATTTATTTTTATTTAATGACCACTGAAAGTTCTTTCAAAATGATTTTTTTCTAAATTGCAAAACACTTGTTAGCTGACTGCTGAACTATAAGGGTAGTTTGCATTTGTTATCTCCTCTTACCTTATCTTGGATATTGGATACTCCTCTTGCCTTAGTCTTGGATATTGGATAATGGATAATGCAAATTGTCCTGTTGCCCCTTGTGTTTGAAAAGCTTTGATTCCCCATGTTCCCAGACTTTCTTTACAGTGCGAGGCTTAAATATGATTCCTTAGTAATTTTTTTTTTCTGCTTTTCATTTGAGGACTGTCACTGTATCTTTTCCAATCTGTCCATCCTCAGGAAGGACGGACAGGTATTGTAGGATATCAAAATCTGCATCTGTCCTAGCCATAAAGTTTGAAGACCAAGATTCTCAAAACATAGGAATATATTTAAAGTTTATAACACTTCTATTTCAAGCTTTCTCCCTAAAGAAACAAACAAACAAAACATAGAGATCAGCTTTACATTTTAGTGTTAGTACCATTGTAATATTAGTTTCATGCGTAGCAGATTGCCTTATGGATCTAAGTTTAACATATCTCTAATTAAAAATATCACAAACAGTATGATGCTGCCTAGCAATGTGATCCGATTATGCATCTTCTTATTTGCACAGCTCACCATGTTAAAACTGGGACCTGTGAAGTGGTGGCGCTCCACAGATGTTGTAATAAGAACAAGATAGAAGAAAGGTCGCAGACGGTGAAGTGCTCCTGCTTCCCTGGGCAGGTAGCAGGTACCACCCGGGCAGCTCCTTCTTGTGTTGATGGTGCGACTCCTTCTATTGCTTCCTTTCGCTGTATCTTCCTAAGGGGGTGGAGGAGAGGTGCCAGGCTTAGACATCAAGGAGAACCACTCCATTACAATTAGCAGTATTTAAAATATGAGTAGGAAGGCTCATTTTGAAGGGCATGCCCAAGGTGAATGTGAGGAAGATAGGAGAAATAATTATTTAATCTTACTCTGTGGAAATGCTAAGGAAAATTATTAGATGCCAGTGAAGGAGACCTCTCAAGAAGCTAAATTTGATCTAACTTACAGAGTGCCCTCAGTGTTGTGTCAAATTCACTTAATTAAAGTGAATTAAAAGTCTTTATGCAAAGTCTACATAATTTTCATATGCTGTAGACTTACACTTTATTTTTATCATAGAGAAAGAAAGAAACAAATAGATAACATAATGCTGGCTTGTTTATAGTCTTTTTATACCAGCACCTTTTAGAGAACTTTCTATTCACACTATGATATTAATGTTTTCCTTACAAAGGTGACATAGGTTCATATGTTTTATTTGGGAAAATACTGGCTCATTTTTCATGTCTCTTTTTCTGAAAGAGGAGCAGGCCTGAATCACCCTTTATATAATGTCTTTACTGTTGGTGTATTGTTTACCATCAAAGAATCTGCAAATATGTCAACTTTGGGGAATAAATTTAATCAGCCTATACTAGACTGTGTAGTAGTTTACGTAAAACATACTAACTAAAAGAAAAATCTTTGCTTAAAACTTCTAAACCTGTTGGCACAAATAAAAATGAGGATTGTAAAGGAATGCTATGAAATTAATTCTAGAAGTATGACTAAAAGGGAAAAAAACAGTAAAGAGATTGACTTGGATGCAAACAGCACCGTGTACAAATTGAGGCTTATTTTGTTGTGCAGGTTCTGAGCTGGCTGCAAATTACAGCATAGCTGTCAGTCAATATATTTCTAAGATTCTCCTGGAAAATAAAAGATATGATGCAACATAATGACATATTGAAGTATCCATTTCAAGAACAAGCAGGTGTGTTTTTTTCTCTTGTAGCTTCAATAGTGGAGCAGAAGTGGTGGTGCCACATGCAGCCATGTCTTGAAGGGGAAGAGTGTAAAGTTCTTCCAGATCGGAAGGGATGGAGCTGTTCCTCTGGAAATAAAGTGAAAACAACTAGGGTAGGTATGATACCAACTTGACATGTTACCAACAGGTACAAAAAGTGCACAGGAAACTGGATGCACTCAGAAGACAACATCTGAGAAGAATAAACAATGAGGGAAGAGCGTGATACTGAGATTGGACTTTTTGGTCTTGCAAATTTTTCTGGGCTTTCTTTGCTGTTGTCTGGTCGTGGTAAGCAGTGTGCCAGACATTGCCAGGTGAGCAACAGAGACAGTAGAGTTGACCCCTTTTTCAGCTACCAATAATACTCACATGTATTACATTTTAGTATATATTTCACTCTGCAACCACTTGTACAAAGCCTATACGCCCTCCTAGCCTCTGTGTAATATTCCAAATGCAGAAGGCATGCATTTACAGGAGAGAAGACAAATGAATTTTTGTCAGCAACATGGAATTATAATGTTTCTACACTGAAACTGCTGAACATGGTAAGTAAGCACTTAATGTGTCATTACTGAATGATCTTCTGGTTCTTTCTGTTTGTATAACTGAGAATTTCTATAACATTTTGACTGAGTTTCAGTACATTCCTTTTCTTCATTTGACACTTTTTTGTATTATTGGTTCAACATTAGGTTAACAGGATTACATCTAACATTCACCAAATACAGTGTTTGAAAACAAAGTAAACCTATTGTAATCTCAGCTTTCTAGTGGCTAACAGAAGCAAAAGAATAGCAAATTCCATGGATAACTCCACTCATTAATTGCTCAGACATCCTAAAACTACAGCTTTGGAAGCTTTTCAGGGTCATTATAGTTCTTACTCTATACAGAGCAGATTAAAAATCTGCCCTAAACAAACACATGCATACGTGCAAGCATGAACACCTTCACCCCCACACATCACCAGACTTACACAATGACAGTTTTGTTTGTGGATTTTTAATAATTGCTTGTGGTATCAGACCATAATTGGCCAGTGTGGTGTTTATTCTGTGTAGATGTGTTTGTGTGTGTATGTCATTTGAATGAAATTGTTGTGTAGATCCTAAATCTGTGGTACGCCCTGGCTGTAGTGCACTGTAGTGTATACAGATTGAATTATACTCCTTCTGTTTCACACAGAGCTCTGCATATCTGTTGCTTCTTTATGTATGAGTCTTTAAAACATTTTGCCAGTCTTTCAAGGAAGAGTACTTCTTAAATGTTTTTATGTACCATTCCACTTCTGAATCTTCTCTTGAACATGTTTCTTCTGAAGCTAACCTCACTGAATGCTGCCCATACCTAACTTGCAACATGCCAATGCAAATTGCATTATATGCATGTAAAATGTGTTAGATAAAATATAATAGTGTTGGAGCAGAAAGAAAAGGAATTTTGTGAGTGAGTGTTTAGAAATGCTGTTGAGTCTTTTCTTCCATTCTTTTAATTGTCTTTTCTATTTCTTCCTGATAAATTGCTGTCTTCTACTTAGGTGCAAATTGTCTTGTTTAGATCCTGTGATCTCAGGCCTGGGATTTTTAGAGATATATGTATAGTGCTACACATATTTATCCTGGTTTCTGATGCATTTACACATAGTACAATTAGCTTTAAAGCACACAGTCCCTTTTATATTTAATATGAATAGTAAAAAGCAGTAATCAATAATGGGGGTATCTGCAGCAAAATAGATCACAAAAAGGAGAGACCTCAATAAGGGTCTCCTTAAAGAGACTTCATTGTCAATATCTTGGTTGAAAGAAAGGCTTTTCTCCATTGGTCGAGATTAGGAAGCTCTGTCTGTCTGTCTTTAGGAATAGGCAGAAACTCAGAGGTCTTGTCCTCATGGACCTCTGCTCTAGGACTTCTCTTGTCCTCCATTGTAGTCCCTCACAATTGATTTCGTGGCGCTCCAGAAGAGATGCTATGAAAAAGCCAGTCCTTTGCTCTCTTTGATATCATGTGCATGGATTGCACAATGGTCACCACACTTGCACTGGAAGGAGCATACTCCATCTCCTGAAATTTCCTGTATTTATTCTGCCTTCCATTTTGTTCGGTTTGTGCCTGTTGTACCCTTCCTCCCTCATTTCCGACACTTCTTCAGAGCCTGTTTGAGGAAATGCTAAACTTCAGTTCAAATTTCTGACTGGCAATCGGTCTCCGTCACTAGGATCAGGTGGTTAAGAGAATGAAGATCTGTCATTCCAGATGCAGAAGGCTGAGGATTTAATAGAAATCCTTCTGATGCTCATAAAAATATACATTGCTACTAGGAAGGTGAGTGATTCTTTGTGTTAAGAAAGTAGTTTATTTTCAAAAAGCAAGTACTTTTCCCTAATATATAATGACTACATTGTTTTTGTAGCTCCTCTTCTGTTCCCCAAAGGCTAGAAATAAAAGGAAGAATTCTAAAGCTCTCTGGTTTCAAACACCCTTTTGAGACAAATGATAAAGAACTGTACAGAGAGTCAGTATTAAGAAATCATGAATAATAAGCCTCTGATTGTCAAATTAAATAGTCCGCATGTGATTATCATGGATAATGTAAAAGTATGAAGGAATAAAGGGAACTGAACAGTTTGGGTGACTTCAGTATATCATGGAAAATCCTTGTGAAAGTTTTCCTGGAAGGCCTAAAAAATTATTAGATCTATATTCACCTCTAAATATTTTCTGTAAGTTTGCCTTCTTCACATGTAGCAAAAGTAACCTAATTAACTCCTGTTCTACAGGATAGCAGATTCAAAAGCAGCACCTATATTTCTGTATCTCAGGCTGTTCATATTATTCTAGAGAGAAAACCAGCAATAGGAAGGAAGTATTTTAGCATATTTAATCACACTGCTATAGAGACTGATGATACCAACTTCTTGATACTTATGATATCAGTCACTAAGCAAAAAGGACAAGTGAGTAATGAGAGAAAACTAATTGATTTTTTAAAATGTGATCCACTTGAGGTTTTGCATTTTGTTCAGATGTAGGGATATAATAAGGTTAGACATGAATAATGAATTAGAAAGAGTGTGGATGTTGTTGTACTCAGAATTCAAATGTTAAGAACAGTGAGGTTGAAATTATTTATGCTAGGAGTGGAAACACAAGTATTTTGGAAAGATTTTACAGTGGATTTTACAGTGCATGTAGTTTATAGTGGGAGAGGTCTGACAGAAATTAATTATGGAAAAGCAATGGAAAGGGGGAGGAAAAGTGTGTGTGTGTGAAATGGTCATGAATAAACTCAGGTATTGACTTTGAACTGGTTATTTTACATCTGTGTATTCTGCAGGAGCGATAGGAGAGCAGGAATGACATTTTAGACAAACAGTATTTTTTGACTTCATATAAAAATTTGTATTTGCTTTCTTAAGTATTACACTAATACAAAAGAGGATGTTCAGAAACACTTTAGGAGGATTATGAAATGGTTAAATGCAGAGTTGAGATTTACTAGTAAGGTTGTGGCATTCTCCTCCAGACTGAGATACTTTTGTGAATGGAAGTGATTGATTTTTTTTCTGTATGTCTAGCCTCAATGCTTTAATAAATAAAGACTTTTTTTTTTGTCGTGTTACCCCCTTTACATAATTAAAAAAAAATGTAAAGAAGGAGGGGAAAAAAGTTGTTTACTTTTGTTTTTTTTTCCTACAACTTCCTTCTATACAAGTTACATTCATTCAAAATTTTCTCTTGCCAGTGTTTCCATTTTTGCAAAACAAGGAAAATATCTTTTTAAAACAAGGAGATTTTCACACTATTTAGAGACACTCAAATATGGTTTAGAGACACTCAAATATGGTTAATATTATCAATGCAATTGACATCCATAATCTGTTTTTCAATAGATTCATATAGAAATATGTATATATAAATTAAAACTGTAAAATGCCACAGAAAGGCCAGAGATGAGATTATTTTCTTATCAAAAAGAGTGTGCTGGAATATACCGAATATTGCATTCAAAAAGATGTTTCAAGAAGGGGCAAAGAGTGGTGATATGAAGCTACTCCTTCAAAATACAAATAAGCATATCATGGCTGGGGAAATAGGCTGGGAATAGCTAAGCTGAGACATAATGATATGGCATGATTGTGCCAATGACTGTTGGCTCTATTGCTTAGCCTTTGGTGAGAAGAATGTATATTATACAGTTTCATGTAATCTTTCTTCCTTTGATCATAGTGGTGTATGTAACTGAGGTCTTCTTTTGTGCAATACCTTCTGTGTCAATCCTTTTTAAAAATTAGGGAAAAAATATACAATTAATGAAAGTGGAGACTGGCAGAGTAAGGATGTTTAACATCCTTAGAGATGTCATAGTTTATATTGTTGCAAATATCTGTGTATTTCACTAAGACTGTGCCAAAACTAAAGGCTTTGAGATAAATGCTCATAGATTCATGAAGACTGAATTAAAAATTATTGTATTTACAGGTTTCTAAAACCTGTGACCTTCAAGACTTTTAAAAAGTGTATCCGATTTCAAATTATACATTTAGTTTTTTCCTACCTTTTAAGTATTATTTTTTCCTACATAGTTAAGGAGAAAAATAAGAAGAGATGCAAAATGACCACACATTTATAATTTTCAATGAGGAGACTGTTTGGGTATCTTCTTTTATGTCCTGACAGTTTTAGAAGAATTGAACATATTTAATAGAGGAGCACTTCAGATTCAGTTTAGGAGTAGAGATCTCTGGAGAGCAGGATTTCAAAAGCAAACTCAAAGAGCTCAAGCTTGACTTGTATAAGTTCACTGCCCATTATCTTTATAGTACAGACTTGCTTTAAGTAAGAGTGCCAGGAGTTACATATAGCCTGTGTAGGTGCATGCTGTAGCAGCTCCTGGGATACTGATTCCCCAGATACCTACCCTGCAAACAATTTGGAGCATGCTGTCGTCCTTGGGCTGCCTGTAGACCTGGGTGTCTTGTCTTGAGTGGAGGGAAATGATGTGTGCTGAGTCTTATCTTGAGATCTTGGAGCTGCAACATAATGAAGATAGTGTGCAGCCAAGCCCAAGAATGAATTGGAAGTGCTCATGGGCTGCAGAGGTTACGCACAGGCTAAGACCTTAGGCACAGGCAAAGAGGTTAGACCCAGACCGCAGGCGCAGCCTGAGGTCTGTTCAGAGAAGGTGACTTGATGTTATATCAAGATGTAAGATGATATTTTTCATGTGAAATAGTATCTTGTCCTTAAGCTTTTAGTTTGACTTAGGTAGAATGGCTTGCACCAGTACTTACTAATCAGCACTAATGTCTGATTAAAAATTGGAATTCATCTCATTTTGCCTGAGTTTGGATTCTCTAAAGGAAGATGACTCAGCTGATGCTCTAGGCTGTCTTTATAGTTTTGGAGGGAATTGTTCAATTCCAGAGGACAATTAATCTTGCCCAGACATCAGTACCTTCTGTAGGTGCTTATTTCTCCCCAAAACACAAAAGGAAATCTACAATGACTATCTTAGCATCTGACATCTAGATGGTTAATATGGAAAGGGAAGATGGTGGTACTCTCTAACGTAGACTTAAAAAAGACCCTTCATTCTTTGTCAGTTTGGGAAGTTTTTAACTTAGACTATTAACAAATGCAATATAAAAGAATTTTCAATATTGTTCATGTTCTGAAGATACATAACAGCAAACTAACTAGGTTAATCATACTGTGATAAGCAACATGTCCAACAATCTAACTTTCAGCAGAAACTGGCAACAAGTGCATGTCTTTTAGAATTGGCTTGTTGGTATAATAATAATAATGATGAAATAGAAATTAATCAAAAATACCTGAAGTGTTGCGTACTTGGAACAGATTATTAATCTTGGACAATTTCAACATGGTGCAAGTGAAAAAAATATTTTCTAATTAGCAAGTGCTATAGTATTTTTACACAGGTTATAAGATTTTGGAAATGAATGTCCAACTTCCGAAAGTGCTGAGCACTTACACTTTTTGTGGGACAGAAAGAACTGGAATTGTCACTCTGAAAACTAGCTATTATTTTTTAATGTATGGCAAAGAGACACTCCCGTAGAGAAAGAAATCAATATTTAATATATTACTATGTAACTCTATTCCAAACCAATATTAGAAATAGAGTACTGTAAAAAAAATATAAAATAAATATTTCAGGGACAGAGAGATATAAAAGAGAAATATTACAGGGCCAGAAATAAATCCATATTGAGTATATTTATCTACATACCACATCCAAATCTGCTTTCCAAATCAATACTGTAGGTAGACTACTAGTGTGAAAAATAACAGGAATAGTGCCAGGATGGAGAGAAATCCATACTCAGCGTGTTTATCTACATTCCAAAACAATATTGAAGAGAGCCTGAAGTCAGATATTTGTAATATTCCATTTAATCTAATTTTGAATTATGGCATCCGGAGCTTAAATAAGGAAACAACTGAATACATTTTTGGAAGAGGACAAGGTATACCATCTAAACACACCAGCTGGCTCTGTGTGAAGCCAAATGTGCTCAGCACATGAATTCCACTACTCTGAATCAGTGCAGTCTTGCTGCTATTCTACGGCTTGTAGTTTTATCCTGTCTTCCTCTTTCTCATTTGTACATGCTGGATTGTTTCTAAATTAATTACATCTGCTGTTAGCAGAGGCAGTGCTTTCATTTGTGCTTCAGTTTATGAAATATGTTGTTCATAACACTTTCAGCACAAAAGAATGAAGGTGCTTTCATTAGATATTTTATAGCAACACTTTGCTAAGGAGGCCAAAGGAAGAGGGCTAAAGGCAGGATGGTAATTGCCAAGATTCCCAGCATCAGCATTAATGATGAACCAACTGCTAGGTGTCTGTTACAATCACCGCTTGAATAAGACAACATAATAAAGGGGGATAAAATGTCTTGTTGGATATGAAAAGAAGAGGAAACTAGTCTTGAAAGTAAGCTTAATGTTAGCATCAGCAATGTTATGTGTTGTTCTGTGCTCCTTTGCATCAGTGGCAGATGTAGAGCCACTTTAACCAGCAGAGAAGGAAAAAGTGGAAAAGCCATTCATGTTTGCTCTGCCAAAATTGAAAAGAAATATTGATGTTAGGGTATCCTCTTCTCCCACCTTTCTATTTCTCTTCCTTCCTCCAGGCTTTCCAGAAACAACAGTAGTGATGATGTATAATTAGGATGATTAAAAATTCATAATTCAAGTATTATATGTAGTGCTTTCTAGAATGTTTCTGATGGATCACAGCTACCTTCTGATAAGTGGTTGTGGACGGTCCATGCTACTATGGCAATGTATTTCTCACAGGACGTTTTTTCAGTGTAAAGCTACCACCTACCTCCATCACATGAATTGATTTGTGTTTTGCTTTGACTATTGTGAAATCTGAAATACTTGACAGAGCGAAACACTGACCTGCCAGGTGTCGGTAGTAAATCATTACAGAAATATCTTCTCCTGCTATTCTTTGAGGGGCTGTACTGTAGCCACTTAGGGGGCTGTACAGTAAACTACTTCACTGTAAAACTGCTTCAGAGCCTCTGTCTGTAGACTCTTCACCTTGTACCTTGATTTCTGGTGAAGATTTGTAGCAACAGTATGCATATGTGTACACTCTCAAGCATATGTCTAGTGTCTTTGCGATTCATAAAAAGGACATGATCACAATACAAGCAAGTACAGACTGTACAGATTGGGCACAATATTAGCCATGGAAAAGAGAGATTGCACTGTATGATAGTCTTTTTGTTGCCTTGGAATCTCTTTCTCAAGTCTATGGTTAATCTGTTACTAGAAGAAATTTGCAGCTGTCTCAGCAGGTTCCTCATTGCTACCTCAGAGACCCACTGTATCTAGTCTGTCATCAAAATAGCAATATTTACACATGTGTAAACAGTACTTACACATTTTCACACTATGTGCAGATTTTCATAAAAATATATACCTATTTCAGGGGACAACTTACCTGAGAAGTTGGGAATGGAAATAGGATGAAATTTCCTGGGGTCAAGTTAGGTTCTTATATTAGCCAGAAATGACTGTCTTCATTTACTGTCTAGCTGGACCTGTTTTCCAGGTTGGTCTTTGTTCTTTCATTTCATACTCATCACTTCTATAGCATGAATATGGATAGGCTTTAGGAATTTTTGACCTGATCATAAAGTGGAACACGAGTCTCATTCCAACTCCTTTGAATTCTGGAAAAAAAAAAAAAAAAAAGAAAAGGACATCTCCTGTGTTCCAGAAGGTTTTGAAATAGGCCTGTAAAAGTCTGAATATTGAAGATTTTGGGCATGTTGACTTTTAACTGTGAAATGCTATAGGCAAAATCACACAATGCGAAGTGCAGTAACATTTTATGGGAAGGTGAAGATAACCTAAACATTCAACACCCAACAAATTTTTGGTATCAAATTTTGCATTCATTTCTGGCTTTCAGAGTCCTATGGATAATTATTTAAGGAATGAAAGAACATCAAGAAAGAATGGGATAAGGGCAATGTTAAGGGCTATAATTCTTTTGGAAAGAAGGGGTTTGTTAATACATTGCTTGAAAGAAAATTATTTATAAATACAGGAATAACTTTTTTTTTTTTTTAAATTTGAAGCTTTTGCCTAGAAGTTTGTCCTGACTGATTTTCATCCCTAGTTGCATATCATGGTTACAGTAGCTCCCATCTCTATCTATTCAGAAGGGTTCCACGTTATTTTTTTGTGTGAGAAGACACAATGTATAAATCATGAGAAATGAATTGTATTGTTGATATATTTTTATGAGGGGATGATTTTTCTTAAGATACGAGTGCATACACATCTATTGTAAAGCATTGTGTTAGCTTCTGTACAGCCTGAAAACTGATGGGATTACTCCAAAGTTGAAAGAAAAAAAATCTGTAATATTTGATATTTGAATTTCAGTTGCCTATCATTAATTAACTAATCAAGCATGACTTTCTTCCATATGAGACTCGTCCACTCCTTCAGTCCAGCGAAGAGGTTTTCTGCCTTTGTCCCAAAAGATGCCGCTTGTGATTTTCCCATTTATTTATTTATTTTTGAGTTTTCCCTTTTCTGGCATGTTTGAGGTACTGTCCTCATTTCTGGAGAATATTTTCTGCTTCTATGATGGAAAATAAAAATGAATTCTGAAAGCTCCTCCATTTCCCCACTAAGTGGAAAAGACCCAACCCTGAAATCAAAGAGATTTCTACTCTTGTTTGCAGCTCCATTTTCTACCAGTCTCTTGCTGAGTAGGACAGTTGTTTGACTATCCAGTAGTCCTCTTTAGTTTTCCTAGAAAATCCTAGTGAACTTCTATTACCTGTATGGTAATATAGGAAGATGACATACATCTGTATGCCAGAATAATGCTAGAATTACTCTAGAACTAGTACTTCTTCCTTGTCTCACTCTGTGCACTCTGATGCCTTTTTTGGATCATTTCTGCAAGTCAGAAATGATACATTTCGTCTCAGAGATGCTTAGGCATTGTGAAATCTCACATTATCTAGTACCTACGTAAACAGTAGCCTCTTTCCATGGGTATTTGCCACGGTTGTCACAAACTATGCATTTAGCTTTTTTATTACTTAGTTGTAAAACTGGTATGCAGGAGTGGAGCAATGACCCCTGCCAGTCCAAGAAGTATTATTTTCAATTCTCAAAAATCCAGTGGTTCTCTTGAGGCATCTCCTTATGCATTATCACTGTTTATGGGAAAACCTCAGCACTACCACTCCTGACTCCTCTGTGCTTTTGAGCCTTCTAGCAGGTAAGGGAGGGAATAGGTAATAATCAGTATCAATCATTGAATTTCAGTCATACAGAGACTATGTAAGACAAGAGACATACAAAAGTCATACTCACAAACACCAGTGGAGGAGTGAAAAACTCTCAAACTAATTGGAATCAGATTTTTAAGATATTTTTCCCTTACAGAACACAATGAATATACTGGTGGTCCTGTCATGTCTAAGAACTGCTCAAAATGAAGCAAAAAAAAAAAAAAGTTTCAGGCAAGAATAAGTGGAAGATGGGTGCCTAGAACTACATTAAAGACCAAGATGAAATCCATTTGCATAAAATTTATAAAATTGTTCATTCTTCCATAAGTTGTAGTTTACACCTTGATGAAGACCAGGTTCACCTTGGAAAAAGCATTGCTGCTGTAGGTGGGAAAAAAAAGACTCCAAAAGACTTTATATGTTCTAAAAAATGGACTGTGAACCTTCTTCATCTGATTGACATCTAAAGATGATGTCTTCCAAGATCTGACCGTCCTAAGTGTCATTCAAAGCCTTTCGTGTCTACAGTGAAGAATCTCATATAGCTTTATCGTGGAGGTTCTAGTTAAAACTACAGAATATCACCGTGGTTTCTCTGTATGATGTGACCTGAAACTTGAATGATAAGACCTGCAGCATGCATGTGATCTCAAAGGGACAATGGACTGTGTCTAACCAATCTGTATCTACAAACTCAGCATGAATAGCAGATTCAAGTATTGTAATGCAGCTGCAATTTTTGAGGTCCAAAACATCTTTGCTTCTTCCAATTTTAGAATGCCATAATATATCTTACTGCTGCCAGCCAGAAGAACAACAGCTTGTTCCTGAAATATCCTGAACTGAAGGTTTTTGTGCTGTTACCAATTTAGCCATATGTATTACTGAATACACTGTCATCTTTTTGGAGTGACCTTAGAAAAGGAGAGCATAGGAAATTTATCATCTTCAAGGCATCATTCTAATTTCTATAATCAATAGTTTTTGTTCAACATTTTCAAAGTACAACAAAGGAACAGGGGAATGCAGCTTGTCATATTTAAAACAGACCACTTTTAAAGACAGTTTCCTTTTGGAGAATCGTTCAAGAGATTGCCATCCAAGAGTTCTCTTTCTCTCTCTTCACCTCAAATCACAACATCATTGATACTTACATCCCTGAAATTTAAAGGCCTTCAGACCCCTTTAGCCTTTCCTTCATTTGCCCATATTTTGAAGCACAGAGTCTACTTATGATTAGCTGCTCTGATTCAGTTATACTTTGCTTTGGGAAGGATACTGGTCAGAGGACAAGAAGAAGAAACAGGTACGAGGAGAAATGCCAATATTCTTTAAAAAATACAAATTAAATATCAAAGCAGATTATCAATACTCTTTCTAGAATTTCTGTTTTTCTTTCAGAAAAGATACGTCTTTTCGGTATACCCCGAAATCCGAAATAGTATCAAGATGATTCCCAGTGAATAAGAATGATAGGAAGTTATAACTTCCCTATGAAAATCTTTGTAATACTCAAGCAAGAAGACATTTATACTTAGTTCAACACTGATGATGGTGTCTTGCATCAGTTCATCATGGTTGGAAACACAGTTCAGGACAGACACCAGGAAACAGCATCACACTGTCTTTTTCAGGAGTTAAGCAAATAACAATATGTTACAACAACTGTTTCCAAGAATGCTACAGCAAGTCATGACTGTATTATCTCAAAAGCAATTTCTTGTTTGTTACTCACAACTTCAAACACGGATGGTGGATTTGCTGTCTGATTTACTTTCTGTTTTGCTTTTTAAGCAAACAGTACCAGTTTTTCCTCTTTCCTTCTTTTTCTGCAGTGACTGAGATGACAAGAACTATTATTTGGGAATGAACAACCATAATCTTAACTACTTTATAGTGAGTCAGACTTTATGTATTTTTCCCTTAGGCAATGAGGAATCCTTCTATTTGCTTATCTAAACCAACATTTAGGTGAAAATTTCTTCTATCTTAACTTTCCCTGCTTCTATTAAAACTTGAGGCAGGGTGACAGGGATTTTTTTTCTGTAATCTTTCAAATCTGCCACCTTTCATCTGTTTCCTCTGTGTATTAGAGTCAATGGGTATTCATACTGGAGAAAATTAGAATGAGACATCTTAAACTAATTTTATGTTTTTTAAATGAGTACCCAGCACTCCATCAGCTGCCAGTTCTTTGCCTAGGATTTTTCCAAGCATGGGGAAATCATTTCATTTGGAGATGTTAAATCGATCGAAAGAGCAGAAAGTGATCAAAACATTTCAAGTTGATGACTGATTCACTGTTTTTATACTTTTTTTTTTTTTTTTTCCTGCCTGGATGTTGCTCTGCTGTTTCTAACTTGTTTTTTAGTTCTCTTATATTCCCTCAGCTGTGACAGTATTCCTGGAACCAAATGTGAGTGCACTACCTCAAAATGCCAGCAATGGGACTTGGTAAGCAAATGGGGAAAAATCATCAGAGGAATCTTTGAAGCTTGGGACAAAGGCAAAAAACACATCAGTACTGCACTAACAAGGCAGCAGGTACCTTCATAGAGAAGATAAAATTACAGGTAAGGAAATAATTTATGTTTCTATTTCAGTCTCTTTCAAATGGTTTATCACTCTCTCTTCAAAACCTCCAGAAAAATACCACACTACAAACATATGAAGAAAATAGATCTAAAATGTAATTATTCTTTTTTATTGGGAATAATTGGAAGATCAGTCTTATCCTTGTCTCTTTACAAAATATGTTAAAAGATGAAAATACAGTGTATTTATTAGACAATTTAGAGACTTAACCTAAGTTTAAAACAAGGCTAGGTTTTTGTTTCTTTGTTTTGTTTGTTTTTAGAATATTAGAAATAGGAAATTGCTTGTTAGAACTTGCCAGTAAGGATAACTATAGGCTTTTCTTTAGATGAGTGAGGTAGGATTAAGCTTTTTTAGCTTAAGGACTTAAGGTAAGGACTGTGCTCCCATATCTGCTTCTCCTTTTGCTTTCTCACAGTTGACATGGTAGTATAACTCTTTATAAAGCTTTTGTTTCTCTGTCTGTTAAAAGGAAACAGGCTACCTTTTATCTTCCATTTGAAGTGCCTAGGTGGAAGAAGTGCTGTAAAAGTGAAGGAAGTTACAGTTATTTAACTAATTATCTTGCAGTCTTTCATGATGTGTTGCTGCAGTCCCAGTATGGAGTTGTGGTCACCATAAACACTACAAGAGGATATTCTTGTCTGAATTTCTGAAGTTATTACCTGTTACAGAAAGTAAAATAAGGTTTATGGTAACATCTTCTTTTCACTTAAAATTCTCTTGTCTGAAAATGTTAAAGTTTTGTGATGTTAAAATAATTCTACCATAAACGGTTTCTCTGCAAAGGCATGGGAGCACTGAGACAGTCTAGGCATCGTCCTGAACAATGTGCATTCTAGTGACATTGCCCTTTGAAAAAGAATAATAATGAGGTACATTGGAAAGCCTAATGAGTTAGATTTATGCTTGACATAATTCATATGTCTTCATCAAGATAGACTGTGATAATTGTTCCAATGAGCTATATCAATTAAGTTCATTTTGTAAACTATTGACTTTAAGGACATCTTAATATAAATCCTTCTGTATTTGTTTTATAGTATTTACATGTGCAGAGACTTTTTAAACACAAGTTATTTAATTTATGAGCCAGGATTTAATCTTGTAATAGATGCTTCTAATGATCTACAGCGTGACATCTAAATTAAAAAGTCTAAAGAAAAGTAAAAGAACATAAAAATAATAATCTTTTGCGGGCATTGTTTAAAAGAAAATAGGCAAGCTTTTGATATGCTGTGCACCCCTTTTGAAAATGATCATTATCAGCAAATCCAAATACCATACCATATGTCTTAATAAGGAATGAGTGGTCTAAGTTCAGTATTGTCTTTTGAAATGTGTCATCTGTTATTTTATGGTATTTTCCATAACCTACTAACATTAGTAATAATTATAAGTAGAGTTCTCCTCAGAATTTGTCTATTTTTCAAACTTTATACTGCTGTTGTGTTTTCACTTTAAACATACATAGGAAGAACACATTAAGTCTTTCATTTAGAGAAAAACAAATTCTGACATTATACCTTTTTTTCTGTACCACAGGTCTATCGATGGACTTATTTTCAAAGAGCTTTTCAAAGAATGTATTATAATAATTAAAAATTGATGATATTCTTGGACAAAATGAGTGTTCTCTATCATATTTGTTATTGGTGACAGGTCAATGAGTCAATGAGTTTCTCGTGACAAATCAATGAGTTCGTTAAAGTTGAATATGTTTAATTTTTTTCCCTTGAGATTACTGTTATTGTTTGATTTTTTTTTCCTTTGAAACCATGATCTTTTGGAAAGAGAAACTGATTCTAAAATGTGTTATTCCTGTCGTTCTCTATTTTTCCTTTTAAGTAAAAGAAAATTCCATCAATACCCATTTTGTTTTCTGTAACTAATTCCGTAACAGTGTAGTACTTGACATATGTTTGTTTCTTAGGCAAACGTGTAAAACTCTTCAAGTCCGAATGGAGAAGTAGAAAAAGGAGGTTTCTGCTGTGCCTGATGACAATTTTTGATTTTTCCACACATACAAAATATTCTGGCTCCACGTTGGAGCACTAGTTGTGATGAATCCTAGTCTTGGTCGGATTCTAAGGAAGGGCCAGACGTTCGTTGAGGAACAAAGAGTCAAACCACTCCAGAAAATGTGTTCCAGCCCTGGTTTGTTACTCACAGAGCAGCAGGTGTGTACAAATACAGGTTTCCACAGTATTAACAGGAATTGTTGTACCTAACTCTTCATTGTAGTTACTTAGTTTGCTGCGGATGTCCATGAATCGTAGCTTATTTGGGCAGAGCTAAGCAGCCTCCATATGTCAATCAGATGCTTCTGGGAGCCTTTAAAGGTCACTGATCACTCATGCTCCTTTAAAAGGTAGACCCAATTCTTAACCTTAAATATACCCTCTATTGCAGGAAAGCAATCAGGTGCTCTGCAGAGAAGAAATGACCTTAAAAAGAAAGTATGTCTTGATATATATGCTTAGGTGATGTTTGCAGTCATAGAAGATAGCTCAGCATCCTGTAACAGATTTCTAAAAACTCAGGAAACAGTTAGAAAAAGGGTGTTTCCCCTGTGTTTCTAAGATATGGTTGATGTTGTTTATCCTAAGACCGTGTTTAACATACAGAATGCCATGCTGTCAAATGTATTTTTCTTTGTATTTTTCTAGCCCTATATTTAAGACCACTTGTCAGATGCTTGGCAGAAATAGAGCAAGTGGAAAGCTAAATTTACATGTGGAAAGTTTCCATACCCTTTGGTTTTCTACTTATGATTTTTAGCAGTGGCCTGCATTCTTTACCACGAAAAACTTCCCACTGGCAACATTAAGAATGGTGGATAAACTTGAAATATGGAGTTAAACCTCAAATAGCATTGTGTGAACTGAGTTTTCAATATGTTTCTTTCTTCCTTACTGGAAATTCATAAGCACAAGAATTAGCAAATATAATTCTGATAAATCAGACTGTGATAAAAGTATTGAAGAATTAGAAGCTTTAGAGTCTGGTTTTATGGAAGGCATCAGAAACTTTTGAATCATTGAACTGTATTGGGAAATGTTTCATTTAATTAATCAAATGCGCTAGAAATAGCAACTATGGGACAGACTTGAGGATCTAGAATTCTAAATTTCTCTACTCTCAGCCTGGGAAACTTTTTAAGCTAACACTTTGTAAATATTGTCAATATAGCTCTTGAGCCTTTTTCTTTCAGAAGTTAGGTCTAAGGCCAAAGATTTAGGGTCAGGAATGAAACATTTAAAGACTTGAAAAACTTGTCTAGCAGTACATACCTGTCACTGAAGGTAAGCAACCCTGTCTAATTATCATTAATATCCTTTGTCAGAACTACTCACAAATCACTCAGTTTTGCCTTCTATCACTAGCCTAGGTCAAATAGCAGTCTGTTACTGCTACAGATGCTGAAACAGCAGTCTGTTCTCTGGTGTAGGTATTGCATCACGCTTACCCATGAAATATGTTTGAATGCCTCTAACTTTTCCCAGAACTTTGCAAGGATTTCTTGTGCATTCAGAAACTTTATTATCAACCACAAACACCCAGATCCACACCTGCTACTACAAAGTGCATATGAATCGTATTACAGAAATGTCCTTAACAGTGCTTTGCTACAGCTTCTTCACTTCTTTAGAAAACAAATTACAGAATTCTCAAGCTTTAGGACATTGTGAGCTTGCCTTTGTTAACATTTGCTAAGCACTTTTGAGAATCACAGGCGGAAAGTATTAGAGAAGTACAAAGTAGTCATATTTTATGAGCAAATACCTTCCAAGCTTACAATTTGATCTGTTTTGGTGCATAAACATGCACAAGTGGCAATGCAAACTGTCACTTGCATTCATAAATCACATATGAATGATAGTACACTGGCAAGTACATGTAGATGGCAAGTACACTGTACAGATTTTGAAATTCCAAAAAAATAGTGCTCTTCCATCTGTTCAGAATATTCATTTACAGTCTAGACCTTCATTTGAAGAGGGCATGAGAGGTAAAAAGCTACTGACAGATGTTTTTTTTCTGATTATATGGGCCCTGCTAGTTCTGCATTGTGATGCTTAGAGTAGGCTTTCAGCACCAAAACAATGTATGACTGGTATAGTCCTCTTCAGCTGCTATTTCCTTCCCTATTAGGAAAGGTTTGCTAAATAATTACTCTGCTTACCTGGTTTTTGATAACTTGATGGTGCTGTGTTGATGCATGGTGTGGCACTATAAAAATACTAATAGAAAATGGAAGGTGTTGTGTACAAATATGTGCAAATGAGGTTGTCTTGGTATCTCTGGCTGCATATCTTGGAGGACAGACTAAGAGTTTTCATAATGTGTCTTTTTCATGAAACATTTGTCTAAGGGAACTTTAAAACATTCCTTGTATTTAGCTTATCTGAGGTTGTCCATTAAAAAGATTTGTAGAATCAATCTTATTTTTTAAAAAATCCCCATATCTTTCTTTGTTTTTGACAGGCTATTAAAATGGCAGAAGAAAGCTATGGATGTCACAGTCTTTTCTTTGTTTCATGAATTTCAGTGAATCTTTGAATTATTTTTAAGTTCTTTCTGTCTTGTTTATTTCAGGGGAAAAAATTAAAAGATAGAGTTGAAGGTCTTGAGTATTGTGAGAATTTCTGAGATAATGCTCAGGCTATGATCATGCACACAACCCTATAGGCTTGACAGAACAGTTCTAATTTAATAGAAAAGACTAGCGTTAAGTTCTTCCTGTATTTATTTATATTCTTTGGTGAACGCCTGGAACAGAAGGTCCACCATATCTCTGAATCAAATATAGGGGAAAGAAACATTTGTTAAAAATTTCCTGCAGCCGGCTTTTGCATTAATACATGATCCCACTGGCATTATAATGGTCTTCTCCCCACCACTCCCTCCACTATGTTCTGTTGCTTACTATACAACGGCATCTGTTCAATTGGCAAGTTCCTAACTTTCAAGTACTGGACTTTACAAACTAAAGAATGTGATTTAATATGGATTTTGTGTATGGTCTGTCATAAACATGGAAAAAAAAAACCATCTATAGACCTGCTAGCCAAAAAATCAGTAATGTAAAAGTTGTATTATGAAATATTCTAGCGCACACTAATTTCAGTATATTGTACATTGTTATCTGTTTTCTTCTAACGTCATTAAATAGTAATTAAGGTAATTAGATGCCCATTTGCAAATATAAACTAGTTTGTAGTTAGCAAATATATAGTGGTATATTTGTCATTCTGAAGGAAGATATGTATTATTCCTAATCTTGACCCTGCAACTCTGATGCTTGGCTACATGACAGCAAGAAAAGATGCATTATTGTTTAGAGGACATTCACACAGACATTCCTTATAGACTTGATTTTGCCCCTTTCCTCTACCTATGTGGAAAGAAGTCTTCAGGAAAAGTATCTGACTGGATTTTGTTTGCAATGTGCCTTGGCTGGGGGTGATTTTACATTTTTCACCCTTTGTCAGTACCACTCGAATGAAGGGTGGGCAGTCCAGAAAAATCTTGAACTTGTAGCTTTTCCAGTTGACCCCCTCATATCTGGTCCACTCTGATTTACCCTGGCAAATTTACCCAAAAGCTAAACCTATTTAATGAGAAGAAAAAATGTGGAAAACTACAGTTGTATTTAATGATGTATTGTTGTTTTAAAATAAAACAAGTGAGTTCACGTGCAATTACAGTCAATTTACAGCAGCCACTCACCAATTTAAATTAAAAAGTCTGCAACTGTAGAGTAATTATGCTTTAATTGTGCATTTAGTGGAAGAAAGTGAGGAGAGTCTAATGCACTGTATTTATGATATAACAACCATGTGAAAAAATATATTAGCATAAAGTAATTATACTCTGAGTATGAACAAATTAATTCAAATCAATACCTAAAATGCTTAAGGTGTTATGTCTTTTTTTTTTCCATTTGCATTCAGCAGCAGAAAAGTTACTTTTCATACATATTAATTATTAACTGAAAATTTGATTAGACTTGATTTGGTCCTATTCAGTGTTACTGTTCTCTTAGGATTTTAAAGATCAGAACACATCGCTATCAGTCCCTTTTCTCCTATTAAGACCATCGGCACAATACTTTGCTTCCTAGCTGCTCAAAATGCACAGCTTTTAATATAGCTAGAATTAAGTATTTCTGAAAATAGCTTCACTAGATATTAGCTAAAATTTCACTGCTTCTTTATGAAATTGCCTTTCCAGCTGAGGGGTCCATTCTGTCCTTAATGTGTGTGGATATATAACTTCCATTAATGCTAATGGCTGGTGTGTGCTTGCTTAATAAGGATTACCTTTTTACATAAAGGCAAATGTGGACCACTGTGCGAGCTCCTCAGAGTCAGTGCATGTGACCTGCGAGTTAAAAGGAAAGAAAAAGACAGCGGGGGGAATAATATAACTTCAGGCAAGGGAAAGCAGTTAAAAACTCCAGTCCTGTCATCATAAAAACTGGGCATGTGCAGATTGCTTTCCTACAGTCTGTGTAATCATGATGAGCTGTGTGTATGATGGGAGACTCACTATGCAGCAAAGATTTGAATAGCTCACTGAAACTGTTTTCCTTCATATCACCTGCTTATTCCATGTAGCAGTGCATTTTGCTTGTAAATGAATGTTTTCGCCATGCAATTATAGAGCTAGACTGGGGGCAGTTTAGGCCTGCAGATCATGATTTCACTGAGTGAAGAACACATTTGCACTTGAAAACAGCCGTGTAACTGAGTGCTCATGTATGTGTGAAAACGCTGGCTCCAGTTTATCACCGTAGCCGAAGCATTGCAGTGGGTGAACTGGACATTATAAAAATAATAAATAGACTTTCATCTTGCATTTCTACCATTAAAAGATTTTGGCTGGAGGTTTAACAGTATAAAACCACCTTACATGCTACCTTGGGCTTCATTTAACGCATGTGATAAGTTGCAGTGTCATATTGGTAAACTGAATATTATCACAGACCATCTCACTTGACTTTTGCTGGAAAATCTGTCACTTGGAAATATTTTCTGACATTTTTGCAACTGTAAATAGTGACCACCGGGGTAGAAAATGCTGCTACAAGGATTTTTGCCTTCTCCCAGGGTGTGATGGCCTGCTGTGCCAAGCAGCTTGGTTCAGATCTGCTCAGCACTAGCTTAAAGGATACCTGTGTTGTGAGCTCTGAGGGCTAAAACACCCCCTTATTCATTGCCCTTGTTTTATATGACTCTCTTTTCAAAAGCCAGTATTTACTCAGTGTGTCTGTAGGAAGAGCAGGAGATTCATGTGAGTTACTGAGGCTGTGCTTGTTCAGTTGTGCCTCAGAGAAACCTTCTTCTGATTCTACTTTGGTTCGACTCTGCTTTGTGGAGCAGAAATGTGAGATGCTTTGACCCGGCACGGGCCTCATATGGCTTCTTTGGGAGTCTCACATAATTTGATCAGTCTTCAGTACACTTTGCATCCGTTGATTTACCACAGTTTTATATGTATATATCAAGTGGAGCTAATAAAAATACATCTGTGGATAGGATCAGAAGATGTGTTTTACAATATGCAGCACAGTGGCACCTGGGTCCATGAGCAGAATTCCAGCATGTTATCATAGCACAAAGAATAAATAACAATAAGGTGCCGTGTCAGCCTTCTGAGCTTTGGTGCGTGGCACAGAAATATGTTGCCTGACGTTTAAATTAATTCTTCATTATTTTTTCAGGCATTCTTCTTACACTACAGAAGGGGCCACATGAGGCTGTTTCCAACAACAAGAACAAAATAAAATAAGAGCAGTGTGATAAATAAACCCATGTATCATAAAAATCACAAGGCACAATTTTATTATTTCCTTCTTAAGTGCAATTCCTAGAAACTACTTGGTGGAGAAGGTAAACAGTAATGAACTCCTAGAACAGACCTTTTAATATTCTGCTCAGTGTTCCTGTTCTGCAGAGCTGACAAGAGCTGTATGCAAATAGTTTTGCTGAGGGCAAAAGAATGTTTCGTCATTAAGGAGCATGACCCTTCTCTTTTCAATCAAAATGAAAAACATATGCCCCTTGATGCCAGAAAGTGTTATTGTGACCGATCCAATGGGTTGTTCCTCAAGAGCTGGGATGGTGTCCCCTGATACAATTTGATGTTAAAATGTTACATGATCATTAATTGTATCCACTGACACAGCAGAAATATTCCTTAAAGTTATACTTCTTTGATATGACAGATTTTATTTTTTTCTTTTCATGTTTAAAATCCAAATCAGACACAGGAAAGGTCCAATTACTGTGAAATACTTTGTCTATCGCTCTTTCTCTGTGGTCCTTCTGTTCCACTCTTGTTTCATGTTAGCCTGAGTAAAACCACTTCAAATGAACTTCTTGACAGTTATTTTATCCCTGGTGAATAGCGGGGTGTATCTATCTCCTGTTTATGTATGCATGCTTTTTGTCCTGTTTCCTCGCTAAGTGATTATTGCTTGCTGAAATGTATTTAGCCCTTAACAGGACATTGCATTTTAAAGTAGCATGCAAAGAACAGAAGAATACATCTATAGTTACAGTCAATATTAAAACTCAATTGCTAACATTTTAAAAGCGTATTTTTAAAGATACAGATGTTTCAACACTGAAAAATCAGCATAATACAGACTGTTTTCTTGAGTCCAGTATTTTTAGCTTGTGTTGACTGGTAACCTGTGACCTTTAGATTTTTCTCATAAATTTTTTAAGCATGGTCATATTTCAGTTTCTTCTTGTCAGATCTCATTCCAACAAAGCACTTCAACACACAATCTAAGCTGGGGAGCAACCTCATTTAATACCACTAAGTATTTTTATCTTATTTAAAAACACATGAAAGAGCTTTGCTGGACAGAGCTCTTACATTTCAATCCTGATTTCCAGTACTTCAAAAACAGATCCTCTATGTAAAGTTTTGATTTTCTGCTTTTCTTTTTCTTTACAGGTAACCCGATAGCTGAAGACAAATCAAGTCAACCTTGAGGCTGGTAACATTAAACACATCACCCAGGAATTTCATTCCTCCATGCAATGCTTGAAGTGAAATTTTATACCGCTGGGATGTATCCTTCAGAATCAATTGTTTCAGTGAGAACCTGGCATGTGATCAGCAACGGCCTCAAGATAAAAAACACTGGAAAGTTATTTTGAACTGTGTCACAAAGATTTCAACTGATTGAAATGTGTACACTTGTAAAATTGCACTTGCGGAGGAATTTGCATCTGTAATTGCAAGAGGCGCAAAAAAGCAGCAGTGTCTCAGATTCTCCATTCTGGACTAATGGCTTTTCATCTTCATGACATCAGCCTCCAAAATGTACTGGTTCCTTCTCTCTAAAATGAACCCTGGTCCAGCATTTAGAATGCTGGTGGACTGCACACTACTTTAATTAACTTTCTGTTGCAGAAATTGTCCTTTGGCATGGCACAGTTCTAGACATTTTTATTTGTATTCTAATCTTGGAGCTCTGAAAGGTACATATTTCAACATCTTGAAGATACTTTTGTTATAGGAATGGAAATATATATCCATTGTTAATAATTATTGTTGACGAGTAATGGTTATCTGAATACATCATTCACGTTAGAATGCATAGTCAGGTTGACATGTTTCCCTAAGGCTAACTGACTACTGCAGCTTTTTGGCAGTTAAAAAAGTAGTGGTCAAAACTCAATTACCACTTTCATTATAAGGCATTTATACCCTTAAGATATACATTTCCATTTAGTTTGAGGGAGATGGGTGTTCCTGCTATGTACTTTATTCTTCTGACCTTTAATTCTTTGAAATTCATGGTAAGCAGTCAATGACACTATTTTATCTCTTTTTAAAAAGGTAGGCAGGGATGTATATAAGTTTTGCAATTCTGAAATTGGATGGTACTCATTCAGATTTTTTTTTATTAAAAATAAAATCTCTTGCTTGAACTCAAGTGCTGTTGGATGCTTATGTAGATGCTCACTTCGTTCGCTATAAAAGAAAAGCACTTACAGTCATTCAATTCAGATCTTCTGATCCTTGCCAAAATCATTATCTCATGACAACATTTACTTTTTATTTTCTACTTCAGTAGCAATTTTTCGAACTTTGTGATGTGCTGTTCCATGAAAAAAATCCTCAATATTTAAAGGCCTTAAGCATCTATGAGCTTTTTTCTAAGTTATTACAGAATGTATAATTTTATAGTCCATTTAATGTATATTGTACCATCTGTAATATTGATACAACAGAGAGCTGGCAATTCCTCTTAGTGACACTGCATAAGCATGCTGACTGGAGAGGGTGAGAGAGTTCTGTTTGCTTTGGTGCACTGAAATGAAAATCACACCTACTTGAGGGTAGTCAAAAGCTACATAGGAGTAAACATTTAAATGTCCTGTGTGGGTACCAAACTCTCAGTGAAAGAGGGAAACCCTTTTATCATTACAAGCCGTTGACATGGCTAGGTAGTTATAAATTAAGTTCCATGAAGGATGAACACCCTGGAGTGCTCTGTCAGTCACAGTGTCCCCTGCTGCTCCAAAACCATTTCATTACCTCTGCTCTATTCTTGCACAGGAGAGTTTAAAATAAATGATTGTTGGAAATAAAATTGAGATGTATATTTTATCATTCTGCTGGGGAATAATCAAAGATGTTGGCAGAGAAAGATATTCTTTTCTGATTAAAATTTCATTAGGATAAACTGTTCGTAGCAGCTACAAGGTATCTCAGTATTTTAAGATGGAACAATATTATATGGATTTGTGCTAACAGGTGGGAGAAATGGTAGCATCTTAAAGAGGTTCTTGCTTTGGGACAGTGCAAAGTATAAATGTGCTATTTTGTAAAATCTGAATATGACCTCTCTTTGGTCAAAAATCTGCATCATGATTCTCTCTTTTTTTTGTTTGTTTGCTTTTTTTTTGTTTCTTCTTTGTTCTTAAACCAACACTAAGAAAACTGTATTATATACAAGTGTAACACATGCATATCAATAAGTGAAAATAAATGGATTTTCAAATATACTGAATAGATTATCAGCAGTAGATTAATGTTGTGAATATTCATAACAAGTGAATAAAATTGTGATATAAAATAGAGTCCCCTGTATGGATGTGTGCTTTGAAAATTTTTATTCTACTTACCTATGTTAAGTAGAAAAAAAGGGTTTTTCTTCAATGAACAAGAATCACAAAGGTTAGAATAATTTTGTATTTCTTCAGTAGAACTGGGCATATCTTTGAGTGTATTGAGAGGTTCTTTTTCCAAAAAAAGAATAAACAGAGAAAATGATGTTTAGCACAACTCTTCTAGCTTTGCCTTGGGAAATTTTGGTGGGTATTTATGGTGTTCTTAGATGAGACTGAATGAAAATGTTGCAGTGCTTAACAGAATAGGAGTCCTGAAAATACCTGATTTAGATCTTTTTACTGAATGTTGTAGACATTCCTGAAATGGTGACATTTCAGTTTAATTTGCTGAATTTCTATAAGGGATATAGATGGAAACCATACTTCAGCTCTCTCCATAGTGCCCTTTTAACTACTGTCTTAGAAAGCGGAGTACAGGTGACTAGGTCAGTTATGGACATTCACATTGTAGGCATGTGGAGGTGAATCTGATGATGCTTCAACTGCTTCTTCATTCCTTCTATGCTCACTCCCATATCTTCTGGTGCACCCTACTTCATCTGATTACAAAGACGGCCAGGCATTATGATCAAAGGGAAATCACATCCTCTTCAGAAACTCTGAATTATAGGAGAAAACAGGGTCCCAGTCTGCAGTTCTCTTTGCTTTAAGAGTTCATTAATTTTTTTCTCTTAATTTACTTACTCTTCCTTCAAGCCTGGTGTTTCGACACATTTGTTGTTAACCAAGATGCTAGCAAGGAAAAGGAGTCCAGTTTTTATTTGTAAAAGAACGCTTGCCTTAATCTCTAATTTCTTCTTGCCAAGAAAGCTCTGTATCAAACGTCACAACTGAACACCCTGATTGCATTAAATGGTTTCTCATGATTTTAGTGGTATTAAATGTTGCAATGGACAGTGCTTAATCTCTCTATTAGTCTTTACAAGGCAGTTCTTATCCTGGGATAAGAAATTTTCTGTTTATTCTTTTGTAGTCTTTGAAAATATTCTCAAAATTGCATCCTTGATAATGTTTGTGTAAGATGTACCAAACTTTACGCTAATGCTTTATCATGCCAAATATTTTTGGAAAAAAAAAAAAAAAAAACAAAAAAAACCCCCTCTCCTTGTCTGTTTGCTATGCATCTTCTGTGTTTACCTGAGTTTTTTATGCAGTTATGATAGAAGGTGGAACTGCTGGGATACAGCATAGAAATCTAAGACTGGGATCTGTGTGGTGATGACAGCAGGTCCTTAGATCTGATCTCTGGGGTTATTGGTGGAAAGGTCTGTCTCATGTCTCTGGAATTTCCTTCAAAGCCATGTGGCAGAAACAGCAAAGTGCTTTCGTGATTTTTCAAGGAAGGTCCTGAAGGAGCAAGATCACTAAAGTACAAGTGTCTGTCACTATTTGGTTTAATGGTGAAAGAACATTTCTTTAAATTTTGCAGTTCCTCCTTACTACTGTACAGACAATGCTATGTGGTAATGCAGGGAGAAATGGAATCCAGTTATTCCTTGATAATAGATTTTCTTGATTAAATATCCCTATCAGATCAATATTAGCCATGACTGAGGGATTTGAAAATAGCTGAAAGCCAGTTTATTACCTGATAAACAAACTTCAAAAAAAGATTGTGCAATAGAAATATTATTTCCTATATGTAGCCCTAACTATAAAAGTTCTATATTAGATCTGTAAATTATGTTTATAGCCATAACTATAAAATTCTATTTAAGCCCAATGTACAAGCAATGCCATTTGCCTTTTTTTTTTTCCCCTCCAGCACTGAGACACCCCAAAGTCTCTGTAGTCTGTGACTTATGGCTCTGCCTAGGCTGTTGCAACTGGGGAAAACCAGTTAGTTTAGTTGGGAAAACTAAATATAAAAACATTGATGCCACTTGTTTTACTGACGCACATTTAATGAATAAGATAAGGAAGTGGAGTTGCACTCTAATATCAACCTATCAGTTGAATCTTTTGATGTTTTTCTCCTTACTGCTAAGGGAAACATTACCAAAAAAAAAAAAAAAGAAATGAAATTATATTACTCTTTACACTCTTTTACCTTTCTTGTTCCTTTTATTTTATTTTGATCATTTTCCCTTGAGCTGGGTTCCAGTCAGTTTTTACCAAACTTCAGTACTAATAGGAAAAAATAAGTTTCTTCTGTAAATAGTGGCCTGGGACTGAACACAGACTCTCTGTAGTACATCTTGAGGAAAAGATGGAGAGATGATGTATCTCTATCATTAGCTCTTAAAATACTTTCCAATTCAAACTATTCTGTGTGAACATAAGCATTTTTTCCTAACTATAAATAGTCTGTATTTCAATATGCTCAGTGATCATAAAGCTGATGGAATGGTCCTCTCTGTATGGCAGATTATCTCAGCAGAATTTACAAATGGAAGATGATAATTTTGCTAATGTCCATGGGCAGGTAGACAGAATTTGGTCCCAGATGCTCTGTGTAATGTTCATGGCAAAAGCGACTCAAAACAATGCCTCCATATGCCATAATTGCTGGAATTATTTCTCAGACATATTCCCTTGTCATCCCTCATATGCAGAACTCATTAAATTCCTAGTGGGAGAACATATGGAGAGGAGAGATGATGGAAAACATTGTAAAGAAGATTATGTATTTAAATTTATATTATAAAAGACCTCTGTACACAGGCAAACTTGGTGGAGAAAGTTCAAAAAATTTTGTCCCACTTCCTAAGCAAATCAACATTTATGGAGCTGTGCTTTGCTATGGGGAAAGATACTGAAAGATGATGGATAGAATCCTAGCCTTAGGAATATTATTGGGAATTTTGCTTCTAGTTTGAGGACAACTTGTCTTTCCTGTATTATTTGTCCAAATAGTTAAAACATAGCTATGTCTTTTCACTAATAAGCATGTCTAGAAGTTAGAGCTCCATCCCTGCAGATCTGTTGACAAGATCAGGCCTTTGACTATGTGTTTGTAAGTTCAGTGCCAAATCAATGATGATTTGGCTGCCTTATGGTTTGTCATTTCGTAAAAAGTTATAAAATTCCTTTCATTCAGCTCTTCTGAATGATGGATTGGGATTGACATCTAGTGCACAGCTCGAAGTGTTTCGGTGACTATAGATTATTACTAAATAATTGTTTACCCTTTCTTATAGGTCTGCAAAAGAAAAAGAAGATAATCCATCAGGGATTCAAAATAGTATATGCTGTAGGCTCTGATGCTTTTTAAATTGCACTTACAATTCTTTCCTGTTTTATGTTAAACTTTTCCTCCTCTTATTCTTGGCTCAATTCTGAGCATAAAGCTGGTTTTAGGGGAGTGCAACTTGGATGCTATAAAAGGTACCAAAGCTGAACGTTGGCAGTGGCAAAAGTTATCCAATAGGTGGGTGGGAGATGGATAGACTCATATATAGGAACACCGTGACTTTACCCTTCTGATTGGTGGAGTATGGTCCATCACCTGTAGAAACCCTTCTGCAGATTCCACTGTTGTCCAACTCCTAAAGCAAAATATTGTCAAGAGATTTCTTGGCTCATGGAGCTGATTATTTGGAAAGGAATATTGTAAGTATGCAGAGAGCAGTGGAGAGGGAGTGGGGAGAGGGAGAGGGAGTGAGAGATCTCACAGTGGGGTCTTAAAAATATTGAGTACCTCTTCAGCATGTTTGCCTTTGATCCACAGGAGCATTGCCTTTCCAAAATGAGAGTGTGTGTTATGGCAAATATCCCTGTTTACAGCCAACATTTTGTTGGGAGGGAGAGTCCAAAGATTCAGAACTGGCCACTCTCCATTACTATTGAAATTGGACTCTGTTTTTATACTTCTTCTCCTAGGTTAGAATTGCACTGTATACTGCTGGCAGGCAACACCCTTTGCCCTACACCTTTCAGACCAGAACAGTTGCTTTTCAAGCCTCATCAGGAAGCAATATATGCATTGCTATAAATGTTCCCATCTTATACTGATGCCTGGTTTTTATATAGGCTTTGTTTCTGACAGTTGCAGTTTAAATGGTTATTATTAAGTGAAAGTTTAACACTGCTACTTTGCGCTAGTACAAACAATGCACTTAAAAGATGCATTTTCCAGCTTCTTATTTGTTTATCCTATTGCACTTCATTAATTTGTGCTCTGTATGTATTAGCCTGTCAGCTGCTGGTTGCATCTGTTAAAGTCATGTCATCAGCTGATGACTTTTTAGTCACTTCAGGAAAATGTTGTTTGGGTTGTAAACCTTTCATTAGCATGTGGTTGTTTTCCGTTCCATCAGTACCAAAGTTAGAGATAAAGTAGTAAAATAATCTTGAAGATGTACTGTGATTTACTTATTCTCAGAAAAGCACGTAAACCTTGCTCAGTGAAGGAACTTACAGCTCATGTGCATAAGGTGATGTTCCCTCATTCATGATGTGCTTTGATTCACATTTGATTATATGGAAACTTGTGTAGTAGTAATATTAATATAAAAGGTTAATAGCTACTTGAAAGATGGGTTCTTAAGTACTGACGTATGCAATGATTTCTGAAATGCAGGACTTTACTTAATGTTCCTGATGATTTGGTTAGTTCCCTATTTTTATGTCTTTGGAAGGATATATGGATACACTATGAGACCAAGAACCAAAGAAATGATTTAACTGGACTTGAGTTAATGATGATTAAAAGTGTTTATTGTCCAGGTCCATATAGCTTGCATCTTACCTTGCATTTTGTTAAAGCACCTAATGTTAAGCTGATTAAAGGTATTTAGCAATTTTGAAAGGAAACACAAAAGGAAATAAAAGGCAGTTTGTGTTTGGGATAGCTCTAGTAGAATTAGTGAAGCTCTCCTCCAGGTGAATGTGTCCTTAAGCATATAAATTATATACTGTATAAGCTATATAATTCAAAAAATTCCCCTGCAGTTCATTGAACACCCAGATGAAAGAATATATGAAAAAGCATGAACTCAGATAACAGCAAAATGCAGGTGACAAAAAAAATTTGAATCTCTTCAGTTTCTCTAGACACAATATTACTGTGCTGAGAATGAGAATTACATGACCTTTGGCCCCACCTCCAGGAGAACAACATGTGAAATCCTGTCCTGCCTTTACTTCTATCATAAAACAGATAGAAAAGGCAATTTATGAGAGGTATTTGGAAAAGAGTTTTTTCAAACTTTCTGAAAAAAGTTTTTCCTGTGCAAAGCCCCAGTGGAAGTTTCTATTATTTTTCTGTGCAACTTAAATCCTGAAAATAGAGATTTCTTAGAATCTCACTAGTGCCTCAGGCTTCTTATGGAATTCTATTCAGTTTTAAATTTTATACTTACTACCCGGACCAGTCATTCCCAAGGCTTTGTCATTGGCTCAAACTCCATACAGCATGTTGTTGTTCAATATGGTCAAAAATGCTTTGTAAACCCTGTCTTTACGTTTGCTATATTTGATCAACTGCAGCAATTCCAGAATGTCTTTCCCTCTTTTGTGCCAAACTTGAAGATTATTAAATATCCTGCATAGTCATAAACTCAGTCAGCTCATTCACCATAAAGAGCTGTGATGCCTTTAGCTACTTTTTACCAGTCAGAGAATTGTCAAGGTGACCTTTCATGCTGTTTCAATTGCACAGTCTTGCCATTATTTAACTATTAGAATGATGGAAAGCTTGCACTTCGCTATTTGAGTGGCAACATCTCCAGAGAGGGGGACCTGAAAGAACGAGCATACGAAGGGCCATAATTAATATGTCACATTAAGGAGTTAAGGATAAGCAGCCTGGTGGAGCAAAGCAGCTGCAGCTTAGTCATGAAAACTAAAAATCCATTTTGCAATGCTTTCTGAAATCTCAGTATCTCCTGGTGGTGACAAATTGCTAATGATAGCTCATTTTTTTCCTGTGCTGTGTCTATACCATCCATCATTATTGAAATGTACAGGAAAATGTAGCGTCTGGAATGTTATAAAAATTCCTCTTAAAATTAAAATTAGTGAGGTTGTAATAGAGAGTTAATGCCACACTGTATTTTTCCCTGCTTTTTAAAAACTATTTTCTTTTTGCCTTAAAATGTTTACATATTTTTACCTATACAAAGTGAAAGGCAGAGTTACACAACACAGAACCTATGAAGCCTCTTTTTTTTTGGTACAAATAATGAATGTAAAAAATGTTCTAAGCCACAGACGTTCCTTAAGGATAGACATATAGACTATCCATGTGGTTAATCTTACCCAGCCTACCCAGGACACACCTACAGCGAGGCTAAAACAAATAGGACTAATTATATACAGCCTTATAATTCTGAAAATGCATATCGTCATGGTAGGGCAGGATTTTGTATGATGTTGAGGCTACAAGAAACAATTGTAGATGGAAGCAAAAAATCTAACCCATCTTTTTATAGGGAGAGAGGTGAAAAAAATGGAAATAATTATTTTTCTTAGGTAAAATGCAAGTTTAAGAAATTGTTCATTTGGAAAAAAAAAAAGAATTGAAAAGAACTGTTAGTGTGCTTTCTCAGTAGGTAGTCATTTGGCTTCTAGGGAATTCTTTCACTATACTTTTGAGTTTGCTTATTACCGTGTTAAAACATAATTATTTCATGAATGTCTGATTAAATGTATTTTTCTGTCTACATGACGCTTGAATTGGATTGACAGCAAGCAAGATCATTAGAAAGACGTGGCTGTTGAAAAATCTTTTGTCTTTACTACAGGAGGAGTGTGAACATCACAGACTGCATAAAGCAGAACTGAGAAAGGTTCCTTTCTCCATCAGTGGTTAGGTGATTTATATACATGACTCTCATTAACATTAATGGGAGTTATCTGCCTCATTTTTTATGAGCCTGATGTGAAGTTAATGGCAGTCTTCCCATTGTCTCTAGTGGGCTGTGGATCAAGCACTAAGTGCACAAATGAGTTTGTTTGAAATACTGGTGCTTGTAGGCCTCGAATTTCAATGTTTCATTCACACTTACAACAAAAAATACTGTGCGAATGCCTAAGAGTACTTAAAGAGCATGAGCTGAGGAGCTTAATATTGCAGAGTGTGCAGTTTGTGCACACTTTGGGGCACCTACACAGCAGACTGTGCACAGAGATGCCTGAGATGGCTTTGAATGAACTAACATGAGTATGAGAAGTGAACTCATACCTGGCATACCAGCATGAGCTGATTCACTTTTCAGAGATCTGAGCAGCAATAGGTATAATGGAGTTTGTGGCTGAGACCACGTCAGGGGATTTGCTGTACCATGCTATCTTCTACCCTCATCCGTAACATGCCACTGTGCAACCCTGCTTTTTGGAAATCAGCCTTGTGATCTGCCTCTGTGCTGTCTGTCTTTTGTTTTGTAATAGAGAATAGAGGATTCTTTTCAATAATCCTTATATATAGAGGTCCCTTCCAACCTTAACCATTCTGTGATTCTGTGATTCTGTGATTATATCAGCTACTTATGCTTTGCAGTTTTAACTACACTAGACTGTACTGCTTTTTCTTCAGTGGGGCAAGGTAAAGAGACCTGATACTTTTGACAGAACTGCAAGGACTTCTATTGAAGTTCTTTACTATCAGCTAATAATTACAGGGAGAGATGCCTTTCTTTGTCATCTGTAAGAAATATTTGTGGCCCTGCAAGGTGGGCTGGCTGCAGATTGTGAACTCTTCTCGTGGTGATTCACATTCGTATTTACGTATTCTCAAGGATGCCAGGTTTATCCTTGTCTTGATGCCACATTGCATATGCATGCAAAACTGGCCTCTAGAAGAACTTGCATTTCAAAGCTGAGCTTCCAGTAATGTTACCAAAAGCTCAGAAGAACTTGCATTTCAAAGCTGAGTTTCCAGTAATGTTACAGAAAGCTTTAAGCCCAAGATGTGTGAGGGCTTTAAGGTTTCTCCTCTCTCCCAGATAATGTTTCTGCCATTCACATTTCCAGGTTCAGGAGCAGCCTTGCTGCTGAAGATGTATTCTGAAGTTGCAAATACGCCTGCTCTACAGGCGTCTTTACCAGCATCTACACAAATACACATATAAACATGAATGACACAGATGGTCCAACATTTTTTTTGGTCAGTGGACAATCAGGATTGAAAGTTATTAGTGGGGCATATACACCTTGACTCTCCCAGTTTCCGAGCACTCTCACACCTGCAGCTCCCTTGAATACTAAGGTGAACTGAGACTGTCAGTTATCTGTGTTTGGATACCAGGCCCCTTGCCCAGTCAGACCTCAGGTTATTCCTGATGCAGGTCTCCTCCTACTCACTGACTAACCCAGTTTGATTGAAGTTTGCTAGTGAATCATCCACACCCACACAGAACAGAGAGCAAAAACTCACACAGAAAATGGCTATATTAAATAAGAAGAGAGGACAGGCAGTTAGTGATCAGCACAAGCATATTGATCAGCAGGCAGCTTATGCACCATCAGAACTTTGTTCCCTTCCACCTTAGTTTTTCCTTTTTCCTGCCTTTTTTCCTTCCCCTAAACATTCCATGTTTCACACATTTCCACAATTCCCTTAAAGAATCCTTTAATAAGTATTACATGGTTCCAAAGCTCTCCTGAAAGATCTAATACCATGATTGCTCTTTCCCATTAATATCTTGCTTCCGTTCGCTCTTTTGTTACAAAGTGCTATATCATTGTGTTAATTTTATTACTTTACCATCCTTTGTCTTTGTTTCATATACTGGATAATTGCTAATTAGATATCCTCACAAATGATATAGTCTTACATTCTTACAGTCTTATTCTTATAGATAGGTTTACTTAGACTGAATGATGGCTGATGAACTGAATTCAGTTCTGCATGCCATCCCTGTGAGATGTCCCATCTCTTCATTGTACTATATGCAGTTTGACAATGTGGGGAGAATGCTTCATTCCTTTAAAAGACAGGATCCTTCTTTTCCTTTCCAGACACTTTGAGATCCTATGAGTCGCACATCCTGTCAAGAAGACCAAGTAAAGAGCCAAGATTGAAGTCTTCACAGAGATAGTACAAAAAAGTTGCTTCCCTGTACCAGAGCAAAGTCGAGCCCGTCCATGTAAACCAGTCTTTGCCCTGTCTTCTGGAGACAAAGCTAGTAGTCAGGTACAACCAACCCGTGGTTACTACCACACCTGCACCAGTACCTCTGCATTGATCTACTAAGGAGGCAACCGAGCCAGCTCAAGCTGGTGGGTGTCTTTGCATTGTAGTGGACTAAATGTACCTATGTAGACAGCTGCAGCTGAAAGGTGCTATAAAATGCTGTTAATTTCCACCTCTGCCCAAGACTTTGTTACAGTCATTCTATCCATACTACATCATAAAATACCAGCTTTCACAGATAGATGGGATTTTCTCTGGCTCTGGATTCTTCAGAGAGTTTCAAAAATTGAGCAAAGAGAATCAGAGAAGGTGCTGCGCAGGGTAAGTAATCCATCACCTGGAGTACAAGCAAGTATCCAGATAGGTGCTTTACTGGTCACATTCACATTCACATTTTTTTTTAGGGCAGGCATAGCCTAAGAAACTACAGGAGGAATGGACCAAAATACTCCCTAATTACTCAGCTTTGGTATGGCTTCAGCCAGTACAAGAAAGGAAAATATAGGTACAGAGAAGAAAACAGAGGTTCTTTTACATTTAGAGAATTTAAAAATGTTATTTATGAATTATTTTTAATTTGCACTTTGAATTTTCTTTCTTCTTTCCTCCCCTCTCTCTTTTTAGATTAAACATCTTTGATAATCTAAAAAAACACTTTTACATCTTGCTAGCAATTAGCAGGTTGGACTGCAGTGCTCTGGAGTATTTTATTGCAGTGTTTTTTAGTTTAATAAAGTTCTGCTTTTATATTAAGCTTTTGTTTTCTGCTTAATTGTTAGGAAAGAGGAAGGCACGGTAACGCCAAGGGGTTTTATTAAAGTATCAAAAATCAGCAAGCAATCTACACAAGCCAATTAAACTCTTCTCCATCCTTGAACTAGAAAGCACAGAAACCTATATTTAAATTGATATTCTTTGAGAAAGAAATAAACCCTTCCCCAATCCAATCCATAAAATTTATCAGGCACAATATAGCAAGTGCAAATTAGCAGTCTTCTCATCCTAGCAACTGAAATAAAATAAGCACACCGTTGCCTAAAAACGTTATAACGTCTTGATACTTCAGACTTTGACAATTTCTGTTAAAAAAATTGCAATCAACAACTGCCCATATGCACCATAGATGAAATTCTAAATGCCCATATGCACCATAGATGAAAACATGTCCTAGTGTTGAAGTTCCTATACCTCGATTCACTTTGGCTTGGTGGCCTAAAGGGGGTGCTTTTTAGGGGATGTCATATTTCTGTGGAGTACACTTCAGCAGTGTGTAGCCAACCCAACAGAAAAGATTCCTACACTTAATGGTAGAGAAGCTTCTTGGATGCCTGGAAGCTTGTGCAGGCTCTCTTGAGGTTGGAAGGGATTTCTGGAAATCATCTAGTCCAATACACTGCTAAAGCAGGGTCATCTAGAGTATGTTGCACATGGTTTGAACCAGGCGGTTTTGAATATTCTCTCCTGAGTAGACCTGTCTGGCCAGCCCGTTGCAGTGATCCATCACCCTCACAGACCAGAAACTTTTCCTCAAACACTGCAGAACTTCCTGTGCTTCAGTTTATGGCCAATTTTTCTTGCGCTATCTCTGGCCACCACTGAAAATAGTCTGGCCTTTTACATCCTGCCTTAAGATATTTGTATACACCAAAAAGATCCCCTCTCAGTCTTTTTCTCTCCAGGGGGAACAGGCCCAGATCTCACAGACATTCCGCTTATGAGAGATGCTTCAGTCCTTTAACCATCTTTGTAGCCCCCTATTCTTCATATAGTGCTTTGCACATTACGAAGAAGCCTGGGAAGGTCCTCAAAGCATTCATGTGCTAAAGTTGAGAATCAGCAAGCAGATTCGGATGTGGGTAAGTCAGGCTGCGGTTATTTTTGGACAAAGTATACCAAGCAGCAGAAGAGAGATATTGAAGGATATTATATGAAGTGTGCCAAATGTTCTAGCAAACCTTCCCTGGGCTGGAGAAAAGTCTACTATTGAGTTAATAATTACTACAAAGTTAATTGCCACCTCACAGTCTGGTTCTGTATCAGAAACTGATTTCCAATTCACGGTGACTTTTTTTTTTTTTAGGCAGATCATTCAAATCTGTTCACTGTTTCACTTATTTCTTTCGAATCAGTGTTCATATCTCAAAACCATCATTGTTAACATCTTTTGCTGTCTGTTTTATCATCACAAGCATGATGACTTGTCTTCATATAGGCTTTATTGTAGGACAGAAGCACATCCTCTGAACTGTTTGCTCACACTAAGTGTCACTTAGCTCTTCAGTGGATTGATAAAGCCTTTTAGATTTCAGAACTGTCATTAATCATCTGCTTACCCAAAAGCATTAAGGCAGATTTCCTGTTAATTATTGAGAAAAAAATACTGAATTTCTTAAATGCTTAGCAAGTAAAGGAGGATTATTCTTTTGTTATATCATCACTGCAATTTACCCTGTTTTCCTCCATGAAAACACAAGACATGAGGTTCAAAGTGATTTCAATCAAGGTTCCTTTGTGCCAGCAATGTTTAATCTCCTCAACCCACAAGATGAAGTTAACCAATGTAATCTAATCTATGTTAATGGAAAATACTAGCTAAAGATATTCACAATTATCGCATCTGAGAAACAAACAAAACACATGCCATTATTTGATACCCTCACATTTAATATAATTTTTAGATTATCTAGAGAAAAAGATTAGCCTCCAGGAAACTGAAAATGTTTAATGTGAGAGGATTTAAAGTACATTCAAGAGACTCCGGGAAGTTTATATATAAAGTCTGGAAACCAGGGTAGAAGACAGATTTGTGATCAACATCCATCTGTATTTAGCATTCCATATGTGCAATCTGAAACATTTTTAGCTCCCTGCCCTGTATGTGTCTTTCTAAAACTCTTCTATATGTGATACGATGTAATATACTTTTTGGAAGGAGTCACATATTTGTAGATAACCATAAAATACTTCACAGTAAAAGAATTCTATACCATTGTCATGGTTTTACTGAGATGGACATAGACAACAAAGTCTGTATACAACCTATATGTCTTTTCACAGAAGGCGTTATACTTCTTTCATGATTGTTTACCCCAATATATTGTCAAATTCTTTATAGCTTTTAATTGCCAACACTGTAATTTAAATGAAAAGAACAGCCTTGTTCTCTAAACAACTTTAAGAAGTGTAAACCTTTCACACCACAAACACCTCCTTCTCTCTATTTTTCATATAGTTTCTCCTCAAAAATGCCTTGTCCTCACAGCAAATGCATGACATCTGAGCATCTCACCAGCTTCTGCATGTTCAGCATAGTGAGAATTTTCCCTGCTATGAATGGTTGATTTTAAAGGGCATCAATTTCTTGCCTGAATGGAAATTGGAATCTTGTACACAGTAAGTTTTCTTGTTTTACTGTCAATACTCATAATGCTATAATATTCATGGAAAGCACATCGTTTTGTCAGTAATTGTACCTATTGCTCCCAATTCCTTCATTGTTGTATGATCTCTCACATTCCCTTCCACATTTGGGGGAAATTTTAAGGTAGCACTGAAAGAAATTGCAATAAAAATATAAACTACTCCAAAGCAGTGTGGTATGAGCTAACAAAATTGAACAGGGACACCAGGAGCAAAGTTTTATCCACATGTGATATTTACTCAGGTGCACTGAGGAAATTGTTTACAGCATTTTATTTGCACTTCCCACTGCTGGTGAAACAGTTCCTAAGGAGCATCTCCGGTTACGTCTGAGGTACATCTTTCTCAGCTGACTCTTTGCACTGTTTCATGATCACATCATCACTTTGCTTTCCTATCCATTAACTGAAAAGTATGGGAAGAGACAATTCAACCTCCACAGTTGTTTTGCCAGTGGGGAACTGCTTGTCACAGGCATAATACTCACCATGATATTATTGATGCTGCTCAAACGGTGGAAAGAAGGCTTAGCTGACAGAAGAATTCACTATCCCAGAAGGTCAAAATGAAAAGGAAAAAAAAAAAAAAATGCAAAGATGAACATTGTTGCGGCAAACTAGAAAAAAAATACAACAGCCTGCTCATATAGGATAATTGACAAGATAGGAGCTGTGGTCCAAGATTTGTTGCACAAGGCTTCATCCATGCAGCACAGAGAAGGTGATGTCTCCTTTGAGTAGATTGTCCTTCCTAAAGCCCACTCATCACTTGTGAGCTGGAATCATAATTTGATGACATTAATATAGTGACAAGTATCACAAAAATGACATCTCATGGTAAAATAGCTTGGATCCAGGCTCAATATACTTTTTTTGGTTTGAACTCGAAAATTCTGAAAAGCATCCTAAACCCCTATGCCCTGCAACTATCCACAGATACAACTGCCGAAATTATGTTCACTTTTATGACATGTTTACAAACTTCTGAGAACCTGCCTGCTGCCTTGATGGCTTTCAGATGTGCAAATGATCATTCTGATGTAAAAAGTTTTTTTCGCATCACAGGATCATAGCATAATTCAGGCTGGGAGAAACTTCAGGATGTCTCTAGTGCAACCTCTTGTTCAAAGCAGGGTCAAGTCTGAGGTCAGACCAAGTTGCTCAGGGTTTTGTCCAAACCGATTTTGAAAACCTTCAAGGATTTGGAGACTGTACAGATTTTTTAAAAAAACTTTAACTGTTATTTTTATAGGAAGTCTAATTAGACAACAGTGATATTTCTGTATTTTTATGTAGGAAAGCTTAGTGTAGAGAAAAGGTTTCTGACAAAATGGACTTGACATCTTTTCCCTCTCCTCCAGCTCCAAATGTCCATTTCTATTACTCTTTCCTTTTGTTTGCCTTCCTCCTGTGCAAACTTTTCTTTTATTACATGCAAAATGCTGCAAAGGGCCATGACATGAGGCATGCATAAATTTGGCAACCATCTGGCAGGCTTTTTGTGGTGTGAGCTATAGGGCACCTCCCATGCTGTAGAAATATCACAGTCAACTCTATGTTGCTCTGTAAATCTCAATCAAATTTGAGGTTAAGTAACTGTGATGAGTAAGTAACACTCCAAAAGACTAGTCTTGCTATGCTACCCAGTGTGTGTTTTAGCAACCTACTTTTTTAAAAATAATGTGTCTACAGCACTGCGTCCTGTTGCATTTGTAGTCTGACAGCTTCCTGAGAGAAGTGGAGAGCAAGTATCTACTCAACCTATGTGAGTTCTCCATGGGAGCAGTGCTTTTGCTATTTGAAGACCAGAGACCACAAATCCCTATCCTGTTTTCTTCTGCCTTTTATTTAAGAAATGTATTATCTGTTCAGAGGTAGCTTCACTTTTTCTACAGCTTTCCTTTCCTTCCTTTACAGTCTTAAACATGATTTCTTTTACTACCTAATCCCCTTGTCTCCTTCCTATTCCTGAACGTGATTCCTGGTCATTAATTCTTCTTCGCTCTCTTTCGCATTGGGTTGTGAGCTGATAATAGTGCATTGTTTTAAGAGCTTTCTTACTCTTTCAGAATTACTGTATGGTTCAAATACTCATAAAATTTGCAATTCACTGCATTGCTAATCATAAGTATGAGAATCGCTGAACCAGAAAGAAGCATGATTTATAATCTCTGTCTGCTTTATCCTGTGTTCAATTAGAAGCACTCACTGTATTGCTTGGTTCTTTCAATTTGTCTGCCTGTATTTGATTCATTCGCAGATAATGAGGACCCTATGCTACAGTATCAGACAGCAGCCCAAAAAAGGGAAACAAAAATACAAGAAAAATAAAATTCACTTCCAAAACTACTCCGCAGTTCTTATTTACATCTTTTGGTAGGTCATGCCTAGCTAGGTGTCATGAAATTGGAAGAAGTCTTGTTTACAAGGAATATGTAGTGGGAAGTCTGGAGAGGGTCTCTCCAGAAATAGAAAATCAAAACTAAAGGGAAAATAAACACTCTTGCCCTGTAGTCTTGAAAGAAAAACACTGACCAAACAGTCAGTTTTGCAGGTTGCTCATCCTGTGGCTGCGGTCTGGTTTGTAAATACCCCGCACCTGTCTGATTTTTACCTAAACGTCAAAGTGATGTTTGACTTTACAACTCCAGTTGACATTCTCCCTACTACCATAGAAAGACTATAGTGCAATGCTACATCTAGGTTAAGGCATACAGGACATCAATGATATGATTTTTGCAGCTACATCTACCAGTATAAACACAGGTAGATATCTGCCCAGCTGAAGTATTAACTTACTGAGCAAGTCAGTAAGAAGTGAGGATTACCACGTACTTCAAGTCTTGTAAGGAGCTTTTATGTGCTCAAGTGTCACTAATGAGCTCATTTTCTTCTGTGAAAATGTTCAATTTTTTATGGCACTATGGGAATCATTCCAGTTGATATGATTTTGGAGCTGATTTAGAGTGGCTTACAGATAACAGGACGTATTTTTCTTTATCTTTCATATCATTAATAAATCTCATAAGGATTATGCATATTATCAAATATCTGGTCCTAAAAATGACAGATCAACTTATGCTCATAAATGTCCCAATTAATAAATCATGCACTGAACTAAATCTAGATCATGATGTCTAGCTGCACTGTTTCAAAAACAGATTAATTTATATGCTGGAGGCATAGAATCATTAAGAAGGGTTGGGGAAAAAAATCGGGATTTAGCAGAGGCATTCTAAAGACGGGACAACAGGCTTGTAAAAATAAGTGGGGTGTTTCAGTCTTAATTCTCCCAGCCATTGTTTGCCAATAAGGAATAAGTTAGTCTAGAAACTTTTTTCCTGTCTCTTTCCCCAAATGTCAAGGGAGAGAAATGTAAGCAAAAGGAGTCATCTTAGCACCGAAGACAAGACTGACCCCGGAGAGACAATAATGGATTATGATCTTGTCTTCCCTTTTGACTTTTCCAGTCTAAATATACTCCTTTCAGTCTCCCCTTACATTTTGCGTTTTCTAAACTATTTCATTGTCATTGTTTTTTTCTGCACTTTCTCTGGCTTATCTGCATCTCCCTGAAAGTGTGCTACCTAAAACTGGACAGGACTGGAGAGGGGGCAGATGGCTGTCTAGAGCCCCCTGTTTTTTACATGTCACCCTCCCAGTAATATATCCCCAAATTATATTTAGCTTCTTTGCAACAACAGCACACTATTGACTTGTATTCAGTCTGGGCATCTTTATATCCCCCAAATCCGTTCTTGCAGTATAGATGACTAGTCACCTATTCCCTGTGTTGTATTTGTGCATTTGTGTTTCCTGTAGTACTTCACAGATGTCTTTATTGAATTTCACCATATTGATCTCAGTCCATTTCACCAATTTATCATGATTATTTTGGATTTTATACCTGCTCTCCAAAGTGCTTGCAACCTCTCTTGGCTCAATTATACACAAATGTTGTAAGCAGCCTTTCTTTTCCTCAGTTCAGAAAACACGGACTAGAATAGAACTCAGGACAGACTTAGGTAGTTCCCACCTAATATGATCTCTTAATGTGAGGCAAAATCGTTCTTTGGTTTGCTATGCATCTGTATCTAGGCAAAACAGAAATGCTAGACAGCTTTCATTCCCAATACTTCTTTCAGCTCGTGGTATGATGTCATGGCAAAATATTTTGCCCTACTTTTTCTCCTGAGAGACTGTCAAAAATATTCTCTAGTTCCATATGCAGCTCCGTTAATGCTTCCTCTCCTTCACTGAGAGAGAGACAGCCTAAAAAAGGCAGATAGGTTAGTCGCTGACATGGTTTTGTCTCAAGAAAGGGATTGTGAATGCCTAATGTTGCTTTATTGTTCTTAGGTGCTTACAAATTGATTATTTAATCATTTGTTTCAACATCGTTCTGCATAACAAAGTTATGTTTACTGATCTCCAGTTCCCCAGGTGTTTATTTTTACTTTTCTTAAGGGCAAAATCAATATTTATCCTTCTCCATCCCTTTCAGATTTCATCTATTCTCCATGAAGTCTAGAAGATAATCACTAATGATTCAAAGATTGCTTTACTCTAAGACAAAATTTCCTCAGGCCTTGTGACTTGAATATATATAACTTTCCTGAATACCTAAATATTCTCTGATGTATTCTTTTTCTAGTCTGGTCTATGCTCACATCCCTTTGTTGTTAACAGCAATCTTGTGAAGCATCTGATCACTATTAACCTTTTTGCGGAAACTGAAACAAAAAAAGATTGAAACACTTTTGCTTTTACTATGTGATCCGTTAATAACTCACGTTCTTCATAAAGCTCAAGACATTTTGCTTTGCCTTTCCATGCCCTCTAATGTATCTATGCAGGATTCTTTTTTTAACCCATTGCAAGATTATACATTTTTGCTTCTATCCATTCCTTGTTTTGCTTATGTGGGCTCCTGTCCTTTTCTTTTAATAACTCTTAGAAATTTTTCCCCATTTCTAGTTTTTGGACAATCTCTTTTTGATTCTGAAGTACTCAGAGAGCACCTTGAGAACTGGTAATAGCACTTCGTTTGATTTTGCACTGCTTTCTTTTCCAACCATATTTTCCCTAAGTATTCTCTTGCCCAAGACCTTATTAATTGAATCCTGAGTTTAAGTCTGTTTTTGTCTGTGTCAGCATTCTCCTACTCTCTCACTTTCTGAGAAATTATGAGTTCTATAGAAATGAAAGCTTCAGTTGCAGGAGGCTTTGAAAAAGCTGGGGTGATTTTCCTGCTGGGGCATCATACTGCTGAACAGGATTAATCTACCCTAGTAGATAATATGATACTGAGCATAAGAGAGAAAAAGGATATACTGCAATACAATAGTCCGATGAAAAGTTCTAACTCTGTGTTATGAAGAATGGTCTACAAAGTGACCAATAATAAAAGAGGCATTCTATTTACATATTTTTTTTTTTTTTTTTGGCATTTATTTTAAAGAGAACATCATTTCACCTCTCACTGAAACACAACCATTCCAGAGTGGGCAGAAAGCAACCATACCATATATCTTAAGATTAAAACTGGTAAAGCTGTTATTAGGAGACATGAAAGACCTTTTCTGGAAAAGTATTATTTGCAGTTCATAAACTATTGTCTTTGAAATAACCTGACCAGGAGTTCAGCTCCCACTTCTAAAAATGGATTTTTTTATCAATACCTCATATTATAAAATGAGTTTTGCATTCAAGTTTGTCATAATTATTCTATATTGAAAGAAGTCTAATTTCCTCTGAAATTAGAGAATTTCTACCTGAGTCTGTGTATTAAATAAAGTTATTAGACCTGTCAGGGAGCATATAAACTGACACAGAACATGTCCTGCTCAACTCTGGGAATGCAACTGAAGTTCCTAAATTAAGAGATGACCGTGTAGCAAATAGCTGTCCTCCTACCTAGAATCTGACACAGTTTTTCTACCTCGTGGTGCTCAAAATCCTTTTATGGGCAAAAGGTAATATATCATCTATGCAGAGCTAAGAACTTATTGTTAGCATAGTTAATGTTTTAACAGTCTAGTAGTCCAAACTAATGCAGAAAATCCTCATTAATTATACCAAATCTTGCTAGAATCTCTCCCTGTACTTTGATGTTGTGCTCACCTTTTCAGTGTCTCTCTGGATCCCAGGTTGATACTTCAGTTGTGCTGAAGAAGAACAGAGAAGGGGGCACTGTAATGAGTTGTCAGACTCCTGACATCTGTGTTAGGACAAGAAGTGTGGTTGTTGCAGGTTTCTTCCAGCTCAGTCTTGCATTTGCTTGGAGTTGTTTTTATACATTCTATTCACACGGTTTGTTTATACGCTCTTGATTTCCACTGGTTTCCTCCTTCCCCAACTACAATAAAATAAAATAAAATAAAATAAAATAAAACAAAACAAAACAAAACAAAACAAAATAAAATAAAACAAAACAAAACAAAACAAAACAAAATAAAATAAAATAAAATAAAATAAAATAAAATGGTGACACCTGGCTCACAAGGCAGCTCTGATATAGTGGCTAAAGACTGACCATTGTAATTGATACTTATGGTCTGGCTTTCGATATCATCCTATGTCTGCATCCAGCCACACCTTTTTTTGCCCAAATGCTAGACTGTTCACTCCATATGTAATATTTTCTTGTTATTACTATAAATGAAAGCTTATCTGAAACAAATTTAAACAATATTTATCTCACCGCTAGACAACTGATATCATAGCTAAGCAAGAGAAAATCACCGCATACCAAGACAAGCCCTGGCGAGTCTTGAGGTCAATACCAAGACTGAGGCCTTTGGCAAAATCTTATTTACTGGGCCATTTTCTATCTCCATGAGGAAGGTTGGTATATAATAAGTGCTGTGAAATTAATCTGTTCCATCATTTCTACTCTGTCTTCTATTTGATTCACCATTTAAGTTTGAGCTAAGAGAGTATGTACACTTCAACTTCATTAGGTTAAAATGCAAATAATGCTCTTTCTTGGGCTCTCATTTGTAAAGAAATTCAATAGCCCTGGAGCATATGTGTCTTATTAAGTAGTAGTATTACCACAGTGCTAATATAGACATGGTCCTAAAATAACTTTTCTACCTCTTTTTCAGACCACTTAATTATGTGGTGTGGTATTTATAGGTGTTAATATAAACTTTCTCTTTCTAACAGCCATTTGCATTTAAGAGAACTAATGGGGCTCTTGGAGACACAACCTGTACTGGAGCTGACATTTTATTTGGGAGTTCCGAAACAGGTAATAATAACAGAGTAAGTCTGTTGAATCACTTTGTCATACTATATTAATTTATCTTGGGTAATGGAACTGCAAGTTGTGGTATGTGCTGTAATTTTTTTGGCAGCTGTAAAATGCATTTTATCTAAATATTCAGCAAAGAAAAGATGAGAAACCTGAAATCCTCTTCTGCTGTAGAATTAGTTATTGCTTCTCATTTTGCCTTTAGCCATGAAAATCAGCCAAAATTCAGATGGACACTGTTATACTGCTACTGCATCTATTTTGCTACAATGACATATTTCCGTTGAAATGTTTCTTGCACCTTTAAATGGTGCCATACAAATAGTTATGCAGACACTGTACAGTCAACACAGGGTTATTGAGCTGTAGTGAGATCTAGCAGTTCTACCTCAACATGCCGGTAAGATAATCAGGTTTGAATGGTGGAAAAGAAAAAGATAAACATGAGGCAGCAGTACAAGGGAGACCACAGGCTTGTGGGTGGTCCCAGATTCCCAGGGAAGGGTGAGTTAGGACTCTGTGAGGGCTCCTCTGAGCTTTTGCAGAGGAAAGTGTGCTAGCTGACTTGGCGGTTCAGGTGTTTTAGTGGAACTACAGCTGAGTCCCACTAGGGAATCTCTGAAAAACAGGAATTCTCCTCTGTATTTCGTCCTGCATCTGTTTTTCTTTCTGTCACTAATAAACCTGGAAAGGAAGGACTTTCATGTTCATAGCCGGAGGGATTGTATTTCTTACAATAGGTGTAAAGGACCTCACAGAGGATGCTGGCTAAATTCTGGATGAAGGTATAAAACATTTTTACACTCTTAAAGTTTCAAGAGAGGAAATGCATTACAGCTGTGAAATAATTTACAGTTAGCATGCAGTTGGACTAGGAACTAAAAAAAATGACTGATTTTATTCATTAAGGCAACCACGAGAAAAGCCATCTTCTCTGTAGAAGTAAACACCTCTCTGATCTCTAACGGTTGTGAGTTAGATTCTGACTTGTAAGATATATAATTGTACATATTTATATGTTATATTATCTACTATATGCATATTTGCTAAATATACTATCTTACCTTGTATCTGTAGTACTGCACGGCTTCTAAATAACTGCATGAATTCTGCTCAGTGCAACATCTGTACAAGTACAGAAACCCTTACGAGAACTAATATCAACATCTAGAATAAGAGAGGCAACCAGGAAAGGGCACATAAGGACATTCCAAAAAAATGCTTGAAATTAGACATGAAAAAACACCACCACTATGGCTATAAATGCTGTCTGAAACACTTTGTGCTCTCCTTCCTTCTCTTTCTGGCCTCCTCTGATTATGAAGGCAGTGCTACTGATTCATTAAAAGAGAAGGGCTTAGCCTCTAGTTTCACATTGGTAGTTTGCTAAAAGGAAGGGCTCAGCTAGTGTTCTTACACTAGTGTTTAATGAGCTGATATGTCTATAATCAGAGCAGAGAAAGGTAGCAAATGTACCCATAACGTTACATGAGTGAATTGTTAGCTATTTGAAAATACTGCATTCGGTCCATCGGAGTAGAATCAACGGGATGACTTACACCTAGCAATAGCGCATTTATATGAAAAGTGATTTTGAAATATAATTGGTAATAAAGATCTATTAATGTCTTAAAATGTGTTAACAGTCATAATAGTGAGTTAGCGAATTATGTGAGTAGAAGGTAGTAATTAAGAAGTCAGAAGTTAGAAGTTAATAGCAGCCATATGCACAGTTATAGAAACCCCCCAATAAAAAGTTCACAAGAACTGCTTTTAGTGGACCTGCATGTGTTGAGTTCAGATGTGACAGAAATTTCATGTCATGTCATGGGCAAATTTTAAGAATATTTTCTATTTTATTCTCATTTTTTTTTGAGAATAGAATTGCAAATTGTAACACACACTGCAGTTTCTGGCAACTGCAAAATGCATTCCTAAAATATTCAGTAAAGAGAGGATGAGGAACCCTAAATTCTCATTTGTCATGGATTTTGTTACCACTCTTCATCTTCCTTTTGGCCATGAAAATCATTCAGGAATAAGATGGCTACTCTTCGGTTTACTACTTCATGTATTTCCACCGTAATTCTTATGGCAATAAATTGTATCCTGTGATGGGTTATGCAAAACTCATAGCAATCAAGACAGAGTTAATAAGAAGCACTAACTCATTGTAATAGTGAGCAACATCAAACCAAGAGGGAAACACTAAAATGTGAAAACATTACGCAGCTGGAAAAAGATAAGATAAGAGAGCAGTTCCTAAATCTTGGAAAGGGGGACTGGCTAGCAGAAGTCTCTTGTGGAGACCAATTTCTGATGGTTCTTCCCTGACTAGATGCTGAATAAATTCTTTGAGTCTGTTAGCTGGACTGAAGACTTTGCCAGCCTGGCTTTCAGTTCTAACAGTACATGGTGTGGTGTGATTTCAGAAGTTTTGCTGCCAGCTTTTCACATACACTTAGGGACATGACTTTGCAGGGATGGTGTTGAAGCATTTATGGTTGGACTCAGTGATCTTGAAGGTCTTTTCCAACCATTATGATTCTATGAAAGAGAGAAGCTGCTAAGGGAGAAGATAAACTGAGGTAACAGGTCAAGCTGCACATGGGTCTGTGGTATGTTAACAAGCTTCATGATAACTCTATATGCAAATGGGGCTAGCTAATTAAAAAGCATTTGGCAAACCTATTTCGTAGCACTATCTTCCTCTATAATCCCTAGAAGCCTGAAGCAGAGACTACAAGTTATATCCCCCATAAGCAGTTGTTTTTTCTCCAGGGCATCTCTGCAAATAGAAGCACCTGCACTCCATAATCCAAACAGCATGCAGGAGAGTGTACTGTCTCCCATTAAATTTACCATATAGATTTTAACCAAGAAAAGATGGCACTTCTTAGGTTTTTGGACTTCTTTTGATCTTCCTACTTCTTCCTTGGAGAACATTTAGAGTAGAAGTCAATGAAGCTTCATACATGTCCAGCTGAATTTGCCCCTTTATTGCTAGGGGAATCATTTTGATTTAACTGGTCAAAATTAATGCTTTAGATTGGAAATACTTGTCGCAGAATTGCAGCCAAGAGCCAAAATAAAGTTCCTTGCCAACACTGTTAGCTAGTGAATATGGCTAATAAAGGCCAGTACAGCAGCTTTAGTAGCTTCCCCAGGCTGCAGTTTAAAGTGCTGTCTTCTGGGACACGCTTGGTTCTTGTCAGGCTGGGACAGAAGGCTCAATAGGGGGGAACATATTGCAAAAATAATCCACTTGACTTTGACTAAGCCACTAAAGCAGTCAGCCATAAACAAGTGTTTTTTGAAATGCTGTCATGTTTGTAGTAGCATGCCATACATTTATATAGCAGAGGCATCATAAAACAAGTACAGACATAGGAGTTTTCAAGCAAAAACTAAATTAGGCTTAACTCAATTATCTTCTCCTATGATTTTTATATGACTTCCCATGGCTGCTTCTCTTGTAGAAAGAATTTATCTCAATCTCAGGATTGTATGAAATCACAGAGAGAGGCTGTGAGGGAAAGATTCTCTCTTATTTAAGCAAAATGTTCAAGTGACAGCTCCAGAATTATATAACATCACTTGGTAAACAACTATTTTGAATTCATTTCCTAGTCTTGTGAACATAGAAAAAAACAAAAGGTGTAAGACTTAAAAGTGCTTTACCTGTGTAATGAAGTTGATGAAGATTTGTAGATTTGAAAATTGAAAATAATTGAAAATTATTGAAAATAATCTCCCTTTACTATAGTTTTTCTTTTGAGTGCGGGAGAATAAAAAAAAGAAATATTCTTTGGACGTGGGCAAATTAATTCAGCAATTCCTGCCACTGCAGTCTACTTTGTGATAAATCCAATTAACTCTACATTTTTGTGTTAAAGTATACTACTTTGTGATAGATTCTGTTTCAAAATGTAAAAATTCCAACCTGAATTTATTCATTACTGCTTTATACTCATTTGTTATCCCCTCTGTTCTAGTAATGTAAATTTTTATAGTCTCTGTCAGGCTAGCCTAAACAATTTCCTTTTCCCTCATCTTCCTAGTGACCATGCTCTGTAACACGTCCAAGTTGAATACATCTTTTTTAAGCGTGACTGATTAAAATTATACTCAGAATCCAGCTTTCTCATCTTAATTGAGTTTTCTTAGTTAAAAGTTTTCTGGCTCCATTGATCTAGTTTTCTACATGGCGATCATTTACAGGACTTCAAAATTTGTATAATCCAAACTAAGAAACAAATCTTCAAGCTCTATTCCTCTGAAAGCTCTGGGAATTTCCTCTTTCATCTCTCTAAAAGGTGTCAGTCTCAGTATTCAAGGTCTCTAAAGAACTATGAGTTCCCAATACTCTGACATATTTGATGTAATTGATATATGTCTAGCTGTTTAATAACTTGATTATTTTTGTATATATTATCTGCTGGATGAATAATGGAATTTTTAGTTTGGTGATAATATCATAAATTAGAACTTGGAAATGGCAATTTTTGCAGAAAATCCAATTCTCCTGTTCTGAAATGATGTAACTATTTGATTTAGTTAAAACAGATCTTTCCATTATAATACACTGCAATTGCGAGAGTAAAGCATTTAACTTTTTCTTTTTTTTCTGATCTGAAAAAGAAAGATGTTATCTGTTATTCAGCTTGACTTTAATTTTACTGCAGCATGGGAGGTAGCTGAGTGGTAAGCCGAAGATTGACTCCTGTTCTGCAGGTGTTCATACATACAACAGTGTGCCCTCGTGGCCAAGAAGGCCAATGGGATCCTGGGGTGCATTAGGAGGAGCATCTCCAGCAGGTCGAGGGAGGGGATCCTGCCCCTCTACTCAGCCCTGCGGAGGCCACACCTGGAGTACTGTGTCCAGTTCTGGGCTCCCCAGCACAAGAGGGATGTGGAGCTGCTGGAGAGAGTCCAGCGCAGGGATACAAGGATGATCAGGGGCCTGGAACATCTGCCCTATGAGGAAAGGCTGAGAGAGCTGGGCCTGTTCAGCCTGGAGAAGAGAAGGCTGAGAGGAGACCTGAGCAGTGTCTGTAAGGACCTCAAGGGAGGTAGTGAGGAGGATGGGGCCGGCCTCTGTTCAGTGGTGGCCACCGACAGAACTAGAGGAAATGGCCACAAACTGAAGTACCAAAAGTTCCACAGGAACTTTAGGAAAAATTTCTTGACCGTGAGGGTGACAGAGCACTGGAACAGGCTGCCCAGAGAGGTTGTGGAGTCTCCTTCTCTGAAGACCTTCAAGACCCGCTTGGATGCAGTCCTGTGCCACCTGCTGTAGGTGACCCTGCGTGTGCAGGGGGGTTGGACTAGATGATCTCTAGAGGTCCCTTCCAACCTTAAGCATTCTATGATTCTATGATTCAATGATTTAAAACCTTGGCTGTGTCAGAAGACATCCATGTCAGAACCAGGAAATCAGGGAGCTGGACTAGCACATTACATAAATGAGAAGATTTTTGGCCCAGGAAAACGCATGCTATCTGACCATGGGCCCAATACTTGGGAGAATTTCACAGAATGGAGAATGTGGTTGCGTGCTACTCACTCCTGCTCCTTTGTATGCTTGGGTGAAATAATAACACTTTCTCCTGTGTACCACATGGATCTTGGACTCTGTTCTTCTTCAGTGAGACAAAGAACATCACTGGTGCCGGCACAGCAACAGTCATGACATGATCCTCTCTGGACCAGAGGGAAAGATGTAGGTTCATGTTGTGCTACTTGAGAAAAAAAAGAATTAGTCGTGGGCAAGGAGTGGATTTTGGAGTCCCACATTTGAATTGAGGAAAGGGAAGATATGTTTCCTGAGAACAGGATGTGGTTATAGCCAATTTCTAGGCATGAGTGTAGTCCTGAGCTCTGAGCTGTCCTGAGCTCCTGAGCATTCTTCTGTGAATGAATTTATGGTAAAAAAAACACAGACTATTTTATTATTTAATTATTATTTATTGTCAATTCTGTTTTTTTCACTAGGGATTGGTAGCCTCTCTTGTTAGACCATAAGTTTGATTATTGTATAAAATTCACCCTACATACTAATGTAATTACATTATCATCAATGTAATGGCAATTCTGTTTCATTCCCCTTTCCTCCTCAATTCTATAAAACAGAGGAAGCAAAATGTGTTACAAATATGCTTTGGAGCCAGGATGAAAAACAGAAATATATTTAAAACTGGGAACCTATTTTTCTAGAGCTCTGCTTTGGAAGATGTGGCTGTCTATGAAGAAAGGGGGACAAATTTGGAAGATCTTGAGCTTATGCAGCAGCACTCACCACAGCTGTTGTAGTTATACAGTGAACATGGGGTAAACAAGAGCAAATGCTTGCTGCAAGTGCAGCTTCTCAACCATGTGTCTACAACATCCCCCTGGATAAGAGCAACATATGGGATTGCAACCATATAGAAATTCTTTCTGCACAGGAAGTAAATAAAGAAGAAATTATAGCATGATCATAAGCATACATTTTTAAACTCTGTTTTGGGTAACATTTTTTTAAAAATGGAACTTGTTTGAAAAATGCCTTTTCTTGCATTCCAGGAAAATTCCAAGTACTACATCCTCTCTCAGAAGTGGTAGTAAATCTAAGCTCCCTCTGCTGCCTTTCTGGAGCGCTCCATTGCCTTTGGATGACTGACATATTAATAAACTATTAAACCAGTTCTCCAAAGGAAAGTAATGTAGTGATTGTTCAGTATATGCCTATGATTTGTTTGAAGAAGTCCCTCTGTGCATGCCAACATTTTATTTTATCACTTAATTACAAAATCAAGCGGTAGTCTTTTGCCACTTTAATCCACATCAGGCACATTTACTTTTTTTTTTAAAAAAAAATTTTTAATTTTTTTGCACATACATGCAAGAGAACATTCTTGTCCTAATGAAGCTTAAGCTTTGTGAGTCTGTGTAAGTGAACAGTCCAATATTATACACTCCCGTCTTCAAAAGCATAAGAGAGATATTGCACTGTCACTCTCCTGTACCATTCTAATAGTACAGAGTAACTTGCCTAAATTATAAGAGAATAAAATTATGTACCTATCAATGTTCCCAGAATAGAGCAAATAGTTAGAAAACACTAATGTAGTAACAGCATTTTTCTTTGATGATACGTTACTAGATGTTTTCTTTCTTATGCTTTTCTATGAGTTTTGCAAAAACAAAACAAATATCATTGTTATTCCAATTATATAGCCATGCACCTGTGCAAATATTGATGTCAGGGAAGCAGATTACAAATGAGATATTTTTCTAGAAGGAAAACAAAAAGTTTTAGAGATGATCTTAATGTCATTTTTTCCAGATTGCTGAGTTTTCAGTTACTTTCATAATGACTTGATAATTATATGTTACCTAAACCTGAATTGCAGTTTGTAAAGTTTAATGAACAAGTAAAACTTTAGTTAGGGATTACTGTGTTATTATGCAGCTTTGTTATGTCTTCTAGTCATTTTCTTTCAGAGTAATCTACTTTTTCACTATAGTTTTTATATTAAAGCAGTACTATAGAAAGGTCTCTGTCATCTGGTCAAATAACTTGTGCTTGCACATCTTGATTTTTAAAATTAGGTGGTGTTTTATATTGATTGCAAAAAAAGTGACTGTGTTTATAATGATGAAAGATGATGAAATCTGTGAAATACTATCCTTGGCTCTACAGGTTGAGTTAGAATTGCTTGGGGTCATCTGCTCTGCCCATCCTCATTTTCTTCTATTTTTTTTTTTTTTTTTTCCTCATCTTCTCAACTTCCCTGAGGAAAATCCTACTTATCAAATTCTACAGACAATAGCCTGCGCTTTTCATTTCTCAAGCACAAAAAGCTGCCGAACGCTAGTGTCTTTTTTAGTGGAATCCTAATGTGTCTTCTTGGATCAGAAACCCTTCTAGGACAGACTTCCAAGATGCATATCAGCGCCACAGCTTCCCTCCTGCTCAGTGATCCTCTGCTCAAGGTACAGTTGGTCGATAAAAGGTCATTGTGCCTTGCTACCTAATGCTGAGTTTCAGTGTGCGGTTGGAGGATTCAGTGTGGACAATTGCACTCATCACCTAAAGCATGAGAATTGATATATTCCTAACACACCCAAAAAACTAAGGCAGACAACATGTAATGTTTGCAAATCTACAGACCTGCCACCCTTCTTGTATTGCTTTCCATTTCTGTCACTCCCTGAACTAATGTGTTTTGCCTAACCTGAAAAATCTTTGAGGAGAGGAACTCTATCCGTGCCTGTAAAATCCTTGTGCTGACTGCATCCTTCACTGCATTTTCATTGCTATTGACAGTATAATGTAGTTCATGAATGAAACAAGTTCATGAATGTAATTTTCTGACTGACCTCAATTTACCTCATAATGCTTTTTTTCATAATTCCAGCACATGTGGAGGAAAATACTTGTAGGTATAAATATAGGTATAAGAAAGGTATAAGTACTTCCTTATAGGTATTTTTGTTACTTTATTAGTTTGTCAACATGCTACTTAAATAATTATCATGGTATTTTAATGTTTTAAAGTTGCAAAGAGTGGGGAAAAAAAGGAGAAAATCTCAGTACTGCATCATGGTACTGCAGCATGGTGTGTTTCTACCAGTCTCCTGAAACTTTATATGTGTTATTAAAAGCCCACGTGATGAAAATTCTTCATTATCTCATGCATCAATAACAGATGGCTGTTCTGAAGTAACAAAAAGTCTAGTCTCCTGGCTAACCCATAATTAGTTAAATTAAAACAAAGTGAATCATAGAAATAGTGTCATGAGAAATATAGCAATGTTGCCTCTTTTAAGCAACCATAGACTCCCAAAATAATATATTTGAAGTGAAAATTTTATTTATGAAAACAAATGTTTTGCCTTTTCTAAGCACAAGGGCCACATAATAAATTAATCATTAATATTGGGACCTAGCTCTTAGGAATTATATAAAAGAATATATTTATTACTTTGGTATTTTGCAATTGTAATTGCAGAAAGCAAAATATCATAGTAGACATAAAATAATATTTTGTGCAAACATGATGCAATACTGTGATACATAAATATATAAAGCATCACTGTCAAAATAATTATCTTAGAATTGCATCAGAAAGTTCTCCAAAAGCATTAAGGGGTGAGCTTCATGATAAGTTAATATCAAATACAGTTTCACAGATTATACAGAAAAGAATTAAAAATAAAACAGAAAAAGAGAATCAAATAGAAGACATTTTGATGACATTGTCTTATAGCAGTTTGGGTGGTGGAGACTCAGACATGGAATAGTAGTCCTAAGGGAAGTGATAAGTAGGAGAAAAACACAATAAGAAACAAAAATAAGACTTATAAATAAAAAGAAAAAAAAAGAAAGAAAAAACAAAAAGGAGAACGATTCAAACATTGAAGAGGGTTATAATGGAGGATTATAGCAGCATGAATAATTTGGAGAATCAATATAAGCACTGATTACTTAAATATTTTTCATCATACAAGCAGGGGGCAAACAACAAGTCTGGTGAAGAGAGACTCTTTTGAATGTTTTGTAATAATTATCACAATATGAAAAGATAGCATGGAAGCCGAAAGTAAAACTGAATTCAAAGACAGGTTAGGCAAATTTATGGAAAGAGGCTCCCTTGGTGGCTACTAAATGGGATGGCCAGATGCAGTGTCCAGCTAATGCAATCCCTAAGTACTTGCTGCTGGAGCTGGGAGGCTATGCTTGGAGAGCACGATCTCTACCCTTGCTGATTTAATCCAGCCATTATCCAGCTCCTGTAGAAAGCAAGACTGACCCAGTCCAGCAATTTTTATGCTCTAGCATTACCGAGGCCTGAAAAGTTTGACAGTCAACTTGAATGTTTGTAGAAGAACCTCAGATAGATACACTTCTTCTGAATTGAGAACAGATGTATCACCGTAAGTCTTTTGGAAGGGAGCAATGTTTACCTGGTCCTTGAAAATCTATGTTTTAACTTGTTTATTCAACATATGGTGCATCTTACTGTTGAATAAGAGCCTTTAAAGGGCAGAAGTTTAGGAGATGAGGAAGTGTTCTTTAGGGCTGAAGTTTAGGAGATGAGGTGTTCTTTATGAGAAGGTTTAGAAGAAGTTTAGGCAGAGATCAGCATACGGTGTAGGGTTCCTCCAGTGGGAGTGAGGCTGGGATATTGCTAAGAGACACAGACATAAACACAGCCGAAGCTCAAAGATGATGAGAAGAGTAGTTCTTTTTCTCCGCGGATCAGAGACTTATTGTATTGTAGAAATCCACTATAAGTCACTGGACGGGTAGCAGTGCTGTTCTGTGCAGTACTTCAGACTAGGATAAATATTTATTTTTTCTCACTCAACAGATTAGTTTTTCTATTTAAAATATAGGTTATTCTAACCTAAATGGGAATAAAATGCCCTTCTGAAATTCAGATTTGGTGTGGGGATCACCAGTGCTTGCTCTAGGAATACCGTGGAGGAAACACATTTCAAAGCTTTGGCTGAAATAGAGTTCTGCCACATTGCCCAATATCATTTGGACACTAGGTGTGGATTTGATGAAAAAAAGGCCAACATAATATTTATGAAATCTGTTATTGCTTGAGTTAATTTTCCCTTCAGTTGGCTTGGGCTTTATATGTAACTACACCCTTTTGTGGTAACCGAATATTTAAACTGTATTGGAGTTAAACTATGAATGACAAACTTTTGGTGTTGCCATAATACAATTTACTTCAGCTTTGTAAATTAATTCCAGCATAACAAGGATATTTGGAATTACGCTGCTTTCCTCTTCACTTTCTTAATCTGAGTCAAGGATGGGAGCAGAAGAGGGGAGGAACATTTCTTCGGTAGCAAGCAACGACTTCTATAGAAGTGGAACAAATCACTCTTCAAGGAGGATTTTGGAACAGGAAGAGCAAGCCAATGTATGTGTGATGGGTTGAATGCTGTCTGCAATTATAGCAGATCATCCTCAGAGGAGGGAATCGGTTTAGTTTTAAGAGTCATTTTCCTTTATTAGCCTGCATGTATAGGATATGTAGTAACAATCAGCCAAGTGAGAAATGCAGAAGGGAGAAGAGGTATGAAAGGGAACAGCAGTTAGTTAGAAACAGAGCAAGCCTCACCGGAGGAATTCAAACCTTGGGAAAATGAAATTTTCTCAAGGAAATGTCCTGCAGAAGATTTTAGAACAGTGGAAGCAGAAATATGCCAGCATGCAAAACTAATCATAGAAAATGAAGATGGAAAAACAAAACAAAACAAACAAACAAAAAAAAATCAAACCAAACCAAAGAAAACCTCAAGGTGTTCTTGCTATGAATATAGTACATCATTTCTCATTTTCAGGAACAGTTGCTTACAATACGTGAGTATTGGGTCAATGCTAGAATGAAATTGCAGAGAAATACTTGCTGCTTTGATTTTACATTTTATCTGAAACCAGAAAGTAGGGTAATGAATTAATGCATTGCAAAACTGAACATTCTGGCATATCTAACCTCTGCTTTGAAACCTCCTACTCTATAATCCTCTAATTAGAGGAGAGGCTTGATTGTGGGAAATTTGATTCCTGAGTGTGCAAGAAAACTATTCAGAGGAAGAGATCTAAACCTGGGGAACTGACTCCAAATAGAAAGATTTCAGAACTGTGCAAGGAGAGAATTGTGACAGTGGCAGCCAGCAGAGGAGATCTCTGTATTTGATAGAAACCTTGGGTTTCGGACAGGGACAGACAGCAAAACTTCTGTTCTTATGGCAGCTGCTCATGAAAGGGAGAAGGATCAATGCCAAGCTTATAGCAGTATTGCCAGGACTATGGAACCTCTTTATCTCTCGGTGTTGCAGCTAACTTATGAAGAACAGAGGATATTGATGCAGTAAGAGAATGCACAGGTGTTTGTCACTGGAAGTCTATAGTTGCAAGGTGACTTCACAAATCCGAAAGCTCTGGAAATGCACACAAGGCAGGAGAAGGCTTCTAGCCCTTATGCTGTGTTCACATGGATATCAACTTGTAAGCCTTAGACTTGAATTTAAAAGCCTTACTGAGAAATGGAAATAAATAGTTTTGCTGAATGTCAATTAACTTGGGTATATTCCCACTGAACTCTAGTTCACACAGGCAAACCTGGTAACTTTCTGGATTGTGAAAGATCTTTATGGTAGAATTCTTTTAAATCAAGTAGAAAACTAGCTAGTAATTAGTAGATGAAGGCAGACATTCGTGGAGATACAGTGTCACTCGTTTTTAATTAACCGCTGGAATATCTTATTTTGGAATATGATGAATTGTTCATCATGTGAAATTTTCAGATCAAGATACCACATTTTCTAAAGAGACAGGCACTAGCTTGCCTGAAGTTACTGGTGTGATGCAGGAAAGGCTGGGTGGAATTCTGTGACATATATTATGCAGGTCATGTTACAGTAGCCTGTTAATGCCTGTTGGCTTTAATATCCTTGAATCTATAGAACTTTGTGCAGTGAAGTAGCTAACAATGCTGACATTTTAAATTGTGATCTTCAGATTTCAGAGCTGGAAAAAATGGGGCAGTTCATCTCTGTGTTTGCTGTTTTCTTAGCAAGCATGAAGGTCAGAAACTTTTCAAATATAAAATCTCTTATTATATAGCAAGAGGTCCTTGTGGTGAAGGAGGAGGTATCCTTACCCCTATGTTTCTAAGTCCAACATCATGCAAAAAACTATCCTATTTTGTGGAGGGAGACTTTTTTATAAGGGGATCACAGTTTTCTAGCTGTACAAAGGTCATTGCATACTAAAGTCAGTGGTATGGTCTGTCTTTGGCTCATCAGAATTTTGTAGCATCTTGGCAGAGTATATATGCTGGAGGGCAGCCCTGAACTGGGAGAAGCATTGTGTAAATACAGGGCTGATACCCAAAATGCATGTATGGCACTGGATAGTAACTTCCTGACTTCTGATGTATTTTGGGAAAAAGAAATACATGAATTTGAGGTAAAGTAATTCCAGTCAACCTAGTTGTAAACATGTTATAAGGTAAAGGGAGCCAGGAGAAATTTAACACATCAGTTTGTAGTGCATTGATAGCACAGAAACTAACGTGCTTTAGTCAGTCTTGCAGATGGGCCATATAGAATTACTCGATTCTTCCCTGGTCCCTGCACCTCTCAAGACAATTGCTGCATTTAAGTAAAATAATGCAGCACAGGCCTCCATTCTTTTTTGCATGCCGATGGTTTGGCATACGAAACCTGAGGAACAGGACCATTCTCATGGATCCTCAAACTCCATTCCCTCTTAAATGAAGGGAATGAGGTATTCAGACATGAACCATATCTTTCTTTTGACAAGAATCAAAATAATTTATCGCCTTTTCCTCATCATATTAAAAAAAAATTATATTGTCCCTTTGTAGGGACATAAGAGATGATCAGCTTGCGTCAGAGACCTTGTCCAATTTAGACGGCAGTCAACCATGACTCAAAGTGAATGAGCATGGCTTAATTAGTCAGGTAAACCTTGGTAGCCCGCTGTAAACTTGTTGTGCCTATAAAGTAAAACATGCTAACTTTATCCACCTTCTTGGTTGGCATGTTTAGTAGTGTAGGAGAAAGGAAACTTCAAAATGTGTGTATCTTTAAAAAGTATAATTTCCCTTTGGTAATTCCACACATGTATTTTCTTTGAATTCTTCCTTATTTCATTTAGAATATGAATATTTAATTGTTACAGAAGTATAAAAACTCCGGCTAACTCTATTATAATCTTAACCTGCAGTGAAAACTCCGAGGGATTCAATCAGGCAATGTATTTGGTATAAATGTCTTAACTTTACTTGAAAGTTTTCAACAGAACATAATGTTGCTAGTTTTTAAACAGGAAACTTTTAATAATTAGACAATAATAATAATTCCCTAGGAACTCATAATAAAATTCATATTTTATAGTTTTATTGCACCTAAGTTGTAGCTTCTTTCCATAAAGTCTTGCTTATGACAAAAGAACAGCAAGTTTTATTACCCAATATAAAGTCCATGTAACAAAAACGTGTTCCGTAACATAGCATATTTCTATGGATAATTAAAAAAAAAGTATTTTTTTTGCAAGCAGTCTTGGATTGCCATGATGAGCAAGGGATCACCTTTCTCACCAGTCTCCATCACACATCTCTGCACCAAGACGGGAAAAAGTGGTTGGAGCAAGAGACTGAAGAGGTGAAAATTTATGCGCAGGGAAGACGGTTGCAGCTTTTTATTTTAAAAGATACATGAAGATATATAGGTGTATAGACTATACACTAAACATGTGTATAGGTCCCTTAAAAGATTTTCAGAGGTACTTAAGCACTAGGTAACCGAGGCCTACTGAGCTCAAAGGGAGTTACAATGTATTTGCAAATATATTACCTTTATTAGACATTCAGTTTCTTCCCCCCCTTTTCCTAAGGGTTTTATGCCTGCCTGCCTTTTCCTTGGTTTGTCATTGAAGAGGCTGGGTAAATTGCTTGATGGGAATAGATTTAGATATGAGCTAACAAGCAAACAACATCTTTTTCTAGTTAAGAAGGTTTCCGATAATTTGTTTGATATGCTTATAAAAAGGGCTTCCAGCAAAATGCAAACTGATAAATCTCATTTCTTCTAAAAATTTACAGCCCAATCTCATATTCTGCCTAATTTGACCTTAATATTATTCCTCTGCCCCTGTAACTTACTTCAGGCATTTTCTCTTAATCAGTCTATGGATATTTCATGTGCTAAGTTTTTCCTCTTAAATTATTCTCTCCACATCCTCAGATTGCTTTCATGCTTTTGACCAAACTCCTCTCAGTTTTCCTATGTCTGTCTGGCTATGTTTCTTAGAAGTGAATGCATTAGTCTAAATTCTACCAGCCATGTAGAAATGGATTATTGCTTCTTTGCTGTAAGTCGAGATGTGCCTGTGTGTGCTGGACAAAGTCACATTGTCCTTTTGTGTAATATGATGTTGTGTAATTCTATTTTACTAGTTTTCTATCCTAAAATAAATATTGTTGTTTTGGTTTCTTTGCTCATGATTTGAAAAACAACTTGATTTCATTCCTTTAATCCACTCATTCAGCTGAACTTAAGGAAATTTTCTATTGTATTTCTCTGCCTTTGCTATAAAGGGTCATTTATTACACTTCTTGATTTTTTATCATCTGCTATTTTAATTATTGTCCATTTAACCTCTTCCTGATTTTTAATGAAGATGAATCCCTTACATCTTTTCCATCTCTCTGATGATCAACTGAATATTAAAAGAGTACAAATATAACACTTATGGATTTTGCAAGTCCCCTGCGCTATGTCCATTGATATTTATTATTACCTTTCCACTTGTGTTTTCTTCAGATGGTTTTCCTACAAAGCTCTGCTTATTTCCAGGCTAGACTGATGAATGTCACCAGATACCCAGAAAAGATACCAAAACTTTTATAAATATCAGAATTGCATCTACAAGCATGCATCTACAAGCTTGTTTCCATTTTAATTTTGTCCAACATAATAAGCTTAAAAACAAGCCAGAGTATTTCCTCCTTAAAGTTTAATGAATTGCTCAATTATAATTAGAATTAGATTAGATTGTCTGGTTCATTTTCCAAAGCTGAAGTGAACTTTACTTGAAGACTTATTTGAATCACATTTTACTTTTTTGAATATTGGTTCCAGATTAGTTGTTGCAGCACACACAGCACTTCCACATTTCTGCATGTGTCTTCTTACACCTGCTAGTAGTATACAGAGTTCATGTGATAGCTATGTGTCTGAAGGATTTGCTAGTTCAACTGCCTTCCCATTTTCTTTTATTCCTGTTTCTGCTCTTCATTCATAGCTATGCTTATTTCCTAATTGCCAGTTTTCTCTTACTCATTAGGTCAAGGAGGATACTTAGAGGTTTGTTTAGCCTCTCTACTGTGAAGTGTTGTTTTTCGGTCCCCATTCTGACAGCACTCTCCTGAGTGTTTTGGTGATGTCAGTTTGCCGGACTGTCACTCTTCTTACAGCAATAAACTGCTGCTCTGGGATGTTTCCCCTGCCCTGTACAGCTTGCCCCTTTCAGGCCTCTTTTCCAAGGAAATTGCAATGCACTAATTATATGTGCTGGATGATTTGAAAACCATCTAGCCTAAATTCTCTGTTGGGCCTATGCTCTGATAGATGAGAGAACCCTGCTCTATAGCTGCCAGGTGCATGCTGTGAACCCAGAGGAGAAAGATCTGATGGAAAAAGTTTTCAGTCCTAGATGTGGAAATTAGAAGTAACAGAAGTTACTCAAAACTGCATTGAGATGGCAAAGTTCTTCCCTGAATTGACCTTGCCCATGCTGGGATTTCTGATGTTACCCGTTTCCAGCAGATTGTTCCAGCAGTCAAGGGTCCTAAACTGACTGCTTTTTGTTGATATTGTTGTTGTTTATCTGCACAGGGATTTAAGTCATTAAATATACCATCTAGGTTTGTGCATCTGTCTTTTGCCAGATGAACTACCTGGCTTGTCTACCTTAGAACCTCTTGTAGTGTATGGAGAAAGATAAAGCTTTTTCAATGTGATATTCAAAGCAGGAGCCTAACTTATCTGAACTACAGATCTGCTACACTTTTTGGAAAAGCCTAGTTTGTATGAGAGTGTACATGAAGCCTATGGAGACTAGCGGCTACACTAGGTGGTGCGGATACCCCTCTATGTCCCTAGCAAACCTCTAGTTTTACAGTATTCTGAGAGTTGCAATGAATTCATGGGGTTTAAAAACACAATATAAGATTAAATGTCAGCCACAGTGTCATGAATTGATTCAGTTTATGAAAAGGCATAAGCACTTACCAGCTGTGGGAAGGCCTTGGGGAAAAAAATGATACAGAGAACAGAGAATGCTAGTTGAATCTACAGATTTAATCACATAAGAAACAAAGGGATTATGTTCTTAAAACAGAAAAATCCAGTACTTTTAAAGATAAACCCAGAAAGACTGATTTAATCAAATGTCACATTGATGCTGGCAATAAGGCTTGTTGTTGAAATGCCTCGCAGAACTTCATCTGTGAGGAGGAGAGTTCTGGAAGATCAATGGAATGAAATGTTAAAAGAGAGGATTGTCTTTGCTGTTTGTTCATGAGCATTTCTGCTCATATTGGTACATTCCCTCTGATCAATGGTTTTATACAGGCTATGGGAAATTAATTGGTGCCACGAAGGATATCAATATCTGCTGTCTGAGGCTGATGGTTCATTAGGTCTTTGAAGTGGCCTATTAGCACCTAAGACCAACATAAGGGTAACTGTCCAGTAACGGAGCATTCAAAATAAACAGAAAATCACCATTCTGTGGTAGGAGCCTGTCATAAATTTTAAAGTCATGTCCCTTTACCTATAATCTTGTAGGGATTAGTGAGTCATGTTATGGCAGCTTTAATTTTCAAAATGTATGTTTCTATTTAGGTGACTTAACAGAAGCATTGTCTATTTTCAAAAAGCAGCCACAGCAGCAGCTTCTGCAAGAATTAGAAGCATTTAGCAGAATATGAAAAGCAGGGATTACCCACATATTTGAAAAACGTCGATTACACTTCTGTTTGGAATAGTAGGTAAGGATTAATAGCAGATTTTTATAAATGCTGAAGTGGGACTAAAGACACAATCTGATAGTCATTTAAAAGAAATTAGGTCATTTTAAGGAACCATCAAGTATCACTTGTCTGACTACATGCCTGACTGTTCTGTTAAAGCTTCCCATTCAGTCAGCTCATAAGATATGCCTTTTGAACTGATTCAGATATGCTAATAAGCATTCCAGCTTGAAAGTATTTGTCAGCAGTTTTAAAATATCCACAGTTTAACTTCTCATTCAAATTGCTTTCCTAAGATTTAGCAGTATGCTTGGGTGCATCTGTCACAAGGCTTTTTCATAAAGGATCACACAGTGTGTGGTAGCTTAGTTCAAATTTCAGATGACAAAGCAGTACAATAACTAGAATGAGGCGAGAGGATTTCAAATTAATTTCTCCTGTTGAATGTTTCTTTCCATAGAAGCAGTTACAGTGGATTCTGCAACAGAAAGTGTCCAACGTAATGAACCACATCCTCAGCTGCTGAAAACTTGAAGAGCTTCATTTGCTTCATATATATTTGAGGTCATGTGTACTTCATAGAATCCTAGAAATGTGACATATGTGAGAGAATCTAAGATGTTAGAAATGTGAGAATCTAAGATGTTAAAGGTATTCAGTACTGCATTTTTAAGCAGAGTTTACCCCAAAGTATTGTTTACTACAATAGAGTAAACTCATGTTTACCTTCAGCAGGGAACTGGAGCAATACCTCAGTTTTGAAAAATTTTGCAATTATCTGCAGATGAAAACTTTATAATTTACCCCTTTCTGTGCATAAGGTTAAATTTGTTTCATCATATCCTATGTTTGGTCATTTCAAACTGTATGGAAAAAAATATAAATCCTCTCTATATAGTCAAGCTACTTATTTAAAAAAGGAAGAAAAAATATTGTTCATACTGTTTCCTACTGTTCCTTGTACAGGATTTTTTAGAGTGACTTTTAACCACTTCACATGCATCTGTGCATGGAGCGATCTGTGCATACTAAGATTTGCAAAGGTCATTAGTCATTTAATTTATACTTCTAGAACTCTCCTAGTTGACCACAGATACTATAACTGAACTGGAAAATAGTAAGGGAGTATGAAATCAGAAACGTGTGCTTCAATAAGCAAATATAATAGACTAGATGTCTGCCATAATGTTAAAAGGCATGGAAAGGGGGTGCCAGTTTAACTGTTAATGTTCCTCTCATGTAAGGTAGCTTAAAGAGACAGCATCACTGGTGCACTGTAAAATAAATGAGAGACTGGAGAGCAAATCACTCCTATTTCAGTATTGGAATCAGAGGTACAGGTGCAAAAATTTCAGATGATAAAGTAATACAATAAATAGAATGAGATGAGAGAAAACAGATACAGGCATTTTTCCCTTTTGTTTGTAATGCCCACAGGTAGCAGACTGTAGTAATATTGAAAACGTCACTTCTTTTAGCCCATGTAAGTGAAATGGTAAGTGGCTAAAGAATTGTGGTGGGGTCCCCTGAGCCCCAGCAGTAGGTTTGAAACCACTCCACCTTCTCACGCTCTTTGCCTTCACCGTCTTTTCAATAACACAGCACAGTTCTAGTTCTGAAAACTGCAATCGATTCTTTTCAGTTGTTTGAGCTCTGTTAAAATCAATCTGCATGAGAATACTGATCTTGAATTCAGATATTTTCATACAGTTCATATGCCCTTGGTAAAAAGCAGACAAAACCATGAGGGTGAACAGTCCTGACTGGGCTCAGCACTATAAAATATGGCTTTCATTCTCGTGCTCTCACTAGTCTACGATGACAAAGTGTAACATATTTTCAGTCCAGATATCAAGTCTTGTGGCAGCCTCAGGATTGAAAAGAATATTACTTTGCATGAGCTGAAAAAATATTACCTGGATGCATAGTCTGGAGTTGCTGAGTTGTGCTTTTTAGGGGGGAGACCTGGTAGGGATGGGGGTAATGCAGTAATGCAAAAGGAACTAAGAAGAGGTAATATGGAGAGTTAGACAGGAGCACTGATACAGCAATCTCTAGCTGCTGATGATAAAGGCTCAAAAACTTATTTAAGAGCTAAAAGATAGAAGTAATTTATTTCTTAGAGCATGCACGCAGTACCTTTACGAACTCAGGTAATTCTCAGGAGAAGGCACAGATGGCCTTTGGTGTGCCAGTAATGGCCACAGCAGGAGGATCTCATATGCAATGAAGGAAAAAAAAAAATCTCAGCTTTCTTTTATAAAAGAATCTTCTATGTTTCAGAAGTAACCTGATCCCTGCCAGAGAAGCAGTAGATAAGTCTTGTATCTAGTTAGCAATATGGTTATTTGACCCTCATGAATCTCCTGTGGCTTCTTTAAAAAGCCCCTCTTATTCCAGCCACGCTGCTTTTCTCAGCTGCAGCAACCCTTGGGGGAGCCGTGCAGCGCAGGACTCTGTATTCAGGCTACACTACAGGCAAATCACTTTCACGCTTGGTCAGGTCTCTCTGGATTGATTGCCTGCATTTACACTCCTGTTTAGAGCATCCTCAATTTGGCCTCGAGGCAAAATAGCAAATCATATGCTGACAGCATCGGTCTAGAGATCTGTGAGGGGTTATTCCTGCTTGTCTTCTGAGGATGAAATCCCGGGTTCCCCAATGTGCTGTGAGCACGTCTGCTATGGGCATAGCCCTGGCAGGGGGCAAAGTCCTCAGAGGACCATGCTGGCCCCATCTGCCCCACAGTGGCAGTGTTGGACTGGCACATGGATGCTCTTCCTTGCCACAGAGCTGGGGTCTGCCACAGGTCTGATGGGGCATTTAGGCTGCCTGATGGCGCTGGATCCATCTCAGGAGAAACCTGGGGCTGAACCTTAATGAGTAATGTGGTTGTAGCCACCTTGTATCTTTGTCGGCACTTTATGTGGGCACTTAGGCTGACATAATTAGCAGATTTACGACTATGATGGAAACCCCCCAGATAGACTCAGTGTTATAGGCAAACATTCTTCCAGGATAGCTTTCTTCTCTGAAAGGAAAAAAAAAAAAAAAAAAAAAAAAAAAAAAAAAAAAAGGAAAAATATAAAGAAGAGATAGTTTAGTGAATTACGGAATATTTGGAATATTTGTTGATCGGTGGATAAGTCAACCAATTTCATTTCCTTTCCTCTTAGCAACCCTACACTTGTAGCTTCCAATACTAAGGTGATGTATTTTCAAATGTCATTATCTAAGATAGTTTGTGAACTAGTTTATGGACACTTTCCATGACCCCAGGTTGGGCACCACTGGTTCTATGCCAATATATGCTGCAGCAGCCCTTAAATTATAGCTATATCAGCAACATTCTGGAAAGCATAGAATAAGGCTTAGGTAACTCTGTGACAGCTTTGCAAATCTAGCAGACCGAACGCTCAAAGAGACAAAAAGATAATCCTAAAGCTGTCATGATCGGATCATGGTTTATCGCCATAATGAATTCCATAGGTGGCTGTTGAAGAAAATTGAGCACAAACTGGATAGCAACTTACCCTGATGACAGACATGGTCGTGAGGTAGCTCACCCAGATGGAACCTCTTATTTCATCCCTATGAGTTTGAAGAAACTAAAGTATATTTGTTGACATAAACAGTACTGTGATATATTGCAACACAAGGTTTTAAGGGTGAAAATGGCACAATTCCTCCTCTTTAGCTGCTTATTCTTTGTATCATGGACAAAACTGAAGATGATCTCTCCAGAGTGGTAAAAGTGTCATCTTTTAAGAGAGACAAAGATAAGGAAAAAGTATCACTTTTTCAAAGGGCGATTCCAGTCAAGGATTTTTTTCTGTACTAAGGCACTCTTACCCATGAAAAAATACTATATCACCTAACCAACTGCATATGTTATCACTTTGTGTTAAAGGAACTGCAGAGGAAGAAGAGATAAAACAGTCATAGATTATTCTTCTGGGTAACTTTTTTTTTGATCTGATCATAAAGTGCATGCCCAAGTGTGATGTTACCCTGTCCAGGCAGTCGCCTGAGAAGTTATTTATAGACATTTTACATGAGGGTATTGCTTGTTTATTTTGTACTCCGCTGGGTATTCATATTCAGACTTCTGAAGATGGATTTTCCATGTCAAGTAGTGCATACCAGGAAGTCTTTTTTTTTTTTTTTTTTTTTTTTTTTTAAATTTAGCACTAGTTTTCATTAGCGGAGTCACTGATATGTCCCATTGAAATGTGGATTTATTATTCTCAGCTGTTTCTTGTGTGAGGATTTATTTCGGTGTTTCCAAAAGCTGAGAATAGCTGTGCAGGTGCATTAGAAACTGCCACAGAAGCAAGTAAAGTGTTCTCACTTGTTCTATCTTGATTTTTACCTTTCCCTCTCTCTCTCTTCCTGTTCTTCTCCTCCCTTTGTGGCTCAGATTCTGTTTTTTTTCTCATCTCAAACAGTGCTTTGCTCTCAACTTGACATTCATGAGCCTGCTTAGGGCACATGCCTGTGCTATGAACAGTGTGGGCATGTTTGCAAGGAAATGTTTTTGGGGCAGATTTCTTTTATAGGCCGACAGGTATCTTCTTTATATGCAAAATGATAAAATATTTCTTCTCTCCGTTCTCAGAGGCTGTGTGTATGTTGCCTGACTGATGACTGGCAGGGGGATATTTGCATGGGCTCTGCTTGTTTAATGTGCTATATGCCTCCAGCTGCTCCAGAGCTAGTAGGCAGTCCACCATCACTCTTTGTCACCATGATATTGCCATATCTTTCTGGGAAGACCAAATCCTTTTGCCTGATTCACCTTAAAGACAGTTTTCTTGAGTTCATGCTTCTGAGATTATACATAGTTATTTCTCCAAACTGTTATAGTATCTGGAATGTGATATTGCTGGGGTCCTTAATCCCTTCATCTCTGTTTCATGCATGGCATACTCTTTGTTTATCAGCTTGTTTTGATTATTCTTCATCTCCTGTAGCCTACCCTGTTTTAAGTACAGCTCCAGTAAACAAAAGACGTGCAGTCAATTTGCTTCTATTTGGACTGGGGAACATACCAGGTTCCGGTTAATTTTAGGCAAAAATGATGTAGGTTCCTAATTGTGGAAGATGCAGGAAAAAAATGTGCCTGCAAGGAAAGACACCTCCAAACAGCAGAAGGATTAGAGGATGAACCAAATTGCTTTTAAGTATAGGGAATGGATTAATTACGTGGGTGGAATTAAGATTAGAGATTAAAACATTTAAATTTAGTGTGTACAGGTCAGCATGGTCTAAGTTTCTGTTACAGTAAAGGGAGTCCCAGTCCATGTAGTCAGGCAGTGCCTAGGGAAATGACAGATGATGAATATGGACTTCATGGTGAGCTGATTTTTTCCACTGACATTATTGATTGTAGTGGAACTTTAGACATCCATCTTGTATGTAAACATTTATGTTTTAATCTGAAGTCATCTCAGCATTTGCATGTGTTTCAATTAGAGGTGTCTTAGTGTTATGATAAATAAGACTGAGGTCTGTCAGATACGATGCTGGATCTAAAGAGGAATCCTGCCCTCTGCATTTGCATCTGGGGAATCTTAAACGCCACTAGACGTCTATGTTTAGGCAACCGAATTATTTTTGCCCATCAAAAACCAAATGGCATAAGTGGCAAGTCTTCCTGCTGCCAGCTTGTACAGTAATGAAGTGGGGTATGTATTGCATTCAGTACAAATATGCAGTATAGAGACATTACAGTGAGTACAGTCTTCAAAGCAGAGAATGGTTCTGAGGTGAAGGGTTGGGTATCCTTAGCTGGGTGATAGGGCAGGGTATTCTAGGGAGGTCCATGACCGTATGGAAAACATGGTGAGTGCTCTACTGATTTTAAGTTATCCTTGCTTGGAACTACAACAGTGTTAGTTGCTTTGATCGATACGATATAGAGCGGAGAAATGGACATGTTACCATTTTCCACTGTAGTCAACAGAAATCAGAGAAACAGAGAGGTAGAAGTTTCCCTGAAAATTATCCCTCACCCACTGCATTTTGAGATCTCACATAGGAATTTTAGTTAAATTCATCATACATCATGGGTCTGTTTCCCTACAACGTTGGCCAGAAGGCAATATTTATTTTTCAAAGGGAATTTCCTTTGTTCAGTCTGCCTTTGTTTTGGATTCATGCTGAATTGGAGCAAAAGGATATATTTTGAAACTCTGGGTAAAACTTTGGAAGTTCTTTGCCTCTACAGGGGGAATTTATGATCTTCTGAGTATCAAGGCCAGGGTCATGCCATTTAACAGGGAGTCTTTGTGGTCCGAGAAGCTTATGGGGCTCTCTGCATGTTTTGAAAATAGTTCGTTCTGTTTGTGCCAGAACAGAATGGAGATACTAGAGCCTTTTAGCTGGGATGTATTGGACAGGGCATGTCCTCACCAGCCTAAAATTTGGCTCAGAAATCCATCACTCCCAGGTGACTGTGCTTTGTAGCACACATATGGGAAACCCGGACAATGTTGCCTTCGAACATTACTTTCAGTGCATTGTAAATTACTTGATGCCAAACCGTTTAGATAAAAACACTTTGGGCTTGGTGAACCCAATATTTTTTATTAAAGTTTTTCTGCTTTAAAATTTTCCAACATCTCTATTCCCAGAGCTTTATAGGTATTCTCAATTCTAATTCTGTTTCCACTGCTATTGTGAGCAAGAGCCTACCTCTTAGTTATTACAGTGGAAATTCTTAGTTATTACAGTGGAAGGAAATCTTAGCAGAAACATAATATCACATTTGTTTTAAATGATTTTCATGTTCCTAGGCAGTCATTGCAGCTGCAAGCTGCTGCTTCCTCTCTGATACAAATAATAACTGTAAATACATTTTAGATATATATATTTCTTTTCCTGGCAGAACCCAAATATGAGCTCAAGAGAAAAGCGAGAGAGAGGGAGGAAGAGAATGTGTCTTAAAGATTGTCCTGAACATCAGAATAAACATTTTCTCTCTGCTGTTATCTTTCAACAGCTTAATAGACTGAATATTGAAACATTAATGCATAGTAAAGTCTTACTGTTGCCATAAGTAAAGCCCATCAGATATGCGAGTCCCAGATGCTTTCCTCATTCCAGCAAAATGCTGCGGTGGCAGTTCACTGTGTTAGTTGACTCAGCTCCTGGAAGCATCAGTGCCATTGGTTTCAAATATGCTAAACACTAGAGCAGATCCCCCTTGTGAATAGCAACAGAAAATGGAAATTGTATTAAGATAAAACCCTCATGCTGTTTTCAGATTAAAAATAATTTTTTTGTTATCCATGTTTTCCTTCTTCTGTAGTCTTTGACTGCTCCCCAAAGACTACATTAGAGGCCCTGGCCTAAATTTTAAAAATTATTAGTATCTTAGTAGCATACTTTCACAGTGCCCAACCTCTGGTACCCCAAACAGACTGAGTTTCCAGGGGGATATATGTCTTCTCCATAGTGTGTGACATAACATCAGCAGTCTCTAACATGCAGTTCCTTTTGGGCTTAAAGTCTTCTGGGAATAGGAGTTTTAGATACCTTTCTTTTTTAAAATGCCTTCTATCCTAGCATGTCTTTGTGACAGCAGAAACAACTGAAGATACAAAATCTCTGCTGACAGTACACGACACTAAAGAAATGTCCTTGTTTTTATAATCCGTGGTTGTTCCCATTTCCCATGGAACCATCCCATCAGCCACTGAACTGTCAGTGTTTTCTTTTCCATGCGAGCCCATTACTACTTGTGTAGGCATGGCTGCTGTATCATTTTTGTCCTGCTTCAACCCCAACACCTGCAATATCCCAGCATTTGAATACTCCTCTAAATAATATAATACCAGCCACTACAAAATCCTAAATCACACTCTGCAGATGCACACATTGCAGATGCCTGGCTAGGGGTATAGGGTTGATTCTGACGGTGTTCATTCCACCTGCTCCTTTGGTCCAAAAGATATAGCTGATCTCCTTCAGGTGAGGATCCTTGCTGGTAGGCTCCATGCAGATGCATAACCAGCTGTATACGGTCCCTGCTCCATAGGGCTTTTTGTTTAAATAGAGTTCATGGTATCTGTGTGATAGCAGCAAACGTCACTTTAGTTCCACAGGCTTTTCTGTATGGGGAGCTGTGCTGGGAGAACAGTTTGGAAGGGGTTAAAGAGCAAGTAGGAAGAAGAGGAGGATGGCAATAACGTAACCGAGGACAGAAGCAACTGATACTCTTGATTTAACTATTGCATTTGGCGAATACCTTCACCAGCTTAAGACTAATACATGATTTGCCTCAACAGCAGGAAGTTTTAAGTTCTTCTTTCGTAATTTCCTTCCTCAGCTAAGCATGATGATTGTAGCAGCCCTTGCAGAGCTGCTGCAGAATGTAGCACTGGATAGGCTGGTGCAGCAGCTTCTGAAAGGGCTTGGCGAAGCGCTGTGCTTTAGTCATCATGCACCTAAAGGCGCTCAGAGCTCCCATGCTAAAGGTCACCCACTGTGACCAAAGTCCCTATATCAGAGAAATTACAGGGAAGAGACAAAACCACAGACACAAGTGATAAAAAGCAAAAAGCATAGCATTCTTCCAGTGCTAGGGATGATGAATGAATCATGCAGTCCATAGTGAATATTCCCACTGCCACTGACAAGACAAGCAGATGGGATTAGACAAAAGATTAGACAAGAGGATATTTTGTTTTAATTTCCAGGACTCTGACTCTTGAAAGGGAGTCAGAGGATACACAGGGTGTGCTTACTTGGTTGTGAATTATATTTTCATTTTCTTGAAAAATGGTAGGTAAGTCTCAAGAGAGCAGACGTGCAGGAGTTGCCTGAGCTTTTCTAAGATGAAAGACAGAAAACCTTTTATGCATAATATAACTCATCTGTTTTCTACATATGTTTTTCTTTGATTTAACTCCTTCATGGTCATACCTACAGTTATTATCTGGAAGAGCCTACTGTGCGCTGCATATGATGCATGTCCAAATTGAAAATCTGACAGCTTTTCTTTATCCTCTGTCCTGTTTATCGACGTGATATCTTTCTACCTCCTGCTTTTGTCTCATTTTTAGGGAATATCTGTTATTCAGTTTTCAAATCATCCTTTCCACTTTCAAACCACTTAGAATAAAAAAACAGAGTACTACAGGATTTCAAAATTATACTGACAAAACAGGAAAAGTCTATGGTTTGAGCTGATACCTGGCACTTCATTGTGTTTAGAAATGTTTGCTGCTCTGTGCTGTCTGAGTGACACCATCAAGGAAGTACACTTTTTAATTGCTAATCGCCTGTCCTAGTTTTGTACTGATGTAATCCAGTGCCACTAATTATCTTATTACAAGGCACTTTCTCTCTCTCTCTCTCTCTCTTCAAATCTCTTTTTAATTAAGACCTGTCCTTTTGAAATTCACCCTACACCATTTTCCTTGCTAGTAGCTCACTGTCCCCTCTTTTCTTCTGTACTACTCTTGTACCTTTTATTGTTGATGTTGACACTGTCTTAGGTTATAAATTGTGTGCTGGCAGGGAGGGTAGTTACTTTTTTTTTTGTTAGGGCTCTGAAATGGTTGCTTTTCAGGCCTGCCAAGGCACACATTTGAAAGTGGTTCACAAAGGTGACTGTATGAAGGACAACCACAATAAACCAAAAAAAACCCCCAAAAACAAAACAAAAAAAAAAAAAAAAAAGAGAAAGAAGATCTACTTCCATACAAATTAATTTTATTTTTTATCCTCTCAAAAACTAAAACCTGTAAAGAATTATTTTCAAGAAAGCTTTAACAAAAATCAAATTAATGGATGTGAATGTACAAAAGATATTTATATAAAAAGAAAGGAGGTAAATTACTGCCTTTTATATCCAAGAAATCTGTAGTTAGGACAGTAGAGAATTATTTGATATTGAGCAAATATTGGCTGATACTTACTGATGTTTCACCATATAAACGTGCAGTAACTGAAGCACTATTTCTGTAAGTTTTAAGAGGATAATGTTGATGATGATGACCTAGTCTATTTCAGACTATTCTGCAAAGCTAGTATGTCATTTTGAAAAGGTAGTGCAAAGTTACAATTTCCTGTACTAAAGAAAACACTGTTGTCTGTCTTATTCTGTAAAGAGGGGAAATGAATAGCACTTTATCCTGATGACTGATGGGTACATAATCTTGAGTGATACTTAACAAATTCTTTAAAAGAGATAATGCTTTATGGTTGATTTTATTTTTCAAAAAAATTATACAGAAGACCACCTACAATATGCTACTAGTACAAACACAGATTTTCCCCACTGGAGTTGTAAGAGGACTGATCACCAGTTAATGTAATTCCTTTTCAAATTCAAGATGACTAAACTTAGATGTGACATAAAATATATCCTGTCATTCTTGCTATAAACAATAAATATCCTGCAAATCCTCCAGACTGGACTGTCTCCACTATCCAAGGACATGGTAGAGAATTAGAGGCTCCCTGATAATAATAGGTTTTCTAAATAAGGAAAATTTTCACTTTTGTAAGCCTGTTGGCACATGTCATATCAGCATAAGCCCACAACAGTACAAGCCCTTCCCACGGCGCACTAAATTTAGCTAGGACTTTGAAAACACATGCAAATTTGCTTGATGCAGAAGTGTTTTGAAACAAAATCTTTAATTTTTTAAACTATCAGTATTAACAGTTTGAAGATTCACTTGAGCCTCTCTTTTATTCTGTCTTTGTGACTATTCATAGAGGTCAAGTAACAAGAGTGTTATGGTGGTAACACTGGTGAAAAAATGTTAGTGACACTGAAGTAGTCGATATGAAGTTCTCTAACGAGAGATGAGGATTTTTGCTGGAAAATTGAAAATGCATCTTATTGAAAAAAAAAAAAAAGAGTAACAGGTGCCTTACAAAAGCATGAAGAATTTTGTTTATTTTCACCACAAGTAAGTTTTATACACAAATGACTGATCAGATTGAGAATTAACATACTAAAAAGAATTATCACAACCAGTAGGAAGCAGCAGAGATACAAGACTTATCAAAGTGATATAATACCTATTCCTGGTGGCTTTGGACTTTTGAGAATTGCTTGAATACGCGAAAGATATAATTAATTTTGTCTGATCTCTTCCCTTTCTCTTGTAGTGAGTATAAAGCATTAAGAAACAATCTTTTTTTTTCCTTTTTTTCTGAAGAGTGGATTCAGTATTGACTCCAGAGTGGTCTGGGAAATGTGTTATAGTTAATTTCTGACATTCTTTTTTTTTTCACACGTTTTATTCATGATTATGAAATGAGAAGTTTTGAATTAAGTTTTACTGGTATTGTGTTGATTAGATGTGCAATGCATTGCATATTCATTACGTATTCATTCACTTTCCCTTTTCCTCTTTCTAAGCACCACTTTGAAATACTTTTCTTTGGACAAGTTTCTCTAATAGTGAAACTCAAAATAAGTATTTCAGAATGGTCACAGGTTACTAGCATGTTCCTGAATGCTAACAAAAATAGTATTAAGTTGTCAGCTGTTCTGCTCATTTCTGAGATGGTAGGTAACTCTTCATTGAACAGAAGGAATGCTTACAGCTTCTCAGTACAAAGGTTTATTTAAAAATTCTTTATATAAAAGAATGCTGAGAGCTGAGTTCATTTTATTTTGGAATAGTTTGGTAGAAAATCTCCAAAAAAAAAAAATATAGAGGGATTTTTGTGTGTTTGATTTTTTTTTCTTTTAATAGCCATGTCTATCCTCCTTTTTTTCTAGCTTGTTTTCCATGCTGTTGGAATGAAGAAGCTGGTAGTGCAAATTTTACTTGTGGAAAAGGAAAGAAAGAGGCCAGGATCCGAAAGTATGACCTTTAATCTCTTCAGTCAGAGTTTGAAGATCATTATTTTTGATGTTATGCTTTTTCAAATTACCATTTTAATATTACATAGCTACGTTTAACTCTCCAACCATCTGTAACTAATTTCCTTTTCTCAAAAAAACTGCTAACATCTGTTTATATGTAATTACAATTGCAGGCATGTAGAATATTACCTAAACTTAATATTTTGCTAAAAGCTTGGAACTACAGAATATTAAAATTAACTTGCAATTTATTAAGCTTAGGCATTGGCTCAGAAAAGCCTATCAAATTACATAATATGTTTTTGACATACTCTTCATTCTTAAAGACATATTGCCATCTTATGTAGTCTTTTAGTATAAAAATTAGTGATATCCAAAATTAATCTTTGTCATTCCAATTTCCAAAACTTAAAACTAGTTGAACTTCTGACTTATCTGTAAAGAGTCAGGCTTATTTTGGTAGTGTTTTAGTAACATAGGGGAAAAAAGGCAAAATATATGAGAACTTATGAATAGTACACAATTTTTAGTTCAGTAGAGTGGTTTACTTTCTATTAAAAGATTTCTCTTACAAGGGATGAAAATTTAAAACCAAAGACAAACCTAAGACAATTCACAGAGATTACAAACTGGAAATGTCCCAAGAATTCTTATTCTCTAAAGCAGCTAGAAAGTAGAAAAAAAAAAAAGTTTTGAATATTTCAGTTACCATAACATAAAATGAATAATCTAAGTGCAGTAAAAAATTCTTTGCAAATGAATTTTAATTAGAGTATATCTTTAAATTAATAGTCAAAGGAGATTATGTTCTTTTCCCAGTGTGATGTAATATCTGAAGGGTCAAAACTTGTATTTCAGGGCTCTGTCAAAAACAACAAAACCATGGGGTGCCCAAGCTTAGACTGCATTGAAGCAGGAGTCTTGATTCTACAGACTGCTCAGGCTGCTGATCTAGTGAATTAAACCGCCTGCTTATGTCTATACAACAGTGCTATTCAAAGCTGTCATAGATGTTTGATAAGTTCTTAAGTGCAATGTTATATTTTGCAATTTAGCTTATATTAATCATATTTTGACATGACAGAATTAAAAAAAAAAAAAAAAAGAAAATACTATATTCTTGTTTACATGTTAAATACCGATGCAAAAGAGAAGGAAAATGTATTTCTGCAACGTTGTGGAAGAGGGAAAAATAGATGCTATTGAGAATGTCTTTGCATATCAAACTTATATCCTTGATAGCAAGAATGTGATGAAGGTGTACAAATTCTTTTTATTGCCTGAAACATCTATTACTGGCAGAGCCAACCTTATTGCATGCTAACATGTGCCATAGTTTTGAAGTATTTTAGGACCTTGTTCGCTTCTTTCAGTTGTCCCAAATTGTTGTTTTCTGAACTAGGTAAGACAATCATAATAAAATGCTTAATTTTTATATTAATTTAGAAAGGGAGCATACTCAGTCTATAACTAGGTGATTCGTAGCTTGTGAAATTACACAACGATCAAATCAATGCAGTCACCAAAGCATACTTGCTCTCGGATTAAAAAATATGTTGTACTGAGAAATCACTCCACTGTAACGTATTTTTTGTTCTACATAATATATTTACCCCTCTTAGCATCTTTTCTTTATTTATTAATTCAAAAATCAGCTTCAAGCCTTTGATTCCAGAGATCAAGAATATTGACAGTAGATGTTTGTTTCCCTGTAACTAGACTCACAGTCTAGTTGTACAGTGATTTTTGTAGTTCTTCTTTCCTAAAATATCACTATTCAAAATATCTCTAACTGGACCATTCTGTATATGCTTCTTAATCATGATGGGAGAAGACAAGAAACTATTCTGAATCTCTCTGTCTCCAGAGACAAAGGCCTACATTTTGCCTTCCTGACTTCTCATGTCTATCTCAAAAGCTTTCCTTCAAATGTGATCTTAGGAAGTGCATAACAAAGTATTTCAACCAGATACAGAGGTATTAAATCAATTGTACAGTAACTGGGATTGGGAGACATAGCGTATATTTCTGATCATGCTATTTTTCACAGAAGAGGATTCCTGATGGAAGAGGGACAGGGAAGGACAGCTAGGATGACAAGGGAACAGAAGAGAGATATGTGAGGAGAAGGTGAGAGGTTTTTTCCTCCCTTTTTTTTTTCCATTTCTTAGCAAAGCAAGATGAAGACTTGAAAGGGGTATAGTTATAAAAAGCATCAAATCATCAAGAGAGTTAAACGGTTCTTCTCCCTTCCTATATAGAATTAATGTACAAAACTTTCTCTACCAGGTTCAAAGGAGTTTAACTTTGGGGCTGAAAATTCCAAGGTATTTAACCAAAAGCTCAGTGAGGTTCTGCAACAGGCATGAAAAGGAGAATTAAAATAAAAAACAATTGTGACTTTAAATTATGTAAAAAAGGCGCTTGAATGGGAGAAACTGTATGATTCAATTGCTGTCACTTGGGAATTGAATGCATACTGGTCGCAGAGATTTTCATGAGATTCCCAGTAGGGTCCTTCCAAGAGGTGTGCTCTCTTTTGGAGGCATATTGGTAACAAAATGTTAGTACTGTTCTCTAACATTAGTACATATTTTTAGCTGACATCCAGAAAGACTATTGTTTCATAATTAATTTCCTTGATAGCTCTTCAGTGACTGGCCATATAAAGGAGCTGAACAGCTGCAGAGGTATTTTTTTACTTCTTGCTTGCACCATTTTTGCTTAGTATTAAAATCTGCAAATACTGTGGGATAAAGACTGCTCATAAAGGCAGTGCATATGTGGGTATATTTCATTACTTTCTTTTTAATAGGAATGAGACCCTCTTGTGAGTACTGAACTTTGAACCGCATGTGAATACAAGCTATGCTCTTGTCTTTTGCCCCGATCAATCTCAATCAGATCACATGTTAAATAAATATCGAAAGGAGGGAGAGAAGGAATCAAAGCCAATTCCCGTACTGGATAACACTTAGCCCTTAATCCTGAAAGTGCTGATAAGGCTTTCTGCCCTTGAGCCCTCTCTGGGATGCTTAAAAATAAAGCATCTACATGAAAAATGTTGCTTTAGGTTCTTCTGTCTTTTAGTGGTTTGGGGATTTTAAAAGCAGAATAAATACCATTTGAATTTACAAGTGCTAATTTGGAATTTTTGGCATCTTGCTTTTTAAGCCTTAGACAATTTCTGCTGCCATTTCCAAATCCTTCCGAACTCCATCTGAAGAACTGCTGTTTAGGAGCTTTCAGCCTCTTAAGGCCACTAGGCAATAGAATCTGAAAGGGTTTGATTTCTCTGTTTTAGGACTGAGTAAAATCACTGGCAATTTACATTGATTTTTGTCAGATGAAGCTCTGGTTCTCTATACATCATGGTTCAAACTATTTTCTTCCATTTTTTTCCTCTTCCTTTCTTTTACCTTCCTTCCTTCCTATTCCTCTCTGCTGTGACAATTTAATGAAAATGGTTAATTTTATGGGTGACATAAATTCTTATTGAAAAATTGCAGTGATTTTATTAGAAATCTGATTTTCAAACTGAAGTTTATCTCTAACCTCAAGTATTGCAAATAACTATTATGACTGATCTATATTCTTGTCCATCAGTCATATTTAAATCCTTCCATTGATTTGTAGAGCATCCTACAAGTAATTTCGAATACGGAATAGAATAATCCTAAATATACTCCCATAAAATCTGCATTAGTGAGTCCCCAAAGAATACTGCCTTCTAAGGAAGTTATTTGTATTACTGTGGTCACAGTAGGTGGTAGGATAAAATATGTGGCTTTCACACACAGGATTTCTTTTCTGGTTGCTCCAAAGATGGTACTTCCCGGTGCCATGTGTTCTGTTATTTTCTATTAGAGGTAACAGCACAAACTAGTCTACGGAATTTAGTAGCAATGAATGTCAGCATATAGCGCAAACCACAATCAGCGCAAGAGTCTGCACTGAAAGAAGGCTTAGTTGAATTGCATTGCTTTTGCCATAAACTAGGAGCATGTATGTGAACATTGTAATATACTGTAATGTATTCAGATATAAGAGCAGATCTGTGATACTTTGCATTCATACTAAAGGAATGAATTATGTAGCACAATGCATTTACTGTTCATTTCCGTATTTCTTTATCTTCTTTACAAACTGCTCCTCCATGGCATTCTGCTTTGGTATTTAGGCTATACTCATAATAAACATACTTAAGTATATCTGGCTTCTCAAAATCAAATATTAATATAAATTATCTACCCTAAAAAACATATTTGACATTAAAGAGAGTAGGAGAATTGAGGAACTGCTCTCTATACTTGTAATAGTTCTTCAAGCAAGAGTCTGTGAAAGGCAGTTGTGATTAACTTGTTCAGATCTTGTACCTCACCTGCTCTAAAATCAACTCTGTTAGATTAACTGGAATCAGTGGGAATCCCTGCTCTTTAAAAATTTAGTTCAGCTATACAGTGAATATATCTGCAATGGAGAACTCTTGCTAAGCTAGTATTTTCCTTTACCAGAACTGTGCATAATAGCATCAACTTTTTCACGCACATCAACAAAATGTAAATTTATGTGGAAGTTCAGCGCAATTAATTATGTACAGGAGATAAGTGTAAGGAAAAAAGGCTCTACTGTAACAGTACATATGCTGGAGCACATTGCTTGAGCTAAAACTCTAGCAACTGCTGAAGTGCTGAGTCAGAGCCTTAGAAATCAATACAAGTATCAACCAGCTTCTATAAAACGACACGGTCTAGTTCTCTGCACAGTCCTTCAGACTTAATTAGACACGGACTGAATTGCAATGGTGTCTATATCACCATCCACCTGCTCTGCTTACCTCTGATCTGTTCCCATTGCACTCTCTCCTCAACGCAATAAATCCCATTCAGAGCACACCCCATGCGCGTGTGCTGGTTCTGAGTTGGCAAGAAGTGTCCAGAAATGAGAGAAGGTGTAATGAAGTTGAGGAGCAGCGGGGAAGAGCTACACTTCAGCTGAATGAGCACACTGATGAGTCAGGTTCATACCTTCTATCAAGAGCTTGCATGCTGTTGAAGAATGTGTTTCTATATGTTCATGCACTATGTGCTCATATATATTTGATTTGATCAATTTATCTTTTCTTTTTATTTGTTTTTTCGTTTGGTTTTGTGCATTTTGCATTTTATATAAAGCCACATTTAAGCCTTCTTTATGGGAGTGGATGTTTCCTTTCTTTCTTTGCTCTATGTGTATTTCCTCTAGTGTTTCTTAACCTTTACTCTCTCTGTTATTTATTGTTGGAAGGAGATTGTCCATTAAGACTTTCTAGGCCAATTCAAAAGCTGTTATTCAGACTCCTGTTTCCATTAGTGCTTACATCAGTTAAAGCGCCCATCATGATGAACAGTACTCCCCAAACCTACACTGTCTTGTTGAAAAACTGCCATGTACAAACGCTGCTTCCCCCCACTCCCTGCCCATGATGATAATTTTAGGTAGTGGATAAAATAGATGAGAGAGCTGAAGCAGTGGGATGAGATAACATTGGCTGAATTGTATAATGCTGTATAGGCAAGTCTGTTCAGCTGCAGAAGGGCCTATATCCTCACTTGATGAAGTGCTCTATGAGTGTACTATTTTTCAGAAATCTATGGTGTATAGGCAGAATAAATGGAACTCAAATGTGGTGAAAAGGATTCTGCAGGTACATGAAAATGCAATTACTTTTTATGAATGTGACAAAAAAAAAGCTGAATATTATGCACTGCAGAGAGTCAATAGATTTAGTTTACAGTGAGTGCGTACATTTTTATTTTTGCTCATGCTAGAAGGAGGAGTGTGACATGCTAGAAGGAGGAGTGTGATTTTAGATCTGGGGTCCATATACCTCACCAAAATTTATCTTTGATTAAAGAAAAACCTGCTATTATACCTTTTTACACTTCTGAAAAAAAAAAAAAAAAACCCAGAAGTCCTATTTTTTCCTCATTAGAAAGCTCTAATTAAAAAAAAAAGGAAACTACATTGTGAGATCCTGGTGATCAACCACACAGTACTCAGAATGCTGAATTCCAGGACTGACTTTTACTGAACGCCAAGCAATGTTCTCAGCCATCAGCTCCTCAGAAATCCTTAGCTGGAACTCCTTCGGAGAGGATTCAGGGAGACTATTTGAACCTGTTCCTGATTTAATGTTCTTTTCCTATATGACTTAAATTCTGGGGCTAAGGTTTTCCAAAGTGTTCAGCAATAACTCTATTTGTGATTGAAATAAATTCTCATTGTTTTTACCAGAATCATGACATATCTACCAGTTGGATTGCTTCTGCTCTTTCTGGGATATCAAAGCTGCCAAAACAAGGTCTTCCTTCCTTCTCCTTCCTTTCTTCTGCTCTGTTTCCTTCCTCTGTTTTTATTTTTTTCACTCACAAATAAATTTTTTAAAAAGCCCTTTCATGTTAAAAATCAAAAGAGCAAAACACCCATAGTTTACTATATCTGGCTCCCCATTTCCCTTCTACCTTTCACTCTTGAACTCTTCTAACATTCTGTTTTGTAAGTTTGTAAGATGATGAATATATATTTCCCCTCTGTTTCCCTTCTTGACCTTTTTCAAATTGGCTACTGACCCTGAAAATGCTCTTGCCAAAAATTCCTTGCAACACCTTTAAAAATACGACAATTTATGATACTACACTGAGATTATCATTTTGACAACTGTTGTCTTATTTTTTCCTGTGCGATTTATGTCTGCCTATAATAAATTTTATCACTCATTGATGCAAGAGTGATGAAAGGGTAGTAACTGTCTTGCTGTTCTGTTTTTCATGGTTTGCAACAGAGTAGGATCCTGGTTCAGGAATAAGAGTTCCCCAAACTCTCATGAAATAAATCAGAACTATTTAAAAGTAAGGTGGTGGTTTTTATGTGGTGATGCAGTCATGTGATTTATAACAGATTTTGGAATCTTCATCACTGAAATGAGGGTTTAAATTTAAAACACTGCCTTTTCTCCCTATATCTTCTGATCAAAGATATCATGTATTTTTTTTCAAACTCCAGTCATAGTTGTGGTTTCTTAATAAGAAAATTGCGCTAACTTCAACCAGCACCTGGACTTAACAATGCATTGCTAACGTCATGCTGGAGGACATAAATGACTTCAGATAGCTATACTCCAGCGGGTTATTAAATTGTGAAATGTTCTCAGAATATTTTGTTCCTGCACACATCACTGGGTTGTCCCTTTAGGTTAGTAGCTCTTTGTACATAAAGACCTGGTGAGCGTTTGGCTTGCTGCTCTATTTGTTAGGGACAGGAATCAGACTGTGTCTCCAAATCTTAGAATTGCACTCTGCTAGCCTAGAGTTTCACTGGGAATAAGTATTAGATGTTAGATAATTCCCAGGACCCATCGAACTGAAAGGTAGCTTCTTATTGTAAGAAAACATTGTCTATGAAGCAACTATTAACACATCAGGAAAAAGTGCATCTGACATGTAACATATCTTCTGCAGTTTAACCAGAAGAATCACAGGAACAGAACGGATCTTTGTCTTAAGAAGAAGTATTTTTTTATTATCCAGCTCTATTATCATGTTGCCCATGAAAAGATGACAATAGGTCTATTTATTATTTTTTTTAGACAGAGAAGAAAGAAGCATCAAAAAACTAGCTGGAGTTAAGCCTCCATAGACTTTTAATGATGTGGTGCTTCCAGGACTGATACTAAATTACAATATTCCAGTTTCGTTATGTCATGAATGAATATCATTATGAAATCTGGTACGATGCAGATACTACCTTGCTTACACAGTTTGATCACTTTTGTATCTGAATTTTCTTTACTCAGCCCTTTTTTTTCAGACTAAAATATTTAACAAAATCAATTCATTTTATTTCAGATATGCCAGTCAGAAGGATGTAGATGTAATCAAGGTTTTCCAGCTCTCTCTCCCTCCCCTCCCTTCCCAAAGATGACTAATATGTTGCAGTCAGTCTGATCATAGCTCGCTGAAGTCTGACCATTTCAGAGAATAAAAGTCTATCTATCTCATCTGTCAATACCTCTCTGAGCACTGCAGTAGAATTGTGCCACCACAGTGTTATTAGTTTCTCTGTTGATCCACCCACTGTTCACACATGCTCTATGTTATCATAACAGAGTTTCAATTGAGAAAATTAAATGTATATAGTAATTTAACAAGAAATTGAAATATCTGAGAAATGCTAAAGAAGGTCTGTTAGATAGGCCTTACTTTATGATGAAATAGTCACAGGCTTCAAAATAGATTTCTCACTCTATTAGAATGCACGTAAACACTGTTATCTCCCTAGACACTCCTGTTGAGCTATAAAATGGTAACTGCGGACAAAAAGCAAAGACAAATCTTTGACATTTTGCCTTGTATTATGTGCTTAATTTATCCATAAATTATAACATTCTTCAATTATGTTTACCTGGGTGCAGTGGTAATCAGGTATTGCTAATCAAAATTGGTTTAAACAGTCACTTATGGGAGCAGGTAGAAGTGCAATATGGAAGAGGGTGAGATGAAGAGAGTATTTGAAGTTTAAAAGTTACCCTTTAGCAAGGTGCCATTTCAAACAAGGTATTAAAAGAGGTAATGTGGGTGTATGTATTAAGTGCTGTGGCGGAAATAAAGTTCATAATATGGGCTATGATGAGCCGGCTTAAAGGTTGAAGAAGATACATTAAGCCAAGCTGACAACTGAATGCTTTTATGCAGCTTCTCTCAACTGTAATATGAGAGAGAAGTGGGAAGGGAGAAAGAAGAGGAGAGAGAGGGAGAGGAAGGGAGAGGGGGAGATAGGAAGCAAAAGAAAGGGAGAAAAACAATGAACACAACAGAAAAATAAAATGAATATACTGAATATTCCAATACTCAGTTTCTCTGGCATGATTTCAACTCATCTGATGATGGAGTCAGTAGTAAAGTTATGAGTAAAAATGTGTTTTTTAGATCTCTGTTAAGGAGATCAAAGATCCTTAGTTCTCTGAAGCTCCCTGTGAGAACTGTGATATTTTTAAAGCAATCTTAGGACTGTTCCAGTGTCCAATTTCACTGGCTCTCATAGGCTGAATATTTACTGTACTTCAGACTGTCTCTACCTGAACAAAACCAGTTGTTAAGCTTCCAAATCGTTAATACTTAGAGGATCCCCCCTAACAGAAGAGGTATCCTCAGTCAGCCAAAGCTATAAGATTTAAGTTGCTCTGTGTGTGTATGCTTTGCAGTGTATGTGAGTGGCACTCTATAGATTAGAACACTAAAAAGAGTCATGATAGTTTTTTTAAATCAGCCATTTCAAGGCAAAACCTTCATTCATTAACTCCATATTTTATTCAGCATGGTAAATGTTACACACTGATCCTGTCTGTCTGTGATGCTGACAAATAGTGGCCATCTAGATAATCCTTGTAATTTCTTTGGAAAGAAGCCTCTGAATTAGCTGAAATAGGTCTGCTGGTAAAGAATTTGATTAATCCCTGTTTCTGGGGGTGTGTTACATTCACTGATTTTGTAGTGGTACATCCTATGCCTCGTACATGGAGCGCGAACATGGAGTGCAAGCATGGAGGTTGCTTTTTTGACACATTGAGTAAACGGTGAGCTTGTGTTCACACATTGCTTTGTATGCACATGAAGATCCTGTTTATTAAATAAAGCAGATGATAGATTATAATCTTTGAAATGCTCTGTTTTTCCATGGAGTGTTTAGCATGCTTAACTTCTCAGCTTTCTTCTGAGAATTTGTCCCAAACCTTGGCTGTAGGGACCAGTTCTCAAAATATATACCTAAGCAGTTCAAATCCCTAAGTTTTTGTCTAGGATTCCCCAATCAATTAATCAATTAATTGATGATGAAAAGTGCTTTTTTGTGTTCTCTTTCATGAAGAAGTTTAAAAAGTTGTTAGTTCTTTAAATAGCCTTGCAAGGGACTAAAGACCTTAAGTATATTTTTGCATATCTGAAACTGAACAGAGACTGTAGGTATTTTATATAGCCCAGCATGTTTTTATATAGTTCCATATATTTTTTACTAAATCATACAAACATAGTATGCTAAATCAGTACACTTGCAAAGAAATTTGAATAAAAGAGGACTACATTTCTTGTTTGCTTGATTATACTTACGTAAAGATAAGTATACATATTCTTCGGAATGAATAGTATTTTCTTCTCAATCTGCTACAAATTGGAAATCAGTGGTTGTCCATAGGCTTTATTGAAATCCAGTCCTATACTTAAGGTCACTTGAGAGCCTATAAAGTCCTTCAGCAGCTTTTAAGTGGGAGACTGGACCCTTCAGTCCCTTGGCAGGATGGAGCTCAGATCCAGATTACAGCAGATTTGGGAGAGCTGCTTGATGGCAGGATGGAGCTCAGATCCAGATTACAGCAGATTTGGGAGAGCTGCTTGATGAAAGGGGGTCCAGTGGATTAGTGGGGAAAGAAAAATACCTTTGACCACAGTGATTGTTATTTGCCAAGAAAACTTAATCTGCTTCATTGTCAGTAGTAAAAATGATGCAATGACTCTGCTAAGACTCCCTGGCTTGAGAATTGGCATCCAAGCAAGCAGAGAACTCTAATTCTGTGCCCTCATTTTAGTTTTGCACATGGAGGATGGGTTCATGCTGTCAGATATTATTGGGGGCATTGAATGTTTCCATTTCTCTTAAATTATTATAAAATACACACAGTAATTAACCATGGAATAGTTTCTTGTTTATCTTGTGGTTGATCACACTCCAAAATTTGTGTAGGAAGCTAGTTGTTTTTATTTTGAACAAAATGTTAATCATAGACTTAGATGTTTTTTGGTGGCTGTGTGTTCTTGGTGTAAGTACTTTACACAGGGCTATGCTGAGATTTTAAGATTATTCATTGCAGTCCTCCTATCTTCCTGAAAAGCCAGTATTGATTGGAAGGGGATAAAAGCCTCTTGGGTACTTCATACCACAGGAAACCTTAAATGAATCAACTGAGTTTTTAAGTTATCAGAGAAGCTTTCCACTTTCCATGAGAACTGTTTCAAAGAAATAGGATCAACGTCAATCTACATAAAAAATTTAGAAGTTTTCTATTTTAGGTGAAATTCTGGTTCACTGTCAACAACAGGGTCAGGAATTCACCTGTGTGAAAAGCTTGATGATGACACTCAACAGCTAAGCTCTGGTCTAAAATGCGATTTAGGTTTACCATAGCAGCTTCTAATCCCCAGGGCCATCGTTACAAGTGTCTAATATAATTAGGATTTATTTCATTGTGACCATCATTACCAGTGATTCATTTATGCTTCATGCAAAACATTGGCTGAGTTCTCTTTTCAAACTGTCACACAAGTCCAATATTCTGTTTCCCTTAGGAAGTCTGCACATGAGGTACCTGAATATCAAAGTTCAGATATATGAGTCTTGGAGCAGCAAGCGCATACTTAGCTTGGCACAACTTGATTATTGGACATAGCTGTCTTACAACATTCTTATAACTTTACCTCAAAACTCCAATTACAGACTAAATATTAATTGGAATGCTGGCATTTTCCATCCTGACAGACAAATGAATGTTTAGTAAGATGTATATGCCTGCAGTCCCCAGAAGCTTAATTAACTAGTCATTTCCATTCCACCAGAGTGCTATAAAACCAACAGGATGAATAAAAAGTATTTACAAAGAATGCTGGAAATGAACGTTATTTCCTCTTGTCCCATGAGAGGAGCCTCTTTTCTAGGCAGAGACCTACTAGGATAACAGAAGGAATGCAACTCTCCAAGTGTTAGAAACAACGAGTTGTTTGCCTGGCCCCAGGAAAAGCATGAAAGACTTGTGTGGAGCAAATCAGCCCTTGCTTTAGTTTGTTAAGTACACAGTTAAGCGTGGAATGCAGATATTTTCCCCGATACGTACTTCAGCAATTAAATGGTTGGAAAATTAGCAAATACTTGGATCCTATCTGATTATGTTTCTAGCTCCAGAATGATGCTTCTATATGCTGTCTGATGAGTGGTCTACCTTGTCATAATTGCCACTAGCCATCCTGTCTGAAAAAGTCAATCTGAGAGGCTAGTCTTGAATAAAATTAATGGTCCGTAGGTGTGGATAGTCAGGCTGCCTAGTCAGGATTGGAGACAGGGGCTAGAAGTGAACTCTGTTTGTGCAGCTGCCCTTAGATTACCTACAAGTACTTTAGGAGGCAGAGGAAGGGGCAGACTGTGCCAGCAATAAGGAAACAGCTGGCATGATTATTATCAGTGTATGTGTATCTCCCCTTCTTTCTCTGTACAGCACATTACTTTCCCTCCTCATTCATTCTCACCATTGACTTGGATTTTAACTCTTCTCTGAATTTATTCACACTCACCATAAACCTGTCAGCTGGAAAGCTAAAATAATCCAAATGGGGAAGAAGAATATACCAAATGACTGATATATCCAATTAAGCCTTCTCTGTGGAAATTGAGATACTCAAAGTGTAATGTTGATAAATCAGTCCATGAGGCAGAACTTAGTTATATGAAATATTATTTTAATAAATGAATTCATCTAGGGAACCCTTGATTTCTGACAAACTTTGCTTTTTTTTGTCTATAGGAAATAGGTTGAGATTAATTGAAACACATCACTCCTATTTAATACATTCTCTTCTATTCCTTGCTGAGATAACATAACAGCTGTGATATTTCTTCTAAAACTAAATTTTCTTATCAGCTATTACTTCCCTCTTCTCCTGCAACTTTTATTTTTTATAGAAAACAGGTAAATCTTAATTTTCCTCATGTTCTTTTCTAACTGTGATGGTTCTGTCCTTGCACATTCTCTGTGAAGAATGTCTTGAAGATATCAGATAATTTCTTAAGTATTCATCACTCTGTTGTGAATGTGTGTGATGTAGGTAAGTGCATATAGAGCTGCTACTGTGTTGAATGAGGCTGAGACCTATGCCACTGGCTCACAATTACTATTGAAATGGTGTGGAGAGGGTCAAACTCAGAATGTCCGTGTTGCAGGAAAATTAGACTTTGAAAAATGATTTATTCTGGTCTTTTTGTCCAGTGTAGAAAAAAACTGGAGATACATTAATATATTAGGAAAATAAAAATTGGAACTAGTTGTACTATCACTAAACAGCTACCAAATTCCCAAACACTCTTCAGGTTGCCTCAAATTCATGGCAAATGACCCAGAGCCAAGGATGCTCAAAAGTTCCTCTGGAGCTGAGATCCTACATACCTGATGAAAAAGGTATATGTTCATGCTGTGGAAGTTACAGAACTCCTACTCTTTGTGAAAGAAAAGATTAACTTATAAAATCACAGAGCTCTGAGAACACCTCATGTCAAGCTCTACAGTTAAAGGACTGTAAATTGTTATGCTTTTAGGTGCCTCATTAGTTAATCTGATTGGAAAATAGTCAGGTTTTTGTTTATACCTTGCTGCAAAGAAAATATTGTCATAAGCACTGTTGTGAGTTACCAAACATCTAATGAGTTCTTTCTCTGTGGAAAGTCTATGGATCTCTGGACACAGAACCCACTGAATGTTAAAAACTAGTTTTTAGAAGCTGTTTGTAAGGCAGCTAGAACCTTGTCTTCCTACACTAGCTTATATACTACTATGGTTATATATATATGTATATATATTTTTTTCAGTAATCTTTTCTTCATTCACTGAATTAAAGCTTAGAGTGTTCTAAGCAAAACCTTATTTCCGCCCCCCCCCCCCCAGAAACTTTTAGACATTATACTCACGTTGAAATATAAATGTTGATATGCTGCAGGGAGGTGCTTTTACGTTCTCAGAAAGCAATTGTTACCACATTCCATTTCAGTTTATCGCAACCATTTCTTGGTTGAATTTGAACACAAGGGTTTACATTCACAATTACAAGAGATCCTGCTGCCTTGCATTTTACAAGTGACTTTTGTTTTTAAAAGCAGCATCCAAAACACCCTCCTTGATACACTGGGGATAGGATACTGGAGAATCAAGCCCAGTAAATGTGATTATTCCTGAATATTTTCTGATATACAAAGGGTTTAAAAAATAATGTTGTAATTCAGTTCAGAAGTTTGACAAAATTGCCCTCTTTTCTGTTCTTTGGTTTGCATTGCAGAGCAAAAACAGAGCAGAAATATACTCCTCTTGAATGCTTGTTGATGTGGATATAGTCAGTAATGCATTGCAGAGTTGATCCAAAGAGATTTACAATTAATTATATTCCTTTGATATAAGGATCCTCTGCAAAATGATAAACTGTGATGTCACTCCAAATTACCTCTTTTATTTTGTGATAGCATTTATAGGGATTCTTGCTGGAATAAATATTTCAGATCCAAGTATGTAATGGGAGGGAACTTACTAATAAACTGCATAAAGGACATTTGCTTTGCCTTTTCTTGGCAGGTTTCATTTTGAAGATTTTGAAGTGCAGGTGTTTTTTTAAGCAAAACCATAGTTTTAAATGGATTTTTGCTATATACTTATGAAGATTTATGATAAAAGTTGAAAACTTTTGTATTATTATATATATTTTCAACTGAAAAAATATTATTTTTAAATTCCTGATAATTTTCAACACAAATTGGATATAAAATTTAAAAAATGACAGTTTTAAATGCTTTAGCTTAAAATAAAATTTCTAATTGAAAAAAAGTAATGCAATTTGAAATCCTTTTCTTTCTCATTTGTATAATTTTGTTGAAATTTTAAAATAAAATTTATTGTTTGAGAGCTTTAAGCTTTTAAGAGAGCACTCTTGTTTCCGGTGTACGTGAAATAAGAATGGTTTGCAGGAAATAAGTCCTTTTAATAATTTTGTTGCACGCCACCAACAGTAAGTTTAAATCTTCCTGACATTTGTAGAAGTCACAAATATCTAAGCATACATCTAAAGCACAAACTGTTATTCCTACTCTGCTCCAAAATCACAATCATTACACATTTCATTGCTACTGACCTCTCCATGGTGTTATTTGTGCTAACCATACTAACTGATGAGCAGGATCTATGGGGGCATCTTTTTGACAGTGACAGGAGGATTTGAGGCTGGAATCTTTTTGTGTCTAACTTTAGCAATCAAAAAATTAGCTGGGTGTCTAATCTAAACCAGTAATCTCATGTGGTACATAGACACCTACACAGAGCTCTGAGGTTTAAGTCATCTCATCCTTATTTATAACCGAATTGACAATTTCATGTTTTAACTGATGTAGGGTAGCAGGCTCTGTAGAAATTAATGCAAATATTCATGCATAAAATTTAGAACAAAAGGATAGCATAGCATTAAATATCACTACTATTAACACAAAGGGTGACCATTTTCACTGCTGCTGTTCTCTAGCTTTTCAAACAACAGATTTACTATCTCATAAAAAATTGAAAAGTGAAGATCTTCTTTTGTCAGATGAAAATACCTGAAGTAGTCTCCTTATAATTGGTTGTTGGAGGTTATTAGGAAGCTTTCTTCTTCTTTTGGTAAGGAATTAGGATGGACCTAGGCAGAAAATCATAGAATAGTATCATAGAATCATTAAGGTTGGAAGGGACCTCTAGAGATCATCTAGCCCACACCCCCTGCTCCAGCAGGGACACCCAGAGCACGGGGCACAGGGCGGCAGCCAGACAGGTTTGGAAAGTCTCCAGAGAAGGAGCCTGCACAGCCTCTCTGGGCAGCCTGTGCCAGGGGGGGGTCTATCATGTTTATATCCAATTTGTATCAGACAAAAATCAGACTTGTATCAGAAAATATTAGATTTGTATCTGCGTAAATAGCATTCAAAATTCATACCTGGAACCTGGAATTGCTATTGCTTGCATGGACAGCTCTTTTATGTTTGTGTAGAGAGAGCTTTAAGGCTTTAAAAAGGCTTTAAAAATATTCTTAAAACTTGATAACTTATAAGTCTCATTAAGAGGTTACATTTATATATGACATACTTAAGTAACATACAACAGTCCTGCAAAGTAAAAGTTGAAATTCCACTGCCCTTTTTGGATTTTTATTTGTTAAAATATTTATTTCTGTTTGTACTCATTTATTCTTTCTCTTTCTCATGACCTTTACTTGAGATGTCTGTTTTTGCTTTAATTTTCTGTCTTAATCATTTTCTCAATCCTATCTTCTTTATACTTTACATCTTATCTTCCTATATTTTAGCCATTTTCTTTTCTTGTAGGTTTGTGTTTGTTTCTTACATTTACTGGCCTCCCCATTTATGCATGATATTTGGCAGATTTTATTCATGCCAAGGCCCTATTGTATTCAGTGACAATTTTGTGCAAGATGAGAAGGTGTTTCTTTTTTGCACTGGCACCTGAAATAAACCGAACACATCAATGCAATCATTTGAAAAAATAGGGAGCGGCAATGAAGGAAATCTTGATTTTATCTGAATTGTGCCTGAGCCCCTAATTTACAGGCTATACTTTGGTGAAATGATTTCTTCCATTCCTCTTACAAAACCTTTCAGTTTTCTAGTAGCCATGGATAATGATAGTCTATACCTGTAAATTGATACTTATAGACTGGAGATGTCAGAGCACAAAACAGATGTCTCCACACATATGAGAAGTAGATAGGAGCTGAAAACTTATATGAGCCTGTAATGTGGCTGAGGAAAGACAGGTAGGTGGTACATGAGCATTAGCTCTGGTGCCTAGTGGATTCAAGCCTTTTGGATGCTTTTCCTTCTCGTCAAAAACTGCATTTTGGTAGATAAAACTGATTAGTTTGGTATGACATGGACTCATTGATCCCGTGAAGCTCTGAGTGCTTTCAGCTAACGTAATCAGAAGGAGCAAGTACGGCTACCATTGCCTTCTGCTTCCACATTTTTTGATGATAAGTATCATGATTTCTCCCCTGACTGGAAGGTGAGCAAGAAACAAAGAGCACCCAGAAATACTTTTTTCATGAGATGTGATGTCTGACAACTGCTCTTCTGGGAAGGCGCTGTTTTGTTTGCCTAACAGCACATAAGCAGAAGTGAAAAGGACAGTCAATCAGTGATTACAGGTCCGTTGAGGGGTGATGGCTGGAGATGGGAAAAGAAGGTGGTAGGGGCTGGAGAAGGAGGAAGTCTGTGTGGTTTGGTATAGAAGGCTACAACGGCGCCTCACAAAAGCTGATTTTGACTGAACTATTTATTTTCTACAGGACCCTCTTTTAGCCACCTACCCATGTGATTCCCATCCTTCAGCCACCACTGACTGGCTATCTTGGAGTTCTTTGGCATTATTCTTGTCATAAAGTTCCAGGAAGAAAGACCATGAGCTCATTTTCTCCTTCACCTTGCTTAGGGAACAGGAATGGTGGGAAAACGTGTTACACGAGCTTTATCAGCAGCTCTTCCTTCTGACTGCTGTGGGCTGGGAAGCACAAATACTGCCCTTGGAGCTGTTCAGATCAGCTGTTCTGATGAAATACAGAAAGAGCCTTTTAAAAAGTAGAGGTCTTAAAGACTTGAGTCCTCATAAAATAAGACATTTTATTTGATCAATAAAAATATTTTTTCAGCTTAAATGTTGGAAATTTAATACATTGAAAATCCAATGAAGAAGGCTTCCATTCATAGTTGGTGGCCTTCTGTTATTGCAAAAGAAAAAAATCTTAAACAATATAAAAATTAGGAATTAATTCCTAATTTCCTCATTGGGAAACACAATAGTATTGTATTTTTCTTTTTTTATTTTTTTTTTTACATTGAACCTCAAATGAGCATATCCTTTGTATGTTTCCACTTATAGAGATCAGCTTAATTGGTATATTGTCCTCTTCTACAAAGCTGTAATAAGGATAGCTTCCCTTTAAACTATTTTGTGACCCAATTCTAGAGGGACTTGGTGACAACTCCCAACAAACTTTACTTCTGGTCCTTAATTTTTCATGGCGTGTCCTAACTAAGACCAACTAAGGTTGGTCTGGAGGCTCAGGTCACACATTTGAATCAGGTTTCTTTCAATGTCCTTTGTCATGTGCATATTTTTCACCCTGAAAAAAAAAAAAAAAAAATGTCGGCCTTGGCTTCCACTTCTAGTCATGTTGCAGAACTTGGAAGCCAAATTTGTCTCAGTATCCGAATTTCCATGGGTGAGTTTACAGAAATTTCTGTTCACAGCTATCCTTTGCTGTACCCCAGTTACTTTCTCTTTTATATTTTTCAAATATAGCACTGGCCATATCTTTCCTTGTTTTCAGCCCTTCATTGGCTTCCAATTTCCTTTTATATCAAGTTCAATCACATGTTTTGCCTTCATCTTCCACTTTTCATCTTTTCATCTTTTTTTTTTTTTTTTTTTCTCATTTTACTATCCTTTCTCTTACCTATATTTTCTTGCAATGAAGAGAATCAATGTTACTAGGTAAGTAAGATCTGTATAATGCGGGACCTGAGAACAACTGAAACTTGTCATTTGACGTCAATCAGTGTTTGCATTATAATGCTGGTAGTAATGATAATGAGTTTAGTGAGTACACTGAAATCTAAATATGAAAGGGGCCATAAGATTTATCTGCTATTTAATAGATAATTCCAGTTGCATATTTTTTTCATCAGAAAAGTAGTTAAAAGGCATATATTAAGCTCATTCTCTTCAGGGTTATAGACGATGTTAGAGACTGATGTTAGAGCAGAATCTCTATCAATGAATATCAGTCGTTATTTCTGGGTTGTGCAAGTGATTTGTTCTTTCTTGTTATGGGCAACTGTCATAGCAAATGATCAGTGAAGACATGGACACTGAGGGCACTGAGCATTTGCCAAATTAAGACTTCGAAGGCCACAAGAGAGAACAGTAAAAAAATCCATCAGTTCTGAGTGAGGAAGAGACTATTCATTTTCTTAGGTTGACAGGAGGCTGGCAGAGCAGAGGATTGGAGAATAATCAGGACCTTCATTTAGGTTTTTGTAAGTCATAGGAGTCTTAGGTTAAGTTTTTTTCTCTCAAAGGCTTGGCATTCTGAATATTTGCAGGGATACACTTACGGTACTTGTATTTTCAAGGGCAATCCAAACCAATGTTCACTGAGGCTCAAAACAGCACTGGAATCGTTTGTCACTGGAAGTTACTGGGAACTTCAGATTCAAAATTACAAGGATCAGATTTGGCCACGCTTAACTGTGTTATAGAACTGGGTCTTTCATCTGGTCCTCTAAAATCAGCACTTTTTAGAACTGCGCTTTAGCAAATCAAGCTACTATTTTCCCTCCTTTGTTTTGTGTATTTCATTTCTTCTTTCATCTCAGAGGAAAATATGTATTTTCATAACAGGGTAGTGGACTGTAAAGTGGAAGAAACACAAAGTACATTCCTTTCCTTCTGAAAAACAGTGCTATTCCATGAAGACTTTTAAATGTAAATCGCACTTTGGTCCTCATGTGAGGTATCTACTATGTTTTGCTTGCAGTTTTTAGAGAGCAAAACATCTTCAGTACTAAGTACCTATGCCAGTACTTATCCTTCGCTCTGATGCTAAGCATAAAATATGTGGGATTCACAAATAAAGAAAATCAAGAGCATAAAGGATCAGGAGGAAGAAAAGAACCTCCGGTGAACTAGCTGACATATGGATAAGATCAAATATAAAAGAATACAGTTTAATTTGGACAGAATAGAAAAATATTTTGCAATGATGACTTCATTTTTTTGCACCAGAAAGTTTATTATGTTTAAGTATTATTTTTCCAGTAGGTAATTAATATCACATAATTACTTTATTCAACACACTCAATTTTGCTGAAAGGTATTCATGTGTGGCAACTGTTTGCTGATTTCTACAAAGAAATGATTTCACAAATGCAACACTATATGGGCCACAGGACACCAGGGAGGTGACATGCCCCAAGTCAATATTATGTACATTAAACATTTGCACAACTGATCTGAATAATTCCTTTGAAACCCTTATGGCTTCTTAAAAATTCTTTACTGCACAGGTACATAGCTGACCAAAGCACCTCTGAAAGTGGAGTTGTTAATTGAGTTAATAATAATTATTTTAAAAAGTCATTTAAATAAAAGCAATCTGAACAACTAGATTTTATTCTTCTGTAAGCAAGTTCTACAAGAGATTCCTAAGAGCATGATATAATTAACAATACTGCTTTTGACTTATTGCCATAGAAAAATAGATATGCTTTGAGTAGATACTATTCAATCTCTTTAATAAACCCTGAATCAAAAGAAGGGAAATCCAAAAGGGATTATAGCTTGTTCCGCTGTATTACAACATTGTGCTGCTCTTTAGGGTAACCTCATTTGTCTTTCTATAACTGATGAAATTAGTAGATTGATTTCTTGAGTTAAAAATATTCCAGTTTTGTTTACAAATTGTATAATGATTCTGCAAGGACAACCTTGAACTAAAACTCAGTTTACAGATGTTAGTGTCTATACTAGGTTCAGGGGTAATTTCTAAAAAAAAATGTAAATGGGCTTAATTGATTTGCAGAATTCATAGAATTTACAGGATACTTGTGAACTACATCTCTGGGATTTATAATCATCTTGAACCAAAGCTGCACTTCCCTTACAGCTTTTCGAATCTTCAGTACTGCAAACCATGTAATTAGAATCACACAGTCTAAAATCATTGCTCTTTTGCTACTGTGGAGTTTTTAATGAGTTTTTAACAAAAACTTGTTACTTAGTCAAATTGTCATATACTCTACAGATTGTTACAGAAACCTGTAACATTGGGGAAGCTAATACTTGAAACTGTTCAAGAGCAATCATGACCAGCATATCGATAGATAATAAACTACTAAAAGGTGAAAGCTCTAGATTACACTGTATTGCACACCGTGCAGACTGGACTTCCTTCAAAACCTATTTTCCTAGTTTATGTAGTTTTATTAAAACCTGCTTTCCAATTGTTTTATTTTATTGAGCAAAAATGTTATGCACATTTGAGTTAGAAATATTTTTTGCTTAAAAAAATTATCTAGACATCATCAACAATGCAGTCGAAAATTTTTCATTTTCTTTCTATAGATATTCTGCTTAATTTATGATTAAGCTTTTATTAAGATTTTTTGGTTTGTTCCCTTTTATAAAAGTATAAAATCTTTTTCTTTCCTTTTACTTCAAGCAACTTCTTGCTAAAATGAAGATATTTTGCTTAAGAAATATCAACAAAATATGTTTTCAAACTTTTCCATTCCCCCTATTTTGTCACTTGCTTTTAGTCAAAACCATTAGAGACACAATCCAAATTACTAAATAGCTTTGATTCTCCTGAAAACAGCTTTCTAGCAAAAAATACTCCTCCTTTTCTTCCATTTTTTCCTCCCTCATATTATGTCTGTGTAATTTTTATATAGTTATCTCTCCGTGAGAAAAGCTTTGTGCTTTCTTGAGCATTTTTCTTAGAAATAAGATTAAACTTAAAGAAAAAACTCTATATGCTTTTACTTTTCCTGTTATTCGAAGACAACCTGTTGGGATCTGTGGCTTGAAAATGTTGCCTAATTTGAATGAATTCAGAATCCACTAATCAAAATACTTACGTGATTAAAAGGCTCAGTGTTTTGTCCTGGAACTGACAGTAAGAAAAAAAAATAATTAGCTTTGTATGTCCAGACTGTCCATGCATAGACAATACCTACTGCTTTATACTATAATTGGTATTATATATATAATTGGTTACTATAGTTGATTATGATAGTTGATGTATTTGTGTGACTGAGACTTCGTGCTAAGACATATAAGGCATACAGATGAACATATCTTGATGATGAATAACCCAAATGGATTAAAAATACTTAAAAAAATACAATATGTGAGCAGAACTGCCACACACAAGCACAGACAAAAAAAAAATCAAGAATCAAAATAGAAGGGTATACTGTCAGCTAAGTTGAAGATAAAACCTCAAAACTCAAAATTAGATTTTTTCTTTTTTCTCCGTTGTCATCAATGTCTGTTTGAAGTGATAGCACTAAAGAATCCAGAAATTAATCTAAAAAAATTCTTAAAGACTATACTGATAGTGGCTTATGTAAAGTAGCAGTTTTGACCTTACAGATTGGACTCAGTGAAACTTTTCCTTACTACGCGTATAGAGGAGCCTGGGATGTTGGTTTTGTCCGTTCCAGAGAAATATTTGGCTTGTAGACCTGTGGCTCAATGCAGTGCTAAATTATACTACATCCACTTTGTGAAAAGAAAAACAAAAAGCCAATTGTTGCTAGTGGGTTTCCATGACAACATTATGGGCAGCTATATTACACAGCTCCAGAGGGCTGATGGCTTAACCTATGAAAAACTGAATGTGTGATGCCTTAGTTAATAGAGTACTACAATAATAGTTCTCCTTAAGAGGTCAGGTAATAATATTGGACTAATCCTGGATACTTATGTCAAAAACCTGTTGATGCTAACAAGATTTATTTCATCAAGGACTGAAATCTGCAGGATTAGACATAATGAAACCTTGCATTGTAAGGACCTTTTTCTTGTCTCCTAAACCTGTTCAAACACACTTCTGTTATGGACTTTCTGATAGTTCACAATTTTGTGAAAACCTCAATTTTCCAAGGTTCCAGAAAGGCTCAGAAAGTAAAGTAACTTCTTCAAATGCAAACTCTGAGAAATTAAGAGGAATAGCTACTCTATGCTGAGTTCAGAGATTTAAAGAAATTCCTTTTTTTTTCCATAGCTGAGTAAAAGCACAAAAATATCCAAAAATTTTATCATGAAAAAGTGAAAATATGAAAAAGTGTTGATTTTTCCTAAATAAAGCATTATGTTAAAAAGAATTGAAAGAGAAATTTATATTGATAAGAAATAAAACTGAATGACAAACCTCTTTTAGTTTTTAGTAGCATGAAGATAAAATGAGAATTTAAAAAAAAACATCACTTTCTATTTTGTGAAAGAAATAAAAATAATGAGTAGGGTTTTCTTTAGCCAAACTAATAATACAGAACAAGGAAAGGATGAAGGTGAAAGACAGTGTATAGAAGATAGGTCAGAGGTTAAAGATGGAGGGAAGGCAAAGCCACAGGATAAAATGACTACTTCTCTTCAGTTATCTATAAAGATGCTAACTTTGGGTGTGGAAGTGAAAGCAGAGCTGATAGGAACTGGAGACTGTAGGTCAGACAGATTTTTAAACAAATTTTTGACTTTATTGATAATAATTTCTTGTTAATGAAGAGTCTTTGAAAACAGACTGACTTGGAGCATGTAGTAAACACGACACAAAGACAAACTCAAAAGTTTATCCTGAAAAAAGAATATGTAACTTTTTAGAATACTCTTTCAGGACAGAAATTTGAAGACATGGAAAAAAAAAAAGTATGTTAAAATTCAGCATAGTTCATAAAAGACAGTTCATGTCTGAATAAGAAGATTTCTTTCTTTGATTAAAATAGTGTTCTACATAGAGGGAGGTGGTAAATCTACTTCTTCTGTATGTCACAGAAATGTTTGAAGTGAGTTCTCACTAGAAATTGTTAGTTAACTTCGAGTATAGAGTATTATATATATTATATATATTATATATAATATATGTATTATATATAATATATATTATATAACACAGAAGAAAATGCAGCACATGCTATGATGAAAGGTGAAATCTCAGACAGGAGAGAAGCTATGAACGTAGTATTTCAAGGATTGGTCTTGGGATCAGGCTTGATCAATATTTTCACAATTGCTCTAACATTAAAAGTGCTCTGAAATTGCCCGATAATAATATATTTTGGCTCACTGTTGATATAAGGGAAGCTCTAAACAGAAATAAAGATATACCAGAAAAAGTAAAAAGTGGTCTCTGAGGGTCTGATCTTTCCGCAAGGGTTTAAGCACTTGTTGTGGGAGTCAAGTGAAATGCAATTCATACACACTAATTCTAATCTTCGAATGGGTATAATCTTCGTACCTAACCATAGAAGTGCCAAAACTACAGAACTATTTCATTTTCCTATCTTAGCATTCCCTAGGGATCTTAGTTTTGGTAATGCTGAGAAGCTTTTTGTATACTTTGTGAAAAATCTGGAACTAGGAAATAAATATTCAGTAGTTCCTTCACTGAAACACATTCACCTCACACATCCTAACACTCACCAAGAAAGGCATTTGCCATGAGCAGTGAAACAGTTTTTTGTTTTTAATATAAAGTATAGAAGCCATACAGCGAGGAGGAAATGCAAAGCTGAAGGAGACTAGTTAACACCTGATGCTGTGGCAACAGTGTTCTGCTGAGAGAGGATCACTGGGTGCCTGAGTCCATTCATCTGGAACAGGGAAATGTGCCTGGGATCCCCAATTCCTGCCTGCATGTTGTAAGCAGGAAGCCTGCACATCATACTGTATTCACAGAGCTGTGCTTCAGAAGAGACAGCCTGAATGCTTCTTAACTGCTTTTTAAGAGGCATCATCTCTAAGAGGAGATTCCAAGTCCATATTTGAGCTGAATGCAGACACATCCCAGGGACTCTGTGTGGGGGCTGTCAGATTTAAAAAATCACTCTGTTCTTAGCAGTTCTTACCTAGATTCTTGTTTATTTTACTGACCACTTTGGATCTCATTTTGATCTTTTTATTTCTCCCTGAGGTTAACTAGAGATCCTAGCCATTTAACTAAGATTTCTGGCTCATTGTGTGGTTTTCTGAAAAACCTTGGGTGCCTCAGGCTTTTGTTGTGTCTAGTCCACACAGATTAACTATAGTATGAACAGGATTGCAGAATGGCAGGAAAGGATATCTGGATCTTAGCAGTCAGCATAAATGCTGTTCAACCACCAATAGAATGTAAAAATAAGTGTGATTCTAAGCATGCTAATATTAGGTAGGATATTTCCAGTAGAGAAAAAAAACATAGGAAAACTAATGCATTTATGAATTGCACTGATAATACTGTATTCAGTACTGGGTACAATTTTCACGTTTCGTAAGATTTTAAGAAAGAGCTTCATCATTTCTGAAAATCCCTCTACAGAGCTTTCCTCCCAAAGACGGAACACAGGAGGTGTTCCAGCTTCCCAAAGCTTGTTTCAGATAGGCAGTCAGAAACATCTGTTTCTTTTACTTAGATGGTCTAGCAATGAATTTTTTCCTTAAAGTAGTTTCTATGACCACCATGAACTTGAAAACTATTCAGAAAGTTTGTATGTACTCTGTAGAGAAAAAAAAAAAAGAGGAAACAACACTTACCGTGTTGAAATGTAAACTGAAACGAGATATTTATCCTATAGTCTTTAGAGGAAAGATCATATTTCTCATATCAGCTTAAGTTCTTGAGTACTTTTTAAAAAGAAACATTACAGACACATTACTTCAAACGATAGAATGAAACCAACCAAGAATTACTAAATTACAGAAATTGTGCTTAATTAATCTACAAAGTTGTAATTAACTTCTCCAGTGGCCCAATTAAGGTTCAGGAGATATATCAGAAGCTATATTTAAAATAGAATGATAAATTGCTGTACATTGCATCCGTTGATTCCACCAACTAATTAGTTTCATTTCTGGTTTAAATAGCTAAATTAGAAACAACATATATGTGGAGGAAGAAAGAATAATCTAAATATTGTGAAAGCTTCTTTAACTAGAAGAGAATATGCAGAAGTTGCTCCAGCTGGATGGAAGCACACAGAAGACTACAGAAAGTTATTTTAAGGAAGTACTTGAGAGGGAACAATAATCCACTAAACTGAGAATAAAATCAACATGATACCTATTCCCATGCTGAGCAAAAGATGTTAAAATTTTCCACCTACCAGATATTTTAAAACTTTGGAAATCAAATATTTTATGAGGTCAGGTAGATTTCAAAGACATAACAAATAAACAAACAAACCCTTTAAGCTTTCTCCTTCAGAAAACGCCAGAATGTTTGATTACATTTAAACAATTGGCAAGGATCAAAAGCTAAAATTTGGCCATCTAACCTGTTAATTATCTAAGATCCCTTAACAGACAGCAAAGACATATAGGTGGAAAATAAATTATCTTGCTTCTCTGGGAAAGAATCTAATAAAGAAGGAAACAAATTGTCCCCTGCAAAAGCCAATTCCTTTTCAATTACTGTGAAAGGAACCTAGATAACAGGTTTGATTGTGTTTTGTAATTTTCCTTTACAAGAAACATTAAAGTTTCATAAGTAAGGATTTCTGTTTCTAGTTGTGACTGATTATACTGGGGGGACTGACCAATTCTAAAAATTCCGTTTTTGACCATGCCTAAAAATAATGATCCCCACACACTGCCCACACACTGATTTTTATTTAAAAATATTTTATTTTAAAATAAAATATTGATTTTTTATTCAGAAAATATAGGCAGGGAAATAAGAGCTGAGGAAGTAAAAGCTTTTGCAAGAGTGCAATGTGAAAAGTGTGAGACTCTTAAGTGATGCGTGAAGGGGCAGTCTTTGAAGCCCATCCTGGCTCAGCTCTGCTGCTACACGTGGACCCAAGCTCTACAAAGATAACAATCCTACATTAATTTCATATAGTGTGCTTCTAGAAAGTTTTCAATGTACACCCACTTTTCAAGCAGGTTGTATAAGATCATGGGCCAGGTTGGCTGGCAGGAACTTGAGGATTTTGCTGGAGTCTTAAGTCTTTATAGTACTAATTTATTTCTTTTTTTTAATACAGTGAGATCATAATCAGGAAAATCCTTTATGTGACAAAGATCTGCCTGCAGGCTGCCTCTCACCTTCTGGGGCAGGGAACAGACAACAGCACTAATAAAACCATCACCACATGCCTCCACATTGGTTTAAAAGACTACTATCATCCCTGAATTATACACTTTTCTTTTTACAATTTACAGCAAATTTTAATTACAATACAAATTATATGATTCAGCCATGAAGTGGTAAACAAAGAACTATTTTGTGTTCCTTCTGCACTTATCACTCATTGACTAATTACTTTCTCTCTGAGGTTCTGAGCAACTCTTACAAAGAAAAAACTCCTGAGGATACAAAGGTTAATTTAGAAGTGATTACAAATATTCAGTTAACATTATAATTAACAGTAATTCTTAAAGCACAGCAGTCATCTCCCATTCCAATAAGGAGCATTTGCTAATTAGCCAGAGTATTGGAATTATTCAGGATATTTAACTTTTCACTATTCAATCAACTGGGCTTGTGAAGCTTAATAATACCACTTTAAACTGTGAAGCTGATAGAAAGGTTAAACCACTTCAAATGCTTAAGCACGTAAACAAACAAATCTTACATAATTAATTTTGTCTTGACATCCTCCAACACTTCAGAAAATAGTGTCCATATCATACGGCTACAAGGATACAAATGTTCCATAAATTTACAAACATTTTTATGCTATTAACAATATAGTCCTAATCCTACAGATTACACAGAATAATACATTTTTTCACCACAGAAATGCCTAAAAATAGCAATGATTAGAAAGAGGCATGTGATAATTGGCACAGTTTTGTATAGAAAGATTTTCAGGTAAAATTAGGCAGGGAGATGAGAAATGTGCCTATTTAACACAACATGCCTGGGATTCCTGCCATATATTTTATTGTAGCTCATGAGAAGTCCTATGGGCTAACTCTATTCACAATTGACTGGATGTGAAATAGAAAATTTGAACTGGGGCAACCATAAATGTGAACTGAAGATCTAACTCTGCTAGCTGTTTGTAATTCGTCAGTTAGCAGTTGAAAGAAGTATCAACAAACAAGAGTGTTGCAAACTGTCATGAGAAATGATAACTCAAAAGAGAGAGGCAAGATTGTCCTCTACTAAGTACATGGCCTTTGTTGGCCATGACTAGTCACATTTCCCATGTAGAGGCTTATGTTGCACCTGCTTGGATTTAGACACCCACTACAATAAAGTTTACAGCTGATGTGGCCATAATCTGTGGTTATTTACCACTCCACTCAGAGTGTGCTTTGCAGATAGCTTGATTTTCTTTTTTTTTGGCTAATACCTTTATTAAAAAGATTCAATTATTTATATTTACTTGCCCCCATTTCACTAAGACTATGCCGACAAATTCTGATTTCCATTTTTCATTTTTTTTTTTTTTTTGCTGTTTGAAATAATCTGAAAAGAAAGAGTGTCAAAGGTTGCTTGTGAGG
>VZSV01000004.1:6894507-6918654 GCA_013398735.1 Nothocercus julius
TTACCGTGTTGAAATGTAAACTGAAACGAGATATTTATCCTATAGTCTTTAGAGGAAAGATCATATTTCTCATATCAGCTTAAGTTCTTGAGTACTTTTTAAAAAGAAACATTACAGACACATTACTGCAAACGATAGAATGAAACCAACCAAGAATTACTAAATTACAGAAATTGTGCTTAATTAATCTACAAAGTTGTAATTAACTTCTCCAGTGGCCCAATTAAGGTTCAGGAGATATATCAGAAGCTATATTTAAAATAGAATGATAAATTGCTGTACATTGCATCCGTTGATTCCACCAACTAATTAGTTTCATTTCTGGTTTAAATAGCTAAATTAGAAACAACATATATGTGGAGGAAGAAAGAATAATCTAAATATTGTGAAAGCTTCTTTAACTAGAAGAGAATATGCAGAAGTTGCTCCAGCTGGATGGAAGCACACAGAAGACTACAGAAAGTTATTTTAAGGAAGTACTTGAGAGGGAACAATAATCCACTAAACTGAGAATAAAATCAACATGATACCTATTCCCATGCTGAGCAAAAGATGTTAAAATTTTCCACCTACCAGATATTTTAAAACTTTGGAAATCAAATATTTTATGAGGTCAGGTAGATTTCAAAGACATAACAAATAAACAAACAAACCCTTTAAGCTTTCTCCTTCAGAAAACGCCAGAATGTTTGATTACATTTAAACAATTGGCAAGGATCAAAAGCTAAAATTTGGCCATCTAACCTGTTAATTATCTAAGATCCCTTAACAGACAGCAAAGACATATAGGTGGAAAATAAATTATCTTGCTTCTCTGGGAAAGAATCTAATAAAGAAGGAAACAAATTGTCCCCTGCAAAAGCCAATTCCTTTTCAATTACTGTGAAAGGAACCTAGATAACAGGTTTGATTGTGTTTTGTAATTTTCCTTTACAAGAAACATTAAAGTTTCATAAGTAAGGATTTCTGTTTCTAGTTGTGACTGATTATACTGGGGGGACTGACCAATTCTAAAAATTCCGTTTTTGACCATGCCTAAAAATAATGATCCCCACACACTGCCCACACACTGATTTTTATTTAAAAATATTTTATTTTAAAATAAAATATTGATTTTTTATTCAGAAAATATAGGCAGGGAAATAAGAGCTGAGGAAGTAAAAGCTTTTGCAAGAGTGCAATGTGAAAAGTGTGAGACTCTTAAGTGATGCGTGAAGGGGCAGTCTTTGAAGCCCATCCTGGCTCAGCTCTGCTGCTACACGTGGACCCAAGCTCTACAAAGATAACAATCCTACATTAATTTCATATAGTGTGCTTCTAGAAAGTTTTCAATGTACACCCACTTTTCAAGCAGGTTGTATAAGATCATGGGCCAGGTTGGCTGGCAGGAACTTGAGGATTTTGCTGGAGTCTTAAGTCTTTATAGTACTAATTTATTTCTTTTTTTTAATACAGTGAGATCATAATCAGGAAAATCCTTTATGTGACAAAGATCTGCCTGCAGGCTGCCTCTCACCTTCTGGGGCAGGGAACAGACAACAGCACTAATAAAACCATCACCACATGCCTCCACATTGGTTTAAAAGACTACTATCATCCCTGAATTATACACTTTTCTTTTTACAATTTACAGCAAATTTTAATTACAATACAAATTATATGATTCAGCCATGAAGTGGTAAACAAAGAACTATTTTGTGTTCCTTCTGCACTTATCACTCATTGACTAATTACTTTCTCTCTGAGGTTCTGAGCAACTCTTACAAAGAAAAAACTCCTGAGGATACAAAGGTTAATTTAGAAGTGATTACAAATATTCAGTTAACATTATAATTAACAGTAATTCTTAAAGCACAGCAGTCATCTCCCATTCCAATAAGGAGCATTTGCTAATTAGCCAGAGTATTGGAATTATTCAGGATATTTAACTTTTCACTATTCAATCAACTGGGCTTGTGAAGCTTAATAATACCACTTTAAACTGTGAAGCTGATAGAAAGGTTAAACCACTTCAAATGCTTAAGCACGTAAACAAACAAATCTTACATAATTAATTTTGTCTTGACATCCTCCAACACTTCAGAAAATAGTGTCCATATCATACGGCTACAAGGATACAAATGTTCCATAAATTTACAAACATTTTTATGCTATTAACAATATAGTCCTAATCCTACAGATTACACAGAATAATACATTTTTTCACCACAGAAATGCCTAAAAATAGCAATGATTAGAAAGAGGCATGTGATAATTGGCACAGTTTTGTATAGAAAGATTTTCAGGTAAAATTAGGCAGGGAGATGAGAAATGTGCCTATTTAACACAACATGCCTGGGATTCCTGCCATATATTTTATTGTAGCTCATGAGAAGTCCTATGGGCTAACTCTATTCACAATTGACTGGATGTGAAATAGAAAATTTGAACTGGGGCAACCATAAATGTGAACTGAAGATCTAACTCTGCTAGCTGTTTGTAATTCGTCAGTTAGCAGTTGAAAGAAGTATCAACAAACAAGAGTGTTGCAAACTGTCATGAGAAATGATAACTCAAAAGAGAGAGGCAAGATTGTCCTCTACTAAGTACATGGCCTTTGTTGGCCATGACTAGTCACATTTCCCATGTAGAGGCTTATGTTGCACCTGCTTGGATTTAGACACCCACTACAATAAAGTTTACAGCAGATGTGGCCATAATCTGTGGTTATTTACCACTCCACTCAGAGTGTGCTTTGCAGATAGCTTGATTTTCTTTTTTTTGGCTAATACCTTTATTAAAAAGATTCAATTATTTATATTTACTTGCCCCCATTTCACTAAGACTATGCCGACAAATTCTGATTTCCATTTTTCTTTTTTTTTTTTTTTTGCTGTTTGAAATAATCTGAAAAGAAAGAGTGTCAAAGGTTGCTTGTGAGGATCTTTTTCTTTTCATTTTTATCTTTTTATGTCCTTGGCAGAAAAAGAACTGGATATGAATGTGTGCATGCTTGACTAATATGAGTCTTATTGCAACCTTTGTGTGGAAAGGTCTTTTTCTGATTAAAAGCAAATCAATTTGAAAAGGTAATAATCTTTTTTAATGTCAAATAGAAAGAAGAAACTTGGAATACACATTTTTTTTGTTACATTTTAAAGTTCAACCAGAAACTAAAATAGAAGGAAGGACTGCACAATGCATCATTTTCTAAATTAGTTTCTGTTTTCCGGACTCAAGCAGGGCATATATTTTTTCTTGGTTTTAATAATTATTTTTTCAAACAGTTGTAAATTCTTGAGAATTAACTGAACATTTACATAATATGAAAGCAGAAGTTGAAACAGCTACTTAAAGAAATAATGATGTTTGTATACTAATTATTTTGAATATTGTATACATATGTAAGGCATATGCGAAACCCGACCTTTTTGTGGAATATATTATGTATAATTCTGCATTTTTGTTCATAGTTAAAAAAAAAAAAATCCACAGAGGAACTGATAATTTGTCTCAGGATTGGAGTACCTTCATTTATAACTATTGATCAAAGTCTTCGGTTTGTTTGGAATTGCGGTGCCTGTTTTCATCATTTTTCTTAGGTGTAAGAGTTGCTCTAAGCATTGAGACATGAGATATTCATGAAAGCTTTTTAGCAAAAGGGAAAAAAATATCTGGACAGGTATCCAGACAGGTATATCTGGTAGAACTAGGTGGAAAAAAAAAAATGTAGATTTAGGATTTGGGGGATATTTAGCTTCTAAGGGAAAAGCGGTGAGTAGAAAGACCTTATTTAGCTGCTTCTTTGCAGCTCTCCTTCTACAGAAAAAATTGCTCAGGTAACCAAATACTCATCCAATACCTAATACCTGACTGTACCTAGAAAATAAGCAAAATAGAACCTACTTTCATAAAGATCCTGTTTAGGACTTTGACTATTCCTGATGCATTGATAAGATTAGCTCCTCACACAGTTACAGTCCATTTATTTCAACATAGGCAGTGGTAAAGATGCTATATAGGAATGACGAGACAGCTCTTCAAGCCTTGTCTCAATTTAAGCATGCCTCACAGATTTTTTTTTATTATTTTAATTTCTTTCGTAGATCTTGACCTATTACTTTATCTAATGTGCTGCTGCTCTGTAAGTCCATCCTGGCTTTCATAGTTTACAGTCACTGATTTATTGAGAGTTAAAGAAAGGGAGTAAACAAGGTTATTGATATTTTTTGATGAGACAGTATGAAAATCTAAGGCTATGTGATTAGAGACATTTTCAGAGTGGTCAGGCAAAAAGGAAAAATACATATATATATATATATATATAAATGCTTACAAAGCTTGTTCAAATCCTTGCGAGAGTAAAATGCTCTGCTACAGAAGCTTATACTACATTTATTTTGGCCAGACAGCTCTATATATTTATGGAGCCTAAGTGCAAGGTGATAATGTGTTCTAATAACATCTATGGAGCATCTAAAGTAATTATGGTATACAGAGAGTGAAAAATATGACAACTTTTTCAAAATGTAACAGGCAATCTGAATGGATTGAAATGCCATGCCAAAGCAATAAGAGTAGAGTATTAGCTGTTCGACAGTGACAGTAACCATGACATACTAAGGGAGATTTAGAGAGTGCTTAAGGCAGAAAATTAATTGTATTGTGAGATTTTGATTATTCTGATGCTGACTGTGTAACAAAACTGCATGATACAGAATCTACATTTTAGATCTCTGAATGCTTACTCCTTGGGAAAAAAAGTTAGCAGGCAAGAAGAGACATGAGTCTTGATTTACGTTTTTGTTTTGCACAGGACCTGCTTCTAGACTCACTTTAAACAGCTGCTGGGGAATCCTGATTGTAATATCTCCAATTCGACATCCTTGTAGCAATGGAAAAGCAGATTTCTAAGGCTGCAAATTTAATATGAAAAATATAATTTCTATACATGAAAATGTTTACATGAGTTACATGAAAATATGATATAATTTCAAATTAAAGAGAAAGCTAAAAGGGTAAAAGCTTTTTAGGCATCATAAGACTTGTTTAAAAATTCCACTTTATAGGCATGCTGTAAATATAAAATAAACAACAGACTTCACAGAAACAATAACATTGGCTGCTTTTAACAGAAGAGCATGAGAAGCCATTAGAAGCAAAAATGTTTTTACTTTTTAGGATTGTGGAAATCTTGCTCAAATGAAAAATAATTGAAAAGAGCTTAAACTTTGGTGAGTTGAAAATAAAATCATATTTATCTGAATCAAGAAATATTTTGAGTTGCCCCTCAGAAAGTCATAAAAGTTAATTAAAAAAAAATTTTTAATGATTTTAAATAAAAAGATGGGAAGTTGATATCTATAAATTAAGAGACTGCTGCACTAAAGCCATTCTTTCCAGGGAATGCATATCAAGAATTATTTCAAATTAAGTCCCTATAAGAAACTTTAGAAAAAAATCAAAACAGTAATTGGTAAGAAATCACTAAGAGTGGATGACATGCTTCTAGAAAGATAAAAGGATTTAAGTATGTCAGTGACGGACTGGCAATGCCGTGTATATCCTACTGTTTAAGTCAGTTTTAACAGAACTCTTGAAGATTCTTTGAAAATGTGTTGTCAAGAGTTATTTGTGCTTCCCCAAATCTGCTAGAATGTTAGAAAAAGCATTAGGAATTAAGTGGAAAGCATAGTTATGTAAATGGCTGTCTGAGAAGGTGATGCATGCAGAAGTAGAATACTGTGTACTGTGTTGGTCACATGATTTTGAATTTTGATAGAGCAGAAACAGAAGAGTTAGAGACAATGGCTTTTATGTAAAGAAAGACCACGTAGGCCGGAACTGGAAAAAAAACAGTGAAAGCAGATATGATGAGCATAAATGGTATAGAGAAAATGAATTAGCAATATTGACAGAAACGAAGGGGGGAGTGTACTTATACTTAAATCACGAACTATCTGGTTTGAACTAAATAAGAGGAAATACTTTTGCACATGGAACTTCTTGTCACAGAGTTGGCCACATGCCACAGATGTAAAGGGCTGCAAAAGGAATGAGAAATTTCATGGAGAACAGGTCTTTCAGTAGTTTATAAATTGGATAGTCCATCTTGAACTTTGAGTTCCAAATTCCTGGTGGCTAATTGCCAGAGACTGCAAAACTGAACCATGGGAAGAGTTACAGGGATCATATGAGATTGTAACCATAGTTTAAATTAACCTTTTCACTGAAAATACACTAAGCATATGACAGAAATGTCTTAAGACTCAAGCCATGGTCTACTTGCAGGACATGGAGCTGGGTGTTCCCCTGTTGCCTCAGGTAATGCTATATACACTCACGGGTGATGCCAAAGAAGATAAATAACCAACTGTTATAGACTATCCAGTAAGAGAAAGTTGAAGTAAAAAGTTTTTTACCATCCAAAAGTATTTTAAACCTTCAGAATTGTCTGTGTAGAAGAGAACTGAGAAAAGAATCTCTGTAACATGGAACATTCATTCAAGCTTTGACCAATTAAATATATTTCACTCTTACTAGAACTGAGTGGTTTGTGTCTGGATGATGGTTCAAGACGTCTGAAAGATGATCCTTCAAATCATATTATCAAAAAATAATAAAAAAGGTAAATCATATTATCATATAATAATAAAAAAGGTAAGTAATTGGAGAAGACAAAATGCTTTAGCTCAAAATTCTCTGAACAGAGCTTTCTGTTTTTTTAAGGTTATACTGATGCAACTGTTTACAATTTTAAAACTATGAAACAACAAGTATATTTGTATTAAGACTTTTTCTATTTGACCATCTAAAAATTAAATGTCAATACAATATCTAGACAAAAGATCCTTAAAAAAAATCATTAGCTTACATTTTGAAATGAGATTTTAATTACCCAGAAAAAAGATTTCTTCTTTTTAGTCCAATGTATATCCAGTAACTTAGGAAAACAAGATATTTTGTTGGCATTAAAACATTGTTCCTGAACTACTTCCAGATTAATCTAATCAAAAAAGTCCTTTCCTATACAGAAATCTCTTTTGAAATATCAGCATTTCTGAATTAAAAGCTTTACTGAAAATAGCTAGATTGGCAGTGAGTAGAATAACACAGGAAGAAAAAAAATAATTATAGTAGAAGGATAACATTATAAAATACCGCAGATACTTAGAAAGAAAAACATTCAGAATATCTAAATATTTGTTCAAACAAATGAATACATAAGAGATATAGAAGAAAGTCATACACGTAAGGTAGTAACATGCTTTTTCTCTTTGAAAACAAAGAAAGTCAGAAATCCTTGACTTCAAATCAACTACAAATCATAAATAAATACACCTTGGGTCAGCCATCTTAGTAAAACGCCTTAGCTGGATACACCAGTTGTTTGAAGACCTGAATAATTTGCAATACAAGAATGAAACTCAGTAAGTATGACTTCCTGTGGGAGGAAAGAAACTAATAGCTGGGAAAGTTTATGAAAACCAGCTCTGTGGTGTTCAATGTCTGATTAAGCTACATTATATGATGTCAGACAAGGCATGTCCTTCAATTTACATATCTGTAAAATGAGGCAATTATGTACTTGCAAAGTCTGTGAGGATTAACCGTTTGTGCCAAGACTTTGCAGAGAATAGCATTTTAAAAGTGCAAAGGGTTGCAAGTGAAAGTCTGACTCTGGAAGGATATAACTTGAGGACGTTTTTGTGTAATTGCTGTTGCCTGAAAACCCCAGTGAAGCTGCAACATTTGAATTGAAGATAAGGTGCTTTCTATCCTGAGGGGTGTACTTGCTTTTAAAAGTTTCATCAGTATTGCAAAGTGTCAAAAGGAGAGAAATGCAAGTGCAAGAATAAGGAAGAAGCTAGATATGTTGTTAAAGTTTGATCATTCTGTATTCTGCAGATGTACCAGCCTCCTGAATTGGCTCACCCTTGATTGAAACTTTTGGAAAGTTTCCCATCAGCCTGGTTCTTACCTGGATTGTGAGCTGTACATTTGTAAATTTTTTATATTCATACAGATGAAAATCTTTGATTTGCACAAGTCCAATTTTCTGTGTTTGCAGTCAGCCTTTGACTTCCACCAGCTCAATCTGAAAATTATTTTTATATAAGTAAAAGCAGGTGAAAATAGTCACGATATGAAAGGAAGGAAGCATGGGATATATTTGGTCATTCCCAAAGGACTGAAAAGGGCAAACAAATGAAACTAACGGGAAAAGTTTCTTGTATTTACTGCTGAGTACTTATTGTCCTCTGCTTCTCTTTCCTCTTAGTCATACCTCCTATTCTGGTGATATAATTGAACCGAAGTTATAAGGACAATTTCTCCTGTGAAAGCAAGAGACAATTATTTGTTGCAAAGTGCTAATTCCTAATATTAGGACAATTTGCTGCCAACTGGTGGGGAGGCAGGGAAGGGGAAAGGGGAAATAATAGACTGATAATGCATTATGTACATATTTTTTAATATCAGTATTGCATGTTAGGGTAAGAGAGACCTTTAATCAGCTGTGATCTTTTGTTGTGGAGAGCAGAACTTTTATAGCATAGAAAAGGTTTTAGACATTAAGAGAAACGATAACTTTTCCTCTTACAAAAGCAGGATACACTTATGTCATGCAAGACATTAAATGGGAATAATAACTTCTTTTTGGAAACATATGGGAAGACATATACTGGGTTTAGAGGGATAATATGGTACAAAAATAAGTTGTCAGTATGAGGAAGCTTAGATATCAGTGGAAAAAAAAAGCTGTCTCTGTAAAAATGTGAAATTCTCATCTTGAGCTAAATGAAAAATAAAATGAGACAGGTCTCCAAGGAATTACAGAAAGTAGTAGGTGTGGTAGGCAACTAGTTTGCCAGAGACAGCTTTTTTTCTAGTTGACCAGAGGGATCTGTTTAAATGCAGTCTTGTCTGTCTCAGAAATCATCTCTGAAAACAGCTTCTGAAGAGGCAGGCTGAACCTCCAGATCATATATGTTACACTGAGCCAATTAAGAATATGAGAAATGCTTTGTGATTTGGCCCTTTTGACAGTTCCTAATGCACCATTCTCAGAGGTGAAATATGCTAAGAACATGTAAAAAGAGACAGAGAAAGGGAGAAAAAAGAGAGGGAGAGACAAAGAGTACTTGATCTAGGGTGGATATGAAGCTCCTTATACCTTGGATTTAATCTTTTGCTTCAGAGAAAAGAACTTCTATAGCACATGCTAAGGTACCATGAAACGTACATATTTCATCAGAATCTCCCCCCACCCAAAAAATTACTTGAGCTAAAAATTATGTTAACAAACAGTATTTGATTTGGGACTATCCACAGAATATAATTGCCTAGTTGCTTAAACATGCTCACAGTGCCACTGTGCTATCTCAAGCAGGGTAGTCCTGGTTATTATCTGTTCCTTCTTCTGCAATTTCATCTGTTTTCCTTTTTAGTTTTTTTACCTTTTTTTTATACTCTTAGCAATTTCCTCATTACAATACTGTCTTCTCTTAAGAATGTCTAATGATGTTGAGAGAAAAACAAGTAATATGTTCTGTCTTTAATCCAGGGCGCTTTTAATAACATTTTTTTCTTACACATTTTCTTCTATATTTTTAGGGCATAGATTTTTTTTTTAATAGTATAGTTTTAATAGTAAAATAGGTATTTTTAAGTAATTGAAACAATCTTTAAGTAATTATTTAAATAATCTTTAATTAAGAACTGCTTTGTGTATAATTCTATAATCCTTTCTGCTCTTAAAAAATAAATCTTTGTGCAAAGTGTAGAATATCTTGCTACTTCTACTCATGAGTTAGTCCTGATGAACAATATCTTAAATAAATAAGCTTTTACTACTGTTCTTTAGTTTGACATTAAAGCTTAAACAGTCTGGTTAAAAGGAGAAAGTAAATATTGCAAATTTTACAGAGAAAAGCAATTTTTTTCACTCTACATTCTATTTTTTTTAGCTTTCTTTGTAACTTCTAGTTGGTTGGTAATAGATTGTTTCCCCTCTTCTTGATTTGCAGTCAGAAAAAAAAGGGATATTTTTCCAAATTTAGGAGAAATGACAGCATTTCAGTGATGATCCAATGCTTTCACATGTATTTGTGGTGCTTGAAGCATTTTGCAATTAGTGAAGTATTTGAAATCTTACATATTACAGAAGGTTAAAACTAACTATTTTTTATTTCACCAGGTTTGTATAAAACCAATCTCAAATTTAAAATTTGACACTTTGGCTGGAGGCTCAAGAAGTATTTTCCAGCTCTTGGCAGAATTAAAATGCTGCTGTATGCATCATGCTATTTTTCAGTGTTATTGTATGAAATATTGCTAGGTTTTAGACAACAAAGGAAGGGCACAACTTAGATCAAATCATTGATACTGGACTCTGCTAGGTCCCCCCCAGAATAGGTGCTACTCCAGAGGTGCAGGTCCCAGTAACTTTTCTCACAGCTCTTTCGCTACTGCTGCTTTCTTAATTGTGTAAAATAGCAACTTCATCTGACACCAGCACTTCCTCTGCTTCTGGGGCCAAACAGAATCCATCATCAAAGATTTGATCTAAGTTGTTACACATGGAGTGTATGTGGAATTAAATTAAAATCTGTTCTTTTTACTGTCTTGACAGAGGGGCTGTTGTCTTGATGTTTAGAAATGTATTTTGGATCAAGATAACAGAGACAGCTTCCAGACTGACACCTCATGGCTTTTGGCCAGATTGCTGAGGTCAAAATTAAGTTTGAAGGCTACATTTGCAATTGCAATATAAAGCACCATGAAATTTGGTTCACATCTTGTGATTATGGACAACCAGGAAAAAAAAAAAAAAAAAAAAAAAAAACTAGGAAAAGTTTAGGCTAACTTGCAGTGAAAATACATTCAGAGAAAGTGATGAAGGTTTTATTATTATAATGAAAGAAATGCCATACAAGCATGCTGTCAGTCAATCATAGTTTTACACCAAGCGGAGCAGTGGTCCATATTGTATTGGCTGTCTGAATTTGCTGTTTTGGAATATAATTTCTGTATTCCTGGTGTTGTGAATTCATCATTAGCTGAGTAATTAAGAGGTATATTAATGATTTTAAGACTGTATTGACTATTTTGCAAGATCTTAATCTTGAGATGAACAACTTGTAGGCAACAGCACTACTATCCAGATTTAAAAGGAAATGTCACAGCACTGTAGCCAGAGAGATATAACAGAGAAAGTACGCCAGGAGTAGATGACAAACGAACTTTCTCAGCCAGTGGTCCTGGTAGTACTTATAGTACTTATATTTTCTCTCTGTTTTACTTCAGGCTGTATTTGAACTGAGCTTTAGATTTTCTCCATACTCCAAACATGGAGATGCTAATGGAAATAATGACTTTATATCATCCAAATCATACAAAATAGATTTCCACAGCTTGGTGTCATTATACCTGAGAAATCCTTCTAGCACTACCTTACAAAGCATTGCAGTAACTTAATGTTGATATGTTTCAGTGCCTCACTGAGGAGGTTTTCACTGACGGAAACAGCTGCTGTTAATTATCCTTTAAAATCCTTGGTGAAGGAGTGCAAAATGCCCCTTGAAAGAGCAATATTCTTAGAAAATTCTTATTTTGACATATGGAAATTATGAATTTAAATGTCCTGTTAATTACAAGGAGGACTCAATTCTTTTTTTTTCTTAACATGAGCCACAACCTTGAGTAAAGGAGACTCATGCAGAACTTTTAAGAGGTAATGACCCTCAGGCAGCAAGGGTTGCAGAATGAAATCATGGAAATGATTTAAAGTCTACAGCAATGTCCTGAAAGCCATACTTTAAAGGAATCAAAAACAGGCCGTTCCATCATCTTTGTTATTATATCTACCAGATTGGTATCTAAATGGCTTACAATTAAAATACCTATCAGCCTGAAATAGTGTAGAGATATGCTTCTTCTTAGGAAGAATTACAAGTTTCGTTACCTACTACCAAAAATTATTTGTAATTGAGCTGTAAATATCTGTTTCTCTCTCTTCTAGATTAAACAACAGAAATGAGAGCACACTCAGTCTATAAAGTGCCTGTTGTCTACTAATTGTCCATGTGCTCTTCTGCACTAAATCTCTATGAATTTTGCTGGAAACTATGTCCATTTTAGTTTAATAGATATATTAAATACCTACACTGTTAAAGAAGTTTAATTATGAAAGGAACTGTTTACTGTTCTTGCATAAAGCTGGCTCAGAAGGGTTTTCTGTTTTCAGGTCACATTATTTCCTTGTGTTTCCTATTTATTTATACTTCTTTCTAAGATTTTAATTTATCTGGAGATAGACTGACTTTTATTTAAGTCAACATATGATAGGTCTGCTGTGGTTGTCACCTTTCGCAGGGGCTCTAGTTTCTAGTATGAGATTAATATTAATTAGTATTAGTTATACTAGCAATATTAGTAAATGCATTCTATCTTCACCTTTCACTAATGGGAAAGGACAATGCTGTTTGGAAAGACCTTGGTATTTCATGAATATGCTGGAACCCTGACTACTCTCTATATCAAATATCATATTAGCTTTGAAACAACAAATTTCAGAAAAGTTTTGTGAAGAAATTTGAGTTACTTGAAAACTTTCTTTGCCCTACTTGTAGTCTTTTTTAATTCTGTCAACATTTGGAAAGCAACCATTAGCACCTGTTCACATCTTTTATAAACATATCCAATATAATTATAATTATAATATCATATATTACCAATGGTTGACGTAATATGATTAACACATAGCACTAGTTCCATTTTTAACACTCCACTTGATTGTTATATAGTAGTTAGCATTTCGTTAAGCATTGACATGTTTGTGTTTATTGCTTCTGGAACATGTGAAATATAGCAAATATAGGAGGAGCATTTATTAAAACAGATAATTCAATTACAATTTTTATTCTTTTACATAATTGGGCCAAAAGAGAATTTTCTCACTACTAAAACTATCATGTCGGAGGAGACGGCTGAAGTCAAGAATCTACTCAGTGTGAGTTATCATCAAGCTCGTTTATTCAGTCCGAATAGCGTGCTTATATACTCAAGCAAGTACAAACACGGTCTTTGATTGGTTATCACATCGTAGCTACCAGGGTATCAGTCATTGGTCACCGTCATGAGCCTTGTTGCCAGGTTGACACCCCTCCGTGCAGCAAACTCTGCCTGGAGCATTCGGGAGGCGGCGGATTATTCTGTTGCGAAACCTGTTTTCTTCCCTCTTTCTTGGTCTCTTCACCTTTGTCCATAGTTTCGTGACACGGGTTGTTCGTTACTTGTTTATGGCCTCTCTCCTCCAAAAACTCTTCCACACTATCATATATGTATGTATTTATATATATATATATATATATATATTTCAAAATACTCTTACAGTAGCAATAGAAACAAATTATCAGTGATTGCAAGATATTTGTCATGCTGTGTATTTTATTTTTGCCTCATCCAGCTGTTTTCTATATTTATTTATCTGTTGATTTTTTTGCAGTCTTATACTGTAGCAGTGGCTTATCTGTGTTTAACTATAACCATGAGGTCTTGATCCTGTTGGGATCCTTGGTACTATACACTAAAAAGAGCTTCAAAGCAATGCTTGAAATGGAAATTGAGAAGTCTTGGTCGGAAAATCTTCCAGCAGCCCATTAGCTGAAAAAAGTGACAAGGCCTGTTGTGCTCTGAGAATTACCTGTAATTACCTGCAAGTTATACCAGTCCATTTTTGCTCATACCATAAAGGATGGTATGACACTGCCTCTGAATAAACAGAATTAGGGTAGAAGATAAAGATTATAAGGAAAACTTTATGGAAAAGGAAGTTATAACAAACATCCAAGAATTCTCTGGTAAAAAAATCAATATGTACTTGATCATAATGTGATTCATTTAGACAATTTGGAAGAGTTCCCACGTGTCTGAAGACATTTATAAATTAAAGCAATAGGATGGAGACTTGGTAAGGTACAGTTTTAATGTTTTAGAGCTTTTTAAACAGCTGAAACTTAGACAAGCTTCTTCCATTTGGGATACAGAATTTTTCCCAAGCATTACTTCATGGGGTGGGGGTGGAGGTGGGAGTGGGGAAGAGAAAACAAAAGGAACTCCCTTCTCCCCACAAGACTGCAGTAGAATTAATTGTATTACTTTCTTTGATACTTAGATTCAAGGAACTATATAATCTAGGGTTATGCCAAGATTTGAAAGGGACAATTTTACTTCTGCAGCAGGTCCATGTTAATAAGAATGCACTGAATGAGGACCTGGAACTGTAAATAAAATAAAAAAAACTCAACAGCTTTTATGTTGACATTAAACTCAAGTTTACCTTCAAAGCTTTAACCTGATTGTCATCTTTTTTCATTCATAGCAGTGATCTTGTAAAGAACTCTGCTGTGAAATGCTACTGTATAGAAAGAGGGTTATCAAAAAGCAATGTTTGTTTGTTTATTGAAATCCCTATCAACTGAATGTCAGTGCTTTTCAGAATGAAATATTTTTTTTCTGTGTCTGAGCAAACAGATTCTATTAGATTTAGAAATGATAATGTCTTCTGTAATAAGTCTTTGTCTGTGCAGTTTTTTTCCCCAAAGGAGAGACAACTCTGGCAAAATCAAAAAATAAAACTTCCTATCTACTGCTACCAAGTTTGCTTTAAGGAAATCTATCCTACAATATTCTCAAAACTCCCCATATTGAAAACAAGTGGGAATACTTTTTGTCTATTAAAATATGCATTATTTATGCTGAGAGTCATCCTTTAGAACATGCATTACATATTAAGGATCACAAGAAGCCCAGCTTCTGACAGTAGTCTTCTCATTACAGTTATCAATAAGCCACCAAAATGGTTTGCTCTTTTTCAGCTTTCTCTGCAAATTCCATTTCAACATCAAAACCTAGCAAGGGGAATAGATGTTAAGAACAGTTTAAATTGACAAAAGTTGCATCTGGACCAAAACAGGTAAGTGAGCTTTGCAAGCCTAACAAAAGAGCATGCAAACAAAAAGCTTATTGTCAAATAAAAAGCATTTGATAAAACACATTGATTTATTTTCACATACATCTCAGGTCAAGGAGAACAATGCTTCCCTGCCAAAGAAAACATACTGAAGAGAACACCTGTCTAACATACAAGATTTTATTTGCTCTTCAATCCAGCATTAGCTGATCTTCATGCTTGATCAGGTGAATGGTCTCATTGCTTTCAACTGGGGTTACTCTTGTGAGAAATGTTTCAAGACAAACCTCTGTGCTCATTCTTCAGTATTTTAGGAAGAGTTTTCTCGTAGTTCTTAAACAACTCAAGGGGCATTTTATTTACTCAAACTCTAAAGGCATCCCTGTAGGATTTTGAAATCTGCAGCCTCTCTAACTTCAGAGCAATTAAAAAAAAAAGAAATGTTTGGCATCTCATGTCCCTGATGTAGGTATTAATCTGGCTTCATTTTAATCACCTAGCTCTTAGAGAGAAGGAGAGATGCTCTCATCCTTCATAAATCAAGTACCCGTGGTTTCAGTAGTCCTTTGAAAGAAATAAGTGCCTCTGAAAATCACAAGAGATCCATCTCAGGCATTTACTGAATGACTAGGACACACAGCTACTATTTCAAAACCAGCTATTGTGCACCATTTTTTTTTTTTTTATTGTAAGAAACCAGTGAGAAATTATAGATCACAGAATCACAGAATCACAGAATAGTTAAGGTTGGAAGGGACCTCTAGAGATCATCTGGTCCAACCCCCCTGCTCAAGCAGGGACACCTAGAGCACGTGGCACAGGGTCACATCCAGGTGGGTTTGGAAGATCTCCAGAGAAGGAGACTCCACAACAAGAATTTCCTGTACTCCGAAATTTCCTGTACATCCGAAACCTGCTTTGTAAATGTTGCATTTGAATAAATCATGCTGTTCGTGAACTCGACTACTTGTTTGAGGGGGTGATCAGACCTGCAGTGGGCAGACCATTCGTGAATCCGATACTGCCAGAGTCGAGCTTGTAGCTGATAGCACTATTTGGGAACTCGATTCGCTCCTATGAAGGCAATGGGACCTACGGTCAGCAGACTGTTCATGAATCCGATCCTGCCAGAGTTGGGTGTATAGTTAACACAGTATTTGATACCTTCTCCCCGCCCCCGCCCCGGCTTTCAAACTGCAGCAGTTCATAGGACTAAGAAACAAGTCTTCAAAAAAAAGTCTTCAAAACAATCCTAATCTATCTCCTGTGTCTCCCTGCCTCCTCCCAAGATTTCCTTTATTTTTTCTCCCTGCAGTGGACCTTTCATTTTCTTTGTGTTAATGCCGGCTTTGCTCGTGTTCCTCCCACAGTCTGGAGAAGTCACAGGCTATACTCAGTTGAATAGCACCAGATTGCATTACAAGCATCCTGACATTTTATCTAAGTAATGTAAGGAATGTGGTGTCCTGGAGCACACGATTCATCTCAAAAGTCTTTGTTGTGAAACTAGTTTCAACTGAATCTCCTCCTGTTGCTTACTAACCACATTTGAGTTCTACTGCAAACCATTTTCAAACCATGTCCCATAAAGCAGGAATAAAAAGGAAAAAGTTACCTCTCTAAGTACCTATTAAACTTAAGTTTGGTGCACGCTTTCTAGTGAACTAGATATAGATGGATATAGCTATATCTGTTACATCGGGTTACAACTCTGGGGTCATGATTTAGATGTTAATTCCCAATGTGCTCATGTTTAAATGATTTAATACAAAATTCAGCTCCTCATCCTTTTGACTCCAAATCTCAAAATTTGCTTCTTGCTCAGACTGTGGTTTTATGGAAAAAAAAAGGCAAACAAACAAACAAACGAGACAGCAGCTAGCTCGCCTTCCCTTGGTTATGTGTTCCTTCTTCTCCTTTTATTCTTGTTTTTGTAGGGCTATTTTGCTGCCACTTCAGCTGCCTGTGCCATTTGAGAAGTTCCATGCTGGTAAGCATCAGAGGTGAGGTAGGCAGGAGCTGCACCAGGAGACCATCTTTCCTGGAGCAGCTACCTGCTGATCCGCTTGCCCTGGGGCGGTCCCTGTAGAGTCAGCACTGCAGGGGAGCACTGCACTTAGTGGGTAAGCGGAAAGGGTTTTAGGTTATTGAGTTTCAGGAAGCTTTATCTTTAGGTTCTTACCTCTTTTTTTTATCCACCACTTTGTGAATCACTAATGCCTACTGTAGTGCTGCAGAAACCTTACCCTCCAAATCCCATTTTCTGTATAGATTTAGATGAGATGTTGATAAAATTTGGCAATATTGGGCTTGCTCCTAGATGTGCAAAAGAAAATTTTAATTGACCCTCTGTTAATCAGTGAGAAAGGCTAGTCAAAAAGTGCTTAATGACTATGTTTTACTAGAGAAATTAATGAGAGCTGTAACTAGCAATCTGAAGTTGCTTTGCAATGGGACTCCAGAAGTACTACCTAAGCATTAAATGAATATTTGTACATTTTCATGTGTTATTCACAGTTTTGTTATATGCCTATGATTTCTGTTTGGCAAAGCAAATTCAGTTTTTCCAGGAAATGCCTTTGAATGTATCAAAGCACAGTTCAGCAGCTTAGAGCTCTGGGCAATGTATGTCCCATGTGATCAGCAGGTGGACTTCATCCTGGTCCTGACCTGCTCTGGTCTCCCCCTTACTTTTTTGTGAATCATACATTTTACTTTCATGGGATAGTTGGCCTGGGAAAGGAAGATCACTGCTTAACAAGTTTCACTTCTCTATCAAGGAGCTGTTGAAAGTGGTACCACGTTTAGAACTTCAGTCTTTAAAAGAGGGCAACTTAAATGAGTATGATTATGCACAGAAGAGATATGCACCTAGAAGCAGAACCTCTAACAGTTTCTAAGTACTTACAAAACAATGAGTATTTGCTCTAGAAATTCATATGAACTCAAAGAAATGGCAGTCTGAGTTGCAATCTCCTTTGCTAATCTAGTGGAACATTAGAAGTTATTGGGGCAAATGGTACAGTACAAGGTAGATGAGTTGGTCTAAAGGTTGCAGACACAGTGAAAACACACAGAAGTTCCTCTCTCTATGGAAACAAGATAGTAACACAAGAATAAACAGCATTCATTAACTAATGCTGGGAGACTTCTAACTGAATTATTTTGGCAGTTGGTTTTGCTGATAGAAAATAAAACTTGGGATAGAGTGGAACTTGGAAGGAGCTATGCATACCACATATAATTGCAGTTGCCAAACTGCTACGTTTCTAGGCCTGATATTGCATAGAAGATGATGCTCAAGTGTTTTAAAATGCTTCTTTTCCCTCCACCTGTAGAATCTCCCTTTCTGTTCAGTGTTTGCTCTCCGATTAAAACAGTAGGTTACCACTCCATAACTAAAATATGTGTATTATAATATAAATAATGATGCTTGACATAGTGAACACAATGCATACTCACAGGGAATACCTACTCTCCACTTGTTGAGGGTTACAATTCAAAGGACTTGTTGAACTCGCCTCACACTGCAATGAAGATGAACCCTACTTTACATTTTTAGCTCTGCTGATTTCTCGCTTCCCATTTTCCTATTATGACCATCTTTGAAAACAGAGTACTTTAATTGGTTGAAAAAGTAAGAGATAAGAGGAGCCTGGAATAGACATGTTTGGATAGTTACAGGAGTTACTGTTATGTTGTTACTCTGCTGCTGACAGCTGTCATCCATTTCAATAGTAAGGTTAAGAAACCTGAATTTTCATGATGGTGGTAAGAGTAAGTTTTCAAAGTATGAATTCAAATACATCAATAAGGGAAGATCCTACATAAAAAGTTACACAGCTTCAAAGGTGATCATCATGTTTCCCTGTGATTGTGTCATCTGGCAAGTTCAATCGGAAATCCAGTTGGATCACAATGGATTACTATGCCTCAGAAAGCTGGCATAATATTTTTATGTCATTATTTCCTATGGTTTCAGTCTAGGTGTAACAGTATAAAATGGAAGATACATTCTTAGAATTCAAATTAAGATATGTGTAATAATGGGTTTTGATATTTAGCTAGAAGTATAAATATTTAGTACTATGGAATAGGCTTATTCCTAGTCAGATTTTTTTATTACTTTAGGATTTAGCAGCATCAATACCTGGATGAGTGATTTCAGGGTTAGAGCCTAAAATATGAGATTGATTACTGAAGAATCCATTTTAAATAGAAACCGAAACCACTGAATTTGTAAGGGCTTGTTTTGTCTCTTCATTCCTCTTTTTATAACTTTAACAGGTGTTCATTTAACCAGCTATTTGTAAGTTTATGAAACATCGTTAAAATGATTAATTTTGATCTCTTAAAATATATATTTTCATATATATGTATGTAGCAAAATATTTTAAGGCTGAATGATTTAATGGAATAAACTGCAAAAAGAATAAGCTACCAGTGTGTTGAAATTTAAATCCTACTAGAAAACTAACTTGTGGCAATAATTAATTGATTTAAATGGAAAATTTGTTGTGTATAAGTGCAAAATCCTGTTTTCTTAGGAGCAGAATGCTCTTGAAGAAATCTACCACTTAAAAGAAAACATTAAGATGATAAAGGTTATGAGTTTAATAACTGTGTATTGAAATTTGAGAAATAAAAATAGGACAACATGAAATTGCAATAAACTGTTTTTGTTTCTCTTTTGAGACTGGAGATTAACCTACATTTTTGAAGCCATCTCACTTTATTGATAATTCTGCAGACAAAGTTAAATTATTATAGGCAGAATTGTTTGGAAATGAAATTGAAGTGTGATAGACACCAACCTGTCAGGTTGCAGCTAGTAATCACATTGCCGATCTTCAAAATTATACTGTTGTGTCTGCCTAGCATATTATGGTACTCGATGGGTGGTGGTTCAACCTTTTCCATAGTCAAAGTCGCAACTCTTGTTTCGTATTTGATTAGTAATTACTTCTTCTACCCTTTATTTCTCTGTGAACAGCAGTGATAATTTTTGTTTAAATAAAGTCACTTTAGCCTGGTTCAAAAGCAGCTGGATTCATGCACATTTTCCTTTAAAGACCTGGAAAGAAATGATTTGTAGTCATTTATTGCAACAATATGAATGCCACATTTGATTTACTCCTAGAAGTGGTCATGACCCCACATTAGAATCAGACTGTAGCTGACTCTAATTTCACAGCTTTTTCTAATTGACATAAACAGTTCTAAAGTCTTATTCCTCAGGATTTGCCTTTTGATCAAAAATCAGGGATAATAGTCTGACTTCTGAAGACTTAAGATTTAAACTATTTAGAAATCCTTTGTTTTTTGTTTGAAAAATATTGATCAATTGATTATAGGATCATATAAGAAAGAAAAATGGGTTAGTCTTTTCTTGATCTGTAGAAAAACAATTAACATTTTAAGTTAAATAAAATTAGGTTTTACTGGAATGGCATCAAAAATTGAATGTGATTGATGGAACTGGCAATTCCAATCAAGATTTTCTGTTAACCCTCTGTGTCAGCAGTTTAATCAGAAAGAAATTGAAATGCTATTCTTTATTGTTTAGCAATGAAAAAGTCTGGAGTCCTAGTAAAACATTTTAGTTAATAATTTATTTTATTAAAAAAAAAAATTGTCCTTGTTCTGTGTGATTTAGAATGGAAAAGTTTGAACGGTCTATTCCAAGGAATATTCTTTGCTTATTGTTAGCATTAGCATTATAATTAAACAGAAGAAGTATGATTTCTGCAGAAAATATTAGAGAATATGTTAGACCTAATGAGAGCAGGTTGTCTGAAACGAAACTGTTAGGGAGTTGCCATAGGGAACTTAGATTTGATTCAACATAGCAAGCAATGGAGAAGTTAGAAAACAAGTCAGTTAGAATGAGATCTTATTTCCCAATATTGTTATAGAAAATTGACTTCACAGTCAAAGGAGTTTGATAACATGTGGGCTGTGCTGAAATAGGAATAAAATGTTTCAGGCAGGAATCCTTACTATTTTATGCATTGAACGAATTCCAGGCTCCTGATGCTGACTCTAATCATTACTAGATCTAACACCAAGGGTGGGATTTTGAAGCAGAAATATCGTGTGATCTCTGCTCTGTGCTAACATTTAAGCAGATATTTATCTGCCAGAAAGTGAAGTGGGAAGATAAATTAGTTTATGATACTGACTAAACCTTTACTAACGGAAATATTCCATATTTGCACATGTAATCTCTATCAATGAAAGGTACCATGTAAAAGAGTATTTTTCACCTACAAAAGAAGGCACAAACAAAGCCATTTGTCTGGGACTAGCAATTATTCACCAAACTGCAACAATGAGAAATATTATGCTAAAATCTTTTTGCTGCCAGCACTGAAATCTTCCATTAATTTAGGCTGTATTTTAAATCCTCTTTGCCCCAAGTCCCACAATAAATTAGCTCCTGCTGATTCTGACTGTTCCTGGTACCTGAGGTAGCTTAAGTGAGTTTGGTACCTCTATACTACATTTATAGAGGTACCCAAACTGAGTCAGCAAAAGACCATTTAGACCACTTTTTTTTCCCCTGTAGGATCAGCTCCTGTAAATATCATTGTTTCACATGTTTGCAGCCAGGTGCCCAAGGTAACAGGAATTCGCAAAAAAAAAGCAGTTGGAAAAGCTCATTACGGGATAAAGAGCCAAAATAAAATCATAAGTTGTATCCATCCTTTAGTTGACTTTTCCCTACTGTATTTGGCAAATTTCAGATATTCTCTCTTGAATGTTTCTGAGCTTCTTTGAGCACCAGCTTCTTGTATTACTCTTTCTTTCTCTTCCTTTTGATAGCAGATGTTACTGGTATTCCTTGTTCCCAATGGAACAAAAACGGACCTTTCTATTCTCTCCTTCCAAGTCTTTCCTCCTTTCTTGAGTGATGCCAGTGAAATCCCATTCCTGTGTTTGCAGAACAGTTTCTTTTTTTTTTCACCACTTCTTTCTCCCTACAGTCATGCCTTTTAAGTCATTCCATTGATCCTTCCTTCATTTACCTACGCCATTTCCCCTATATGAGGCTCTCTATATCCCTATGTTTATAATCTATACTGCTCTTTCTCTGCCTGAGACAGTGTTATATCTCTGCCTGAGACATTATTATATCCCTACTATGCTTGAAGCAATTGCCTAGCACTTACTTCAGAAAGACCTTTTGGTGTATCTTTTCCTTTTTTTTTTTTTTTTTTCCCCCTGGTAAATTCTTCCTTTTTCATCACTTGTCAGCAGTGGTCCTACTGGTGTTTCACCGAATACACTTACTGCAAGCATTAACAGAGTTTATCCTTCCAGACCATGTAAATGGTCACATGTACTTAGATCCACATTCATTTTACCTATCTTTAAACACATGACTGAGGGGTCTAAATTATAAGCAGAATTGCCCTAGAGATGCATACATCCCTCTCATACAGCTGTGAGAGAAAAAGAGGCACCTTATTTAGAATCCGAATCAGTATGGGAAAGGTCCTCACTGCACATGCAATAGGCACAGGGCAATTTGTCACTTTGTTTTGGTGCCTACAGTGAGACGGAATGAGTCTATGTCTTGTCCTGGGGTAATAATGTATGGTAAGCAATTGCATTATTGCATTGAACTAGTTAATTTATTTTGCTAAAATAATTTCAATACAGTTCAATGTGGACATCATTACAAGGAAAAAGGAAAAAGGAAGAAAAATATTCTTCTAGACAAGGAGTGAAAATAGAAGGACACTATCTGCAACATTAGACAATAGACTGAGGGAGGCATATTCACAATTGTTCAAAGTAACAAGTGAAGTTAGAGTTTCCTACAGTGAAGTAAATGCTATCTGTATTACCCATATGTCATGCTTGATTTTTTCCCATTAAAATAAGTGTGGAAATTTAGCTTACAGACATTCTAAATGTCACCTGAAAACAACAGTGCTGTGACCGAGACAGTGAGACAAAGGCAGGTTAAGTATAGAGGAGGTAGCCAGAGGGTGAAGTCCTCTCTCTCTCTCTCTCTCTCTCTCTCTCTCTCTCTCTTTAAAAAAAAAAAAAAAAAAAAAAAGGGAGAAAAGTAATTACTTTTATAGCTTTCCTTCTCTTACTTAAAATCTTTTCTTTCCCCTAAGATTTTATTATCGCTACTAAATAAGTCCAGCAACTCTGAAAATAGCACACTTTGCCAGATACCAATGTTCTCTTCTGCTACAAAGGCATCCCTATAATTAGGCATCCCTTCCCAGAGATGTCTGAGGGAATGACTTGTGTTTAAACTGAACCATAAGACAATAGAAGAGAGAGCAGAAAGTGAAAGCATATTTTTTGTGTAGCATCATTTACTGATTGCAACCCTCTGTTTATGAGCCCGGGGTTCTGAATTAGGTTTCCAGTCTGTTTTTCCCTTGCAGCTTCTTTTTGTCTGACTGTGCTGTTTGCTAACTAATACACTGGAGAAGGAATGACTGTTTGTTTTTCATTTTTATTAGATTTAGACTCCTGGTCTCAGCTTGCACCTTGAACTGGCTTGAAGTAGCTGAAGACTCCAATGGGCTTTGTAAGATTTAAAGTACTTAGTCCTGCTACATCCATGGAGTATTTATGGACTTGAGTGATCTTTAACGTTTTGAAGAATATCTTGTATTTTTCAACTAGAAACATGATAACCTAATTCAGGACTTATTTGGCTATTGCCATTTTACAGATGAAAAATGATGTTTAGAGAGAACCTGTCCTCTGCTTTCTGCTATATATCCTTTTAATGATATAGTATAAAATGCAGTTACATTGGTTGTATTACAGGAGTGATATTACAGTCGCCTTGAAATTTGTTCACTCAGATTGATCAAAAGTGAATGTCAGAAAATCATGTCAGTTACAGCAAGAGATGTCTTTTGAATGTTTTTAAAGCCCTTTAGATTGATGAGAACTTTACATTTCTCTCTTGCATGTTGACCTGTTACATGGATCTTGGTGACACTGCGGCTGGATTGCTGCAGTGAGTGCACTTGATCGTGGGCTGCCAGAAAGGTTCGTCTATCACCTGCAGCTAGTGCAGACTGCAGCAGTGTGACTGTTTGCAGGTGCAGAACAGGAGGATTCTGCTTCCCTTCTGCTTTGCTCTGTGAACTGTCTGTTTAGCTAGTTGATTGAGTTTCCTTCCTTCCTTCCTTCCTTCCTTCCTTCCTTCCTTC
>VZSV01000004.1:6918669-6942430 GCA_013398735.1 Nothocercus julius
TCCTTCCTTCCTTCCTTCCTTCCTTCCTTCCTTCCTTCCTTCCTTTTTTTTTTTCTTCAGCATAGCATCTTTAAAAACTACTCTACCAAAAGGTAAAGGCTTCAAAAGTTTCCCTAGCTGTGAACCCCATAAGGAGGTTTTGCTGGTGACTGCATAACATAAGTCATAACTCTCTATAGGAGCTTTGTGACTTTCTTAGGACAGCATATTTGCAAAAGCTGCATGAGCATCTGCTATTCTTCCTAAGCCTCCATTCAGTGGGAACTGAATCAACTTTGCCCCTCTACCAATCTTTTTGCAGACTTTTGTTTGCAAAGGGTCTTCTCTTCTTATGTCTTACTGTCACACTCATTACTTCTCTCAATAGTCTTCAAAAGTGCTTATGGAGAGAGTTCACAGGGAGAAAACTGCTCAATTCACATAGTTTAAAATCAAATAAGAATATAAGTGGTTTATTGATTTATTAACAACACATAATCACCCAGCAATCAGCAAGCTCTATATTCAGGCTGGATATCATGCAGTATAACAGTTAAGCCATAATACTGACATTTACAAAATGTTAACAAGCCCCTGTGTAAATACCCTTCTATAGTTAATCCCCTTGAAGGTCTAAAGCCCTTATAATATATATTTGCATGTATCCGAACCCCTGCGCCAGGCAGTGGTTACAATGCTTTCCCCAGTGCCTTTGGACAGCAAAGGCTTCCCTGCTCGCCCAGCACTCCGGAGGAGATGCGTGTGCTCCAGCTGTGCGTCCCTGCATCATTCCCTGTGTCCACAATCTAGTGAGGTCACTTATGCACCTCCTAACTGTGGGCTGCCCCTGGCGCACTCTGTCATGCTGCTCTCTCGCTGCAGACTACTCATGGTGCCTAAGGAGCTGCCAAAGGAATACTGAATTGTTTGTTCTCTAAAGGCCCTGATTTTAGAGTCTAGATATCTGAGTTACTTAGAGTGACTCTACTTTGTGAGCCTCAGGTGTCTGAGCAGCCTCCTCTGAACTGCTTGAGAGTCCTCATTAAGCAGATAGATTTTCCATGATTTTTCTTTCTACTCTTATTGAGCAATTACTTTCACAAATGTTTTTGCCAACTTAATCTAGAAATTCTTGGAAGTATCGCTCTTTAATAACCTCAGCTGATGGTGTGCTTTATGGTTTTTTCTTTTTTTCAACCAAATTTAGCAAAAATGAGAACTGAAATAGCCTTCTTTGTAATCCAAAATCTACATATCCTCTCTACTTATTTCCAATTAATAGCAGAAAGGTAGTGTGGGAAATTCTAATCTAAACAAGATTATATTACATTCTAATTCTACATTTAAAACAAGATAAATATTCTGATAGTGTAAATGGACATAGCTATGCTTTATATGTTAGAACTGCTTATTTATATCAATAGGAAACAATTTTAGTAATTGTTTTCAATCATAAGTGATGTGGAGAAATCCAAGGAGAATTTAATTTATTAAGTTAAGTAAGATTAATGAGCCAAATTCAGATCTGATTTGAAAAGGAAACAGGTATGAGATGATCATAAACCAAAACTAAATATCATTTACTTATTGCATCATAGGTATAAGTCTACAGTGAAATACTAGTGTTGTAGGCAGAACAAGAAACAGAATGTATATGATGAATATTTGTATATTGACTTTTTTTTTACTACTGGGAATATGTCTCTACTTAGATAATTTTTAGTATGTGATGTTCTTACTTCACCCCTGAGTGTGCCACTGGATTCTAATTATTCCTATATTAAACTGGAATAAAGGGCATAGTTCTTTACCACTTGCACTAGATTTTGAACAGCTTACACTGGATGTAGATTTTTAAATATATATATATAAAAAATCTTACCCCTATTCTTTTTTCATGGAAGAAACAAATGAGACTTGACTGATTTGTTGCAGGCTGAATTTGACACTGTAGACTAAATTCAGAAATGATATAAATGAATTTGTAAGTCATGTGGATATAAACTGTGTAACTTAAATACATTAGAAAAAGCCCGATGTGCACAATTTAAGCAGAAAAAAAATCATCAAGTGGGTGTAAGATATGATTTTGGGGAAGGGCTCTTTTATCTAGCATTTTTCTTTTCTCCTGCTTCATCATAACTGGTATGTGTTTTGTATATCTTGACCTTGATCCTCCTAGAAACAAGCCAAGTGAGTTAAAACAAACTCATCATTTGCTGGGAGACAAATATTGGGGAGACATAATGTTTGAAACAGATCAGAGAGAGACCTTGTGCTAAATTTAGTTGAGCTAAGGTTAAATGGTATTGATCAAACATTATGGCTTGAGAGAGTGATTCTGAAAAGGTTTCATATAATTAGCATTATATAAGCTCACTCTGTAGAAAGAACTGTTAGGAATGAAGGTATCAGAAGTAATACTAACAGCCTTTGCAAATGCTATGCAGATCTGTGCTTTGCCTTTGCATGACTTTGTCCATTCCTGCAAAAGAGTTGTCTGATGCTGAGAAGGATAGCACAGGATCCTTATTAATCTTGAAATTGTTCTGCAAACATGCTTGCAAATAATTCTTGTCCATAATGCATCATCTACACCTGGCATTATAAAAATAATCAATAGTAACAAAAGAAATGTGTAAGGTAAGGTATACCTATGAGAGGAAAATGTTAGGGTGAAAGATCAAAGAATAATTGCCAAATTAGAATATAAAAAATATCTGTACAGTATTTCTGTTAAGCTGTACTATTTGAAGCATGCAAAACATGACTAACTATATCAGCAGGTGTGGTGTAGGTGTAGTGCAATTATGCATTGACATTTTGGCTAGAGCCTATAAAGTATTAATATATCCTGGCTACCTATTTAGATGTAGATATGGTTAAAAATAATTGAAGAATCAGTTTTCTTTTGAAAATGATTTTTTCCACCAAAACTGGATTTTTTTAGAAGGAATGAATTGGTTCTGATGACATTTTAAACAGACAAGTAGACTGTAATCTGAAGTGGAATATTATACTAGCTTTAACATCTCTATTTTTTATGCTGATATTCTTGTTTATGTTTACCATTTGACATTAAGTGCAACGATCGTTTGCAAGTAATATTATTATGAATGCAGTTGTTTTCTTAAAAAAAAAAAAAAAAAAATCAGTGATTTTCCAGAAGGAAAATTACTTTGATCATTGGTATCTTTGAATTGTTTCATATATTTCATGTTAACATAGACTCACAGTACCAATGTAAGACTTGTTTCTATGTTCAGTTTTTTTGTTAATCTCACTATAGTACCAAATCAGTCACTGTTCCTTAATTTGTCCAATCTGGTTTGTAATGTTTCTGGGAGCTTTTAGGGTTGGGATGAGGAAAAGATAATTCCACAGTACAAAGTATCTTACTGACAGGAAACTCATCTTGATAAGGTAGATATTTACTTCCTATTAAGTACTTGGTGTTTGAGTGATGTCTGTTTGGATTGGCATTTTATTTCTCCCTCTCACATGCTTCCTGGTTGTTAGGTGAAGCAATGTTATGTTGTATTCTCATCCAAAGCAGTACCACAAAAGATTTTCCTAAAGGTATTTATAATGAAATATGTGGAAACTTTTCTTCAAAATACTTGCAAAGGAAAAGTGAAATTTTCACTGCCAAATGTTAATCTATCTCCAGCTTGTACAGCTCTTGACCTTATGTGCTATGTCATAGAAACTGTCTTAGAGGTATGGATTGAAAGATTTGAAAGATAATTTTAAGGAAAAGATTGCAGGATGTTGATAGTTGAGATCTTCCAGCACAAATAACATGAATATAATCCGTGTAAGTATGTATAAAATAAAGATTGATAGCAAATATCAATTAAACAAATGAGGAATTATCTGTATTCAGATAATTCAGATAAGAAATAACTCTATAAACCAGGCTGTACCTGAATAGTTAATTTCAAGAAACCTTATACATCCGCAATTTCTTTCCTTTTTGCCAAGGAAGTAAAAATCAACTTTTGACTCAGAAAGAATGTTGTTTCTCAGCAGTTGTTTTGGAAATGGTAGAGAACTATATTTGACCTGTTGATAAAGAGCATTTTGGACAAGAAAAATTATTCTTTTCTTATACATGGATTGAAAGAAAGCAATGAAAGCTGACAACTGCAGGCCCAGCTTTGTCAAATGACAGCAGAATAATGTTTCGTGTGACCACTGACTCGTTTTGAGGACTTAAAACCTTTCTGACTTGCCTACTTACGCTGCAGTCAATGTTACGTGACTGACACGAACTGACACGAATAACACTGGCTGCATCAGTACAAAGCAGGACCATAGAAACCTTCCAAATTGGTGATAATTGTGTTATTAGCTGCATAATGTACTATGCTGTCACGGCTAATCTCACTGTAACTGAGTTTAGAGCTGGCTATACGTAAACTAGTTTGTAGTCACAGATACCTGTATAGAAGAGAAGCCATTAGATACTACCATCCTGGCGGACTAGTGCAGATTTTAATGGAGCTCAGGAAGGGAAAAGATGATAGGTGAGCTACTCTAGTGGTTTTTGGAGAACAAGTCAAAAAATAACTCACTGGAGTTAGGGACAGCTGTGGATGTGGTGCATTCACTAAGGGTATTGCCTTTATTCAGGGTGATTTTATACGTGGAAATAATCACTTTTGCATTTGTAAAGCTGATACATACCTGAAGGACAGTAAAGACACATGAATAGAGTAGGTAATTTAGAGTTGTATTTTCTGTCAAACACTAAGAAACAGCATCTGAGAAAGCAGAATAGCAGAGAAAATCCACAGGGAAGAGAGATGGTGGACCATGAAAGGGTCTTTATCCCCAAAAATGTATTTCTTGATAGTGTTGTGTTTTTTGAGATTCTTCAATACCTATATGGTAGTTTTGCCTAGAAATCCATTAGTTGTTTCTGGTAGAAAAGTTAATTCAGAAGCAGAAGAGAGAAGGGAACAGTCATCTGTTTGTCTAAGGATTCCTGAGACCTTTCCCTGGACAAAAGGCATATTAAGATTTTCCAAAAGATTTGAAGATGCCAGCTACCTGACATGCAATTAGTATTATGTCTTGGCTCTATTAGAGCAAAAGACAGATCTGCAACAGCAGTTGGCCATAACACTGATATAATATGCTGTCTGAACACCCACCATAAACAAAGATAATGCATACAAACAAGCTGTTTCAGATAATAGAATGTATGTGTTAGACACAAGGATCATTACTGAGTTAAGTAATACAAGAGACCGGGTACTATAGAAGGACATGGGGCTGGGGAAGACTAGAAGTGGATTGGGTACAGCCAAATGGTCAAAAATCAGTCTTCTGAAAGGAGTGATCAGCTTTAAACAAAGAACCTGTACAAGGGTCTGTACAAGGGAGACCTGTCCTAGATTATAAAATAAGGTCAAAACATAACTGTGCTTACGAGGCTGCTATCATCCTCCCTCATTCTCTAGGGTTCTTGGCTCTACTGTACGCTCTCTAATTTTGGAAAGAAGAAAATTCAGGTATGTGAACGTGAGCCACACTGGGTCAGGTGGCCACAGGACCAGGCAGTAGTTTCCCCACTCCTGTTATTTGTCATAGCCCCTGCTTCAGCTGACAGATTTTGATATTTCACAGTCATGGAACAGGTGAGAGCCTTGTACCCACACACAAGACATAATTTATGCTGAGACTATGTTTATATAAGATTTATAAATAGTGGCCTGCCATTTGGTGTTTGTGCCTTCCTTTAACCTCTGTCAGTCAATGAATGGAGAGCTTACCCTGGGGAATTAATTTCCTTACTTGACGTGTCCCAGTGAAATGAAAGCTGACTGCTTACTGTGGTTCCACCTTGCACACAGAGCAGTCCTCCTAAAAGAGGCTTGGATTTGTGAAAGGTAATTAAAAGGCAAAAAAAAATAAATCTTTGCTAAAGTTAGGGATGATCCCAAATCAACACCACAAATTCAAACACTTCAAAATTCTTCATTTTCTGATAAAATGCACTCAGTTCAGAAGGTATTACTATCAAGAGAGATTCTTTTTTTCTTCGGAATTTCCCTATTACAAACACCAGCTCTAAAATCACCCAAAATACTACACATAAAGTCTTTTGTTGATGAGTCAGCACACTTTGGAAAGACTTCTCATCTAGTAATTAGTTGTTCTATTTAACATAAAAATTAAATAAAAATTAAAACATTCTCTTTTCGGCAAGGATTTTTTCCAGCTTGAGCCCTCAAAGTTTCTAGTAAGTAATTGTTTACCATTTTAAAAACTGACAGTTCAAATCTAGCCCAAACCCTAGTGGCACTAACAAGCAAATTATTTCCATTTCTGAAACCTATTGTAGTAATTGCTACTGACTCCAGAGACATTCCCTAGGCAAGAGCAGTAATGATAATTTGGTAACTTTCTTTTAAGTAGACTTCGTTTACAAGAGACAGTAGATATTTGTGCCTGCAGGGCTGAGGAGAGGCTTATGGACTGCAATACCAGCTTCTCACTTTTAATTTTTCAAAAGAGGTTACTTTAGTACTGAGCACACAGTCTTATAGTTTCCAAATGTTATTTTTTAATCATAAACATTAATATCTATTTATTTCAATCCTGATCCTTTATATGACTCACAAAAATACACATGACAAAATCCTTGTCAAAATTTCCCAAGATACTATTAATAAGTTTTATACTGGAAAGCCAACAAGGACAGCTTTATTTCTCTCAGGAGGACTGTGCTATCTCAATTGTCGATGACAAGAACTTGTTATTTTATCATTCAGTTCTCAGTCTGGAGCATCGAAGAGTCATATTTTGGGAACAAGATCAAATAACACTGAAGCAAAGATAGTCTCTCCATTAAGTAGTTAAGTAGTTTATAAATGAACGTTAGTATCAGTAAGCAGCTAACTGATCATTTTGGAAGCCTGTTTTGTTTTAAGAATACAGAAGATAGAGTGGATTTTTTAGGGGTCCTTGTTACATTTAGCATACAAAATGAATGGTTGGATTGTTAAAGGACATTAGCATGAAGGGGAAATCTGTAAATGTTTGCAAGACAATGGGATTTTTAAAAACAGCTCTTATTCTAAGTGAAAAAATAAATCTCATGTTATAGTTGCTGAATATATATCTCATCCTCTGCTTTTTCAGAAGCATGACTATAGGTCTTTCCCATCCACTTTTCATTCTTCATGAAGTATTTTTGGTAGTCACTCGTCTTTGCTGCAGTGTCCAGTGCTGCAAAGCTTGATGGAATTACACTAGAGATTGTGAGGAAAGAAACATTCAGCAAAGTTATGTACGTACAACCTGTCAAATGTACGTGCAGAAGAACTGCTCCAGAAAGGAAAAGATACGAAAAGGCTTACTTAAAACCAGGGCTGAGTAAATGTTTCAAATCCTTTTTCTGAGACCATTGTCTTGCTAAAATATTGAGCTTATTTTTCCCTGTACCAATGTGCTAACATTGTAAATTAGAAATATTTCTCTAAATAGTGTAAAAGAATATGGATAAGTAAAACTAAAGAAAAATGAGAACTGTCATATAAAACCTAAAATATTATGTGATATTTGTTTCATCAAAACTGTTACAACATGAATTAAGACACTAATTTATATGAACAAACCACATGTTGGCAGTCTACAGTGTAAGAATTATAAATAAAAATAGTATAGGAAGAACTTTAGGTAAAAAATTAAAGATGAGCGTAGGTGGCTTACAAAGGAGTGACATGTTTAAATTAATAGACAGATCTAATTGCTAGGTATTGTTTGCTCGTTTCTTCTCTTGTTATGATGCAGATAAATCACAGACTTCTTTCCAGGCTGCTACCTGTTTCCCACCTTTGAATAAATAAACCACATGGACTCTCAGTTCAGTAGATATTCTGTAAAATTAATTTGTTTTGTGGTGGTAGTACTGATTATTTCTTGAAAATGGAGTAAGTATTGTGGGACTACCAACCTCCAGCAAATTTGTAAGTAAAGTACTGGAAAAATAATCCTTTTAAGGAAAGGGCATAGAAATTGACATTACATATGTTCATGTTTGTACTCCTGATATCACTTGAGTTGTTTTGTCTTTGTCACATTTTTTGCTAATTCAGTATATCGAGGGCATAGAGACAAGAATGGCAACTGAGGAAGTCATTAGTGCCAAGAAAACTATCAACCCAATTCTCAATAGAATTTGTACCTCATGTTCATTTAAGACTTAGAGATAATTGAAGGTAACCTTTGAGCTTTTTAATCACATAATACCTAGCATTTTCAGAACAATTTAGAAAGACTTAAACACTTCTTATTAAATATTCTAATTCTAAAGGGGACCTTTATTAAAACCATCTCTGTCTTCGCTTTTTTAGCTAACGTAAGAGGGATGTACTACAGAATTTTTGAAACATAGATATCACAGAAATTTATTCTGCCATAAATATGCTGAATGCAAGTGTATTTCTATAATCCTTTACTGCCTTTTTCTTTTTTTTTTTTTCAACTACACTCCCTCATTTTCCCTTCCTATTCCTGAACATGATATCTGAGTGATTTTGTTTACAATAGTTTCTTCCTGGTAACTGGATTTTTTTTGTTTTGTGTTAGAATACTAGAATATCACAGAACAGGTCTTTTTTTTTTTTTCCTACTTTCCTTCTTGTTATTCGGTACTTCAGAGAATTATCCAATTGGTCTTCCTGTTGAGTAGAAATACTGAAATGGACTGTTTGTGTTGCAGTCAAAATCAGTCTTGATAAAAACAGCAGTCTGAAAATTTAGCACAGTGGGATCAACAGCACCTCATTTTCAGAAAAGGTTAGGTATAATAATATAAAAACTTACTGATGTATTTAACAACAGAAAGAAAAACTGATTTGAAACTAAATTCTGTAAATAAAACACCTGTGCCTTGTGAATAATCTATATAACCATGCTTTTGTTGCTGCTGATGATTCTGTATGGGATGTGAGGATATATTTTCTATTTCTTCCTCCTCAGTCTACATTTTAGCTTTCTGCACACATGTAGGTCTACCAAAGCGAAAGCAACGTATCTTCTGACAATGATTTGATCGAGAGCGGTCTGCATGGATTTATGAAGGGAAATCAAGCCTGACCAATCTGATAGTCTTCTGTGAAGAGATGTCTGGAGCAGTGGGTGAGAAGAGAGCAGTGAGTGTTGTTTATCTTGACTTTAACAAGGCTTTTGACACTCTGTCCAATAACATCCTCATTGACAAACTGGAATGTACAGGCTAGATATATGGAGAGCAGAGTGAACTGAAAACTGGCTGAACTGATGGTCTCAGAAGCTTCAGAAAGTCCAGCTGGAGGCTAGTCACTAGTGGACCCAGGGGTCCGTACTGGGCTCAGAGCTGTTTAAAGTCTGCATTAATGATCTGGATTATGGGACAGAGAGGGCACCCCCAGCAAGTTTGCAAATGATACAAAACAGAGGAACCCAGATAGTTGTGCTGCCATTAAACCTCAGCCTGTGCAGCCTGCAACCTGAGCAGCCTGAAGAAATGGGCAAATAAGAACCTCCTGAAGCTTCACAAAGAAAGATGCCTGTACCTTGGAAGGAAAATCCCCGTGCATCAGTACAGGCTGGAGACCGACAGGCTGGAAGCAGCTCTGTAGAAAAGAACCAGGAGACTCTGGTGTATTACAAGTTGATCATGAGTCAGCGATGTGACCTTGCATCAAAGTCCAGTGATCTGCATTAGGACAAGTATTGTCAGCTGACCAAGGAAAGTGATTCTTCCCCTCTATTCAGCACTGATGAGGCCACACCTGGAGTGCTGGGTCTAGTTCTGGGCTCCTTAGTAAAAGAGAAACATGGACTTGCTCTCCTAGATCCAACAGGGGCCGTGAAGATGATTAAAGGATTGGAACATCCCTCATACAAGAAGAGGTTAAGAGATCAGGGATAATTCAGTCTGGAGGAAAGAAAGCTTGTGGCGGGGAGGATCTTACTGATATGTATAAATACCACATGAGGTAGAGAGGATAGAACCAGGCTCTTCCCAGTATCCATTAAAGCATAATAGAAATCGTGCTCACAACAAGTTGCCCGAAGAGATTGTATAGCATCCGTTCTTTGAGGTTAAAACCTGACTGGACAAGGTGCTGAGTAACATTCTCTAGATGATCCTTCTTAGAGCAAAAGGATTAGATGAGCTGATCTTCAGAGGTTTCTTCCAATCCAACCATATTAGTTCTATGATTCTGCATCTCTGGTAATTTAGAGATGGAAGAACAATTGCTTAAATTAAGAATGTGTTTTAAGGATTATTTTATTCAGCTGGGGATTTTGTGTTTGTTTATTTGTGCTTTCAATCAAAGATGGCATGACATTGTGAAAAATAAGTGCTATAAGCCATGATATCTATTTAAATTTACCAAAATGTACATTAACTTTACAGAGTTAGGAAGCCACAAGCTAGAAAAAAAAAAACAGTTACAATGCATCTGGTCCCTGTGTTCCTTCAAATTATATTTTTACTTTGTTTCTTTATTCTGTCAGGATGGATGCACATTTCTGGTCTTCACTCCTGCTTCAGATTTTACTTAATGTCAGAATTATCCACATTCCCTGAAGAGTAGTCAGGGTTTGCTTTTACTCATCTCCAGTGTATTTCATTTGGCATTATTGTCCAGGAAGATTTCTATGTGTTAACCTTAATATCTTTTTTCTCAAGATATGTTGTTATTTAACACAGACTTTTATTAAAAATAAATAAATAAATAAATAAATAAATAAATAAATAAAAGGTGCAAAACTGTCAGCTTAAAATCTTCTGTTGCTTATTTGGCCTTGCATATTGTGGATAGAACTTGGGAGCTGGCTTGTTAATGCCTAAAAAAGGACATGTTTTTGCAAATGTGAACACCACTACATGACAACACATTAAAAGGTTCAAATGGAGAACAAATACTTGCATTTTTATCATGAAATATTCTAAATGATATCAGCATCATTCCTGCCACCTTCTTGGCTGACCTTATTCAGTTTATCTCAGAGCAAAACTGCAATTCCTTATACCCTCTTAGGCTTAGGCTAGGTAATGTGTGTTAATAAATTTGCAGGAAAAGTGCAAGTATTTATTTTTTAAGTAGTGAAGACAAATCCTCAGTTTTCAGATGCTATAAATCACAGTTTGTCCTGATAGCATAAAAGAGGAAGGAGAGAGTGGAATAATTACAGGACTGTCGTCTGACTTTCAGAACCTGCAGGGTCAAAAATGAGGGAATGCTCATTTTGTTGAACATCCCCAAAGAGGCAACACAACTGTGGATTAACATCTGTTTTCCTCTCTCTTCCCTTTCCCCAAACATAATAGTCCAACCGTGGGGCTATTCAGTTAGTACGAGGAAAAGATGAGTAAGAGTCCTTCCAGGAGAGTTATGCCCCCCATTTCATTTTTTGTTTTACCTTTGATAGCTCAGAATAACTGCGGAGATTACTAGTGACCTTTCATTTCTAACCCAGCTTTATAGCTCTACCTTATGAGGACATTCTAGAAAAAAAAGTGATTTCAGGTTTTCTAGATTGAGGTAAAAATTTGCCATGTCAGCTTGCCTTTGCTTCCACTTGCTGGACATTAGACTCAGCCTCAGTACCGCCTGTACCTGGGGACACAGAGCTGCAGCATCCTGCCGTCTGTGGATCTGGAGTAGGAGATCTTCCTTGGGTCCTGTAGATGAGCAATCTCTGAAACAGATACGCCAACAACTTGGTGTGTGTCAGCTAAGCACGGTCTGCTTCTAACGCACATCCATAAAAGAATTAAAAAGGCACTCATTCCCCACCAAATATTGTTTAAGCAAGTGCATTCAGTCATGTGTTTAAGTCACTGTCTACTCTATCAGAGGTTTATAAGCTGGGCTCGACAGTTACTTCAAGCAAAGAATGTATTGTTCTTTTTGGATGCTATTCTAGTGAAGAGGTCGAAGAGCAGCAATCCCATACTTTCTGGCAAAGATGGGACTAACTATTTATATATTTAGAAAACATGATTTTTTTTAGAAAAAGTTGCCTGTGACTTTCGTATGACCATAGCTGGTATAAATCTGCTAAATGTCCAGTAGCTTCTTACTGTCTTTTATGAATTGTATATGAAATTGAAAACATTCCTTCTTAGCTTTTTATTTCTCTTTTTCTGTTGAGCATCTAAGGTCTGGGGGTCATGTCACCAATGTGCTTTTAAGCTGTGCACAATTACCTTCAACCCTGTAAAGAATTGCACAGCAGGAGAGTATTTATGACCTGTCACAATGAAAGTCACTGTCTTATGCAGCCCAACAGGAGTCTAAGTATAATACAGTGGTTATGAAGAATATGAAGGTACAATGTAGGGATAACATATTTAAATATCACATTACTAAGCCTTTGAACATAACTTTTCCCAATCCATATTTTCCACTCAGAAGTTAAGCTGCATGTGTTCTCGGCAGGTTGCTGAAGTAGAAATTCTATTTGTCTACTACCTATTATTTTCTTAGCAAAATTATCATCCTACATTGCATTATTTGGAGGGATTATTAACCTTAACTACTGATATCCAAGGGCACTTTACAAGGTATTTCTCAGACCTCATGAAGTCAGATAGTTTCTTTTGAAGAGTTTTTTCTCTTAAAAGAACATGCCACATAGTTTTATATTAACTTTGAAATATGTCTTCATATGACAGAAGTTGTTCAGGTTGTATGTATGTCATTTAATGACTTTCTGAAAAACAGACTCACTTTTCCACTACTGTTTCGCCGTTAAGAAATGGGAGCAGTATAAAGAATGAAAATCATAAACAAAGAGTGAAACGTACTGAAGTGTCTTCTCCCTTTGTTCCTCTCCTTCTTGCTGATCCCTTTTTCCTTCTGCTTTCAGAGATCTGCAGAAGTGATTTTTTGGTTCTGCTTTTGCTTAGTTCTATTGCTTAGAAACACCGTTCATCAAGGATTGTTCTCCTTTTTTTTTTTTTTTTTTTTTTAATCCGGAGAAGCTGATGAGCACCTATCCATTGTAAACACGCATTTTAAAACTGTAAACCCCAAATTACGAGTTACTTTCTGATGATTAAGTTCGGTAATCTTTCGTGTTAGGTCAGGTATCATACAAACCAACCTTAATGAATACTTTTTGTGTTTTCTGAAATTCAGCATACCCATGATTAGTATTATGACTTTAGCATCAGGACGCATCACATACTGATAGTTTACCCAAGCTGTCAATGGTTTACAGACAATCAGGTAAATATCTTATAATGCTAAACATTCTCTTTAATTCGTAAGGAGATAGAGTATCTGTTAATGATTTTGTCTCAACAGACTAACAATTTAGGATCAATGTCAGGTACCACTTGATGAGTTATGTACGTAAGGCAACTGATCATAGAAATCTTCCACTTTTTACCCTTATTATTTGTATTTGCTTTGCGCTATTAGTCATAGTCACTCAATGCCTGTATATGATGAAGTCAGCAAAATTAATCTTAGTAAGGTGCTAAATACTGGACAAAATAAACAGGATTTATTAGTGAAACCTGTAGAAGAAAGATGGCAAAGACATCACTATTTATGAAATTAAAAATTTTATCTCTTTGTTAACTTGAGAGAGTCCTCTTATCTTTACTTGGTTAACAGCTTTTCTCAATTTTTTCTTTGTTGTATTTGATTAAATTTAGCCATAGTATCAAAAGATACATTTTCTTTACAACACATGCATTATGTGTTAAAACTGCATTGCATGCACAGGTGCAATTGCATGCATGGGGGCAGCATGCATTGCATGCTGGGTGGCAAAGCCCAACATCTGTTCTGTTACTGTAAAACAGACTCACATTTTGCAGGTTACATCATTCTGACTGACCATAAGTATGTTAATCTGTGATTCTATGGGGCACTGTATATTTTCTGCTCATCTGAGATGTTGCAGAACAGGAATAGGAAGGCAAACATGAGGCGTGGTCCCTGTGGCAGTGCCTGCTCTGGTTCAGGACTGAGGTAGCACAGCTAAGCTGCTTCCCATCCTGCAGAGGTGCCTCAGACATCCATTATCTGCCTTCGGGTCTCACCTCTGTGGGAATACTACAATTCTCCAGCCCATGTTTTCTGTGTCTGCTCGAAGATACCTAGCATACCTACCTGTTCATAAGCTTTAGATGAAGTGACGTCTTCATGAATGCTTGACCAAAATGAACCTCACCAGAAAAACAGTCTACTACACTGAAAACCAAGACATATTTGAGGTGAAGTAGGTAGGAACAGGGATGAATTTTCAGAAACTCTTCATCTCTAAAGAGAAGGTTTTTGCTGCTTGAAAATACCTACTTTAATTGAGCTGTATAAATCAGCTGACTATAGATAAATAATATTTGTGTTGATTGAAATACTCATTGAACCCCTTAAGTTCCTGGTAGCTATATATGACTTGCTGGGTGGCAGCTCTCTTTTGTAACAGACTGAACAGAATGGCTAGCAGCTTAATACCTTGTGACTTGCACCTGAAAAAGGTAAAACTTGCAACTCCTTAAATACAAAAGATTGGCATCCTAGACACACATCTCATGTACGTATACATATAGATCCTGGAAATGATCCAGCTAGTTCATATAAGACAATTATGAAAAATACCACGGTACTTTCTTTCCGTCCTTAGGCTTCATAGAGCTATCACTAGAGAAAGTCTTCTACAGAGCTGCTCTGTTGTCTTGCTTTTCTCTGCAATTTTGACATCCACTATTCCATTCTGCTGGGATGTCAACTGAGGACAAAAGTCTCAATGCAAAAATGTATATGACTGCAGGTAGCCTGATATTAGCAGACTAGTACAAACCTCACCTTCCTTACTTGTCTTATTATCAAAATGTTTTGCAAAATAGTACAGATACCACACACACAAGTGGTGGTAAGTAGACAAAATTCGGCCATGTAATTTCTCTTACAACTTCTCTTACCAAGAAGGAAAAAGTGAGATTGCTATTATGATAGTTGCTGTTAAATACAGAATATGTAAAATGGTGTATATCATGCTATTATCATGTATAATCACGGAATTATGATGTACATATAAAATAATCATGTCTAATAATAGAACTATAAGAATGTCTAATCATGGAAATATTTCAGATGAAGAAAAGTGACTAAAATATTACAAAATATTTTGTTTACTGAAGAAGAATGCAGTGGGATGCCTCACGGTTCAGGGTAAGGAGCTGAAGTTTGCGCTAGGAAACATGAGTGGCGAAACATTTTCTGGAGATTATTGATCAGTAGGAAATTTCTACAAAACAAGTCATTAATGTTTTAGCACAAAGGAGACTGTAATCAACTATAGCAGAGAAAAATGTCGTCTGAGGAAACAAGGAAGATAACAAGCTTCAAATCAGAGTGATAGAGGTCAGGACTCTTCATTATTTCTTACAATTCAAGAAAAAAAAACAGATTAATTATGAAATGAAATTAAAAAGAGCTTAAATGATAAAAAAATAATAATTTTACTCTTAATATTTAGTCATGCCAGAGAAATCACTGTTAAGGCCTTAGTGAGGGTCAAGAGCTTAGAAGTAGCCAAAAGAAAATTACGTATTTAGAACAGTAATGATATCTGTGGTTGTTGAGCTAGTAGTGATAAAAGATACCTGAAGGAGGTGAACTCCATGGTTTAGGTCAGGATGTGAACTACTAGCTACAAATATCTCAGGATAATAGATTTTTTAAAATTCCCTTTGTGGGAGATTTTTTGCTGTCTTTGCTGCTAAGCTAGTATGACCATTGATTTGATTTGGTATGTCAAGATTTGCACAAGCAGTAACTGCCAGAATGCCATAAGGATTAGCAGTGATTGTGATCTTTGAGGAAAATGCAACAGTGATGTATTTTGTTGTGTTTAAACAGAAATTATATATATTATACAATTATTCTCTCTCTTGCAGACAGCTAGCCCCAATTTTTATTGTGATTTCAACCAAAAAGGAATCATTTTCCATTTGGACTAAAACAGGATAATGTTTATTGTTACATTTTTATTGATTATCCTGCAGCTTCTACAATTGCACCAGTGATTTTTAATAATTGAGCCTATAAAGCTCTAAAGTATTGACATATGTAAGTTTTAAATGAATGATGCTGCTATTTTCTATTTAAGACTCCATATTATTTTAGCACTATTTATAGCTGTTTTACTTACTGAGTTTTGTTTCTTGACTTCAGTGTTTTCTGTTTTTTTCCTTGAATAATTTAAATTCTTTACAAACTTTCCATTTTATACTTTTTAAAGCCAATGGTACTGGAATCCTACAAGCCCCTTATTTGATCATATAAGCCTCTTTATAGCACAGGGGGAAAGGTATGAATTTCTACAATATACTCGCTTTTGAAAATTATAGTGTTTCTACAGACACTATGATAAACATTCTGAAAGCTTTTTCTAGCTCTGCTCTTCTTTCTTTCCTGGCTGGATTGTTTTATGAACAGATAAAATGGGTATGAAAACTAAAGCTCTCAAATCAAATTTTTGCAGCACTGATTCGTACATGCTCTTTAAAATTTTATTTCCCACAATGGATACTGAAGCTTTAAATATTAATGTGATTTTAATATTGCATAGAAAAAGACAGAAGGTTGAGACCTTCTTATATCTTAATATAATTCCTACAAAGTAAGAACCAGTTATGTATTATCAAGACTTGATTTAGCTAGTGGCATGTCAATGAAAAATAACAAATCTGAAAGCAAAGCCATGAAGAATGTTGAGATATTTTTTCATTATACACTCCAGTCTCATAACTTCAGTGGCATACAAGCCATGAAATGCATTGTCAAAATATATAGTTCAGAATGCAGTGCCATTAAATATTTTATCCAATTGGCAACGGTGCTGCCAAAGGATTGAATGTTAAACTGAGGCCTGTTCTTAAGAAATGACATTTCACTGTGCTTTCCAGCTCTGTTTCTGCAGATAAAAGTTTTCTGTCAGCAATTTCTTTTTAAGTAAAGTGAAGCAAGTCTCTGTCTATCCCTCTCTCTCTGTGTTTTTGGAGAGCTTATTGGAGATTGGTCTCTACCTCTGTAGAGAGGCTGCAGTTGTCTCTAGAACATGAAAGGAAGCTCAGTTTACACTGATTGCTGCCATTCAGATTTGACTTCTAATTAGCAATTGTTTTATTATAACATAAAGTTAGGATATTTTCTTATAGCAATCAATAGGAGATCCTGAGTTACATATTGTGATATGTAGACCATGCAAGGGAGAAATTACATATTGTAATTAGCTGTTCAAGATTCCTTATTTTCTCAATTCTTATTAAAACAATGCCATTCTATTTTGTACCACATTCTAATTACATATATTTTCTGCCTATTTATCTGATCTTGTCTATTGCAACTGGGATGCTTCCTGATGATCTTGGGCTCCCTTAACTAACAGCCTAATATTGCCTTTGTTGTTTGTCCTACTCTATCTTATATCACAGATACTTGTATGTAACTGTCTATCAACTGGTCTCCAGCCCATTTTAAAAGATGATCTGAAAGCCTTTTAAAGTGCATATGGTATGGGTAGATGGGTATGCCTTCTTGTCCAAAGGCTTTCTGACTGAGGTGTATGCCATTTTGAAGATTCTGAAGCATTCCTGAAGATTTTCCTGAAATGTCTGCAGCATGCCAGGACACTAAGTGAGAATTCTCCTCTTTTAATAGCTAAATGCTATCTTTTTTTTCTTTTTCTTTTCTTTTTTCTTTTTTTAATAATATCAAAAACAAAGCCTATCATCAAAACTATGGTTTCTTTCACTAAACTGATTTACTAAGCTTTTCCTTCTAAAAACTACCTGCCATATAACTTTGAGTAAATCTGAATTAAGTCCATATTATAGATGTTGGAGAAGCTTTTTGGCCTTTTTGGTAGGAGGCAGCTTACCAAATTTTCATGAAGCTAAGGATGACTTTGTCATCAGCTTGCCTTGGTGTAATAATGTTGGTGAACTTTCTGCTGGGGAATCATATGATAACTGGTACATTGATCTGTCTCCATTACCCTCTCAGAGAACCATGTGCTGCTATTTCTGGGCAGGAGCATTTTGTTAGGACTCAGTAAATGGAAAAACTTTTTGGGACTATTGGGGAAGAGCTTTTATGCAGAACTGTGTGAGGCTTTTTGCTTGTACAATCTTTTTTGCCAGGTCAGAAGTATGCAAGAGAGATTATAGCAAGTCGACATTTGTATTGTTTATAGACAGATGAGAACTGTCTTAAATAAATATCACTCCAGGCTCTGTGCACGAATCTATTGCCTGTGCAGACATATTAGGTGCATGGGGCAAGAATTTCATTTCACTACATCAGAAACAGTGATTCCTACACTGTCATTGCAATTTTTCACACGTTTTCAGGTTTCTCTGTTTTCAATATCAGAGTAAACTCATCTCTTCAACCTACTGCCATAGGCTACAACAGATAGTAACAAACCTCAGATGAGATACACACATAATGAAAACATGAAGGGTAGAGTTAATAGCCACAGCCATTCAAATGGGTCCTTTACCCATGGGCTTTGCATGTTTTGTAACAAGCTGAGACAATGACATTATACTGTTTTTACTTCCCTTGTGGTCTGTCTTGTCTGTAGTCACTGGGGAATTCTCCAGCATAAACATTCCAGAAAAGAATGGCACTTTTGAACATCTCTGATACGTATTGTACTTTTCCTAGCTGGCAAGCTATTAAAATATTTCTATATTTTCTGATAGGACAACAAGTTAAATGATTTACTATAGATAGACAGGAGGCCTGAATGCCAAGATCTTTAGAAAGATGCAAATGTTTATACTTTTCTGTTGCTATATGTTAATTTAAAAAAAAAAAAAAAAAAGTTTATCTTTGTGCCTACTCAGCAATTACCTTTTGCAGCATCTCTTGAAATTTTCTTTGGTCACCCAGGAGATGCTCAAAAATAAATGTTAAGGCTTCCTATATGTAGCTATTCAAATAGACTTCCTTAAAGTAACTTTTCTGAGTATGTCTGTGCTCTCATGGCATGTACTGCTGCTTGTAACTATTTAATTCACATGCTTACTTCAGTATACGAAAGCTGTTCCAGAGATGGGCTAACTGTACCAAAAATAAACTGTATATTAAACAGACTCTAGACTGAGGTCTACATTTCTGTAGCTAGTCTGTTCCTCACACCAGATGCTGAGCAGACTGACACTACAGCAGTAACTTTAGTGTATATACGCCCTTAGAAATGTGCTACTGGAGCTGAAGAGGGGAAGTGTTTCTTAAGCAGCTCAAGTGTGGATCCAGAACAAGGATGAAGTAACATAATGGTGACAAGGACATGTTGGCTTGAGTCTGTAAGTTGAAAAAATCTTGAGCTGCTAGGATGCAATTGCTGGCATAATTAGTTTGTCCTGGGACTAACATTTTGTCTAGCAAGAGAAAAGTGGGAACTTGTTTTCATCCTTGAAGCACTCCAGGAAAGAGAGAGCCTTCTGAAGTGCATGGTATATGTGATGAGGAAATGATTCTACCAGAAGAGAATAATTATAATTAATGAAGGATATCACTGAATTTTTTAAACCATTTATTTATTTATTTATTGTTATTATTACATTTTGCTTGCAGGAATAAATCTGTGCTAGTTTTGGTTGGAGCAGAGTTAGGTTGTTGCTGAGAACTTCTGAAAAATCCTACCTGGAATTTATGTTGCGTATGCAAATATTTAGCATATGAATGGAAAACGTTCCTTTTCTCACTGCTAATATGAACTGCTAGCTATCTCATGGTAATCACAAAAACATTATTGTTCACAATGCAGTTTGCCTTCTTTTTACAAAGTTTTATCAATGAAAACTACCCTCCAAACCAAGTCTTAACTAAATAATTCTTTAAAATGTTTTGCTGATATCCACAAAGTAAAGAACAGATAATAATTATTTTTACAATGTATTTTTATTACTAACACAGTCCTAGCCATGATTAAACATGATGCCATGCTCAGTGGACTTGGGTATATGGGTGTTAGTCGTTACCCTTTTACCCTTCTACTGTTCAACTCCATAAAATGAAATTAGAGTTGTGGGAGGATAACAGGATTATTGTAGAGTCATCATTTCCTATATCATTTATGCTTTAAATTTGACCTTTGCAAGAGTTCTTTATGCCAAAACTGATAGATCACGCTCATAGGAAAAAGCCATCTAGAATATCTGAGAGTTATTAAGCTAACAAAATAAACAACTCAAGAGAAAGTACAAGTGTGTATTTGAAACAGATGCTTGTCTGTATATTCATGTGTATATAAAATATATATAAAAGACATATAGTATATAAAAGATGTAGAGTATATAAAGGATATATATGTGTGTGTGTATTTATATATATATATATATATATATACGAATGCTGCAAGATATTTCCCAGTAACTTTCTATTAATAACCATTCATGAATATAAATACAGATCTATTTATACTGGCTACTAGAGGAATGTTTAAAAAAAATGGAATGAATTGACAGAAATATGACAACCCAGTTTAAAGACATGTCACAGTAACTTCACAGCAGTGAAAAAAAACAACAACAAAAAAAGATTTTTTTTCTTTTTTCTCTATTCCTGGTCAGTGATGGTCAGTGGTAGCGTGAAAAGCAGCAGGAAACAAGGAAGACTGTTGAGATGCCTCCAGTAAGAAATACTGTAAAAAAACAACCAAGACAGTTTGCTTCCAGGCTTTCAGTGAGGTGCAAGTCTGATATCGGATACAGAATTTGCCCACTCTTCCTGACAGTTCTTAAATGTGTTGAGCACTGAGGTCTAACCTCTAACTGGGAAACCAGTTTTCAGGGAGCTCAGTGAGTTCTTTATCTAATCCTCTGTTCACAGCTTCAATAACTACCTTTTCAATGTGTTTCTCATTATTCTGTCAGAGGTTGAAATGACAAAGTAAAGTTGCAGCATAATCCGTCCATTCATATTAAAGGATTGGAAGGAGGTTGTAAAAAAAAGAAAAGCTTAAAACTTTATGAGAGTTTACCAGTTCAGTGATCAAAATGCTTATTACTACCTCCTTGCCATTCTCTCCTTTAAACTGAGGACAAATTCCATGCTGAACTGACAGTAATGGAAGCGCTCCTAATGCACTGAAATGTTGAGTCTTTGTACAAAAAGCTCTCCAGAAGTCTACTATTTCCTTAGCTCTCTAGAAAAATTTTCTGTCATCTTGCCTGAAAAGAGAAGAAAACAGTATAGAAATCTAACCCCCACACTGTTCTTGCCTTAATCCCACAATATCCTTTTCCTCTGCTTCCATGGGAAGGTGTCAGTTAACAATTTAAGAGATGCCCTAAAGGATTATGCTGGAAACCATTGTGGTGCTGGCTCCTCAATGGTGTGATGATACAAGGCCTCTAGAGAGACCAGTGCTTTTCAAAAGTAAAATACTTTGTGTAGTCTGTAAATGGCAGATTTGCCCACCTACTATAGAGTGATGAGGCAAGTGATCCAGAGTGATGATACATTTTACTGAAAAAAAAAATATCCAGATTAGTTGTGTCCTTGGACACCTGGATTCTCCAACTACCTTCATGCATGAGAGAAATTCACAGAACCAAGTGTATATTAGGTATATTTGTCCATCATTAAAGTTATTTGCTCATTTTAACAGTAAAATGCTTATTTCCTGGAAAAAAAAAATCTTGGAGTTTTATGGAAGAATAACTCAGAATATTTTATCTACTCCATCGTTGGGTGTCCATAGTCTTCATTGCAAGACCACCCTTCAGAGAAGAACAGTCTAAGAGAAGGTGCCTTGAAGTAAAGACAGCAAACTGTTTGGAGATTGTTTTTCTTTGCTGATGTCATGATAAAAAGAATATCACCAGTAAAATAAAGCAATTGTATGCAAATTAGAAGTCCCTAAATGGAAAGATGAGAGGTAGAATGCTCTCCTGCCTATCTCCTGAATTGGGATATTCAGCAGATACTATAAATGATAATCCTATAAATTTTTATTTTAAATTTGAATGTCATGCAAATTCCATGTGTTTTGACTACCTAGGTAAAACAGGTACATTCTGACAAATATCTCTGCAGACTTCATTACAAAATTTACACAAAATATTTTTCAGCAAACTTTAAAGATCCTTATTTTGGGCTTCTACTAAGAATCTTTTAATTTTAGATTTTTTTTTATTCCTCCTTATTCTGTAATAAAATATATAGTTAAATTGCTTTTAATTAAAATTAAGGATGATTTAAAAATTAAAATAGACAGAGATTACACAAAGGTTGAGGTCAGTGAATAGTAGTCGGTAGTGGAGATAATACTTTCTTGGGCCTGCAACTTAATTCATTACTTAGTCCCTCCTCAGATGATACCAAATAATTCTGATAAGGATGCTATTTTGGGGAGAACATTGACTGTAGAAAAGCATCTTCGATGATTCTTAGAGAATTATCTTATTCAGCACAACCTTTTCCTGATTCATTTGTTATCTGAAAACCCGCATATGTTATTTTCATAAAAACTCAGTGTAGTTAAAATAGAAAAAAAAAAAAAAAGACAAGTAAAAGGTATGAGTAACTGCATTTTAATCACACATTATTTTCTCATATATGCATCATAATGGTAAAATAACAGTGTCTTGAGGACTTGTTTCTTCACTACACCAGACAGCAGTTCTACTGGTTACACATACGTCATAATATTTTAAAATCCTACAAGCCAGGAGTCACAATCATGGAGATCAAGTCACTCTCTGGGATTCCTCCTTGGGTCTTCAGCTTCTTACAGAGGATGATATTGCACTGATTGTATTTCAGTCAAATAACTTACAGATTGGTGACAGTACCAAATCATCTCAAAAAACAAGTGTTATCAAAACAATGACATATTTACTTGAAGCTCCCACATGAGTATATTTGAAAAGTCTCTTATTTTCTTACTTAGACAAAAAGTTGTGCTCAGCTGCTTTCTTCTCCTGTAATTAGTAGCCAAAAGTCTCCTTGCCCTTGCATTGACTTTGTCCTAGCAGAAAGAAAAGCCCAGATTGTACACTGGACTATATTAGCAGGTGTGCAGCCATCAGGTTGAGGAAATTGATTATTCCTCGTTTATTACTCTATAATATCCACCCCCCCCAAAAAAAAAAAAAAACAAAAAAATAAAACACTCTGCACTGAAGTTAGTGAATTTGTCTGCATGTAATCAGTTTCAGTGCAGTGAAGGTGTCTAGGGAACATATGTCTTGGGGATAAAAATAGGGCATCATTGTACTCGCAATGAGGCCAATCCCTAAGCTCATACTGGCTGGCAAGATTTTGGATTTTTGTTAGAATACTGAGCTACTGAAGCAAAACTGTGGAACCAGAACCCAGGATTTTAGTTTCCCCCCTCCTTCCCTCTTTATTTTACCCTCCTAAGGTGGCTGAATAGGAGAGTTTCCATTTTTAGGAGACTTCTCACTGGATTTTGAAGTTTGTAATGGATGTGTGATTAAACTGCATTAGCTCTTCTCATGACTGAGATATTAAAAGGCTGTTATTACATACAGGGAATTGGACATCATTTGTCAGATTATCAATGAAGCCATCTCTTCCTCTTCTACATAGCTGCGTAACTGACAGAGGAATGGTTCACATACACAGTCCATACACAGTGTAGCCATGTAATGAAATCTACCTTGTTTTTTCAGAGACAGAGAGTTGGAAATTTTTCTTTGTTTTCTGTAATTACATTGAGTCCCCCATTATTATTTTCCTCTCCTCTCCTCTCCTCTCCTCTCCTCTCC
>VZSV01000004.1:6944240-7001544 GCA_013398735.1 Nothocercus julius
GCAAGCAAAACCATTTGTCTAAATGACTCTCTTCAGTATGTAAGTATTTTTATGTAACTGCCACAAGCAGTCAGTCTAAAGATTTTCCTTCTGGGAAAGTGGTGGTATTTGTATAGATAGTATTCACATATTTGTTTATTTGATCAGTTATTTTTTTCTGGAAATCTGCTTCACCTCCTAATCTATTCAGTAATCCTAGAAATTCCAAGGGGGACTCCTCAGAATCCTGTCACTTTGATATCATCTCTTTGAAGAATTAAATATTCATAATAAAAGAAGGAGATTTTTCACAGTACCTACTGACAGCTTGATTTGTGTTCCTAATGGCCTTAAATGCTTTGGGAGAATTATCCTTAAGAGGCTGTCTTTGTTGTTTGAATAAATGTCAAATTTCCCAAGCTCTTAAGGTGTATTTGAAAAAAATGGCTCAGACAGGGTCTGCAAAAGCATTGACAGTCCCTAGAGTCTTTTATGATTAATGGAGAGAGAGCTTCTTTTAGAGAGAAATTCAGAGTTGAAGCCTATTTTTAGAAATTTTTAGTCACTCTATTTATGTGACTTTCCCTCCCCACTGTATAAAGAGGGACTTGAGGAGACCAGCCTTGCCAGCTAAAGGTAGCCATGGGAATATTGTTGTGAGACTCATAAATCACAGATATTTTTTAATATTATAAGGAATGTCTTTTTTTCTTTTCTCTGTGCATCTGTCAACAAAAGTGGGGGTAGCACAATGCAAACACTGAAATGCTTGTATTAGAGATGGGAGATTTCTTGAAAATTCACTGGGAAATCTACTCAATTTCTTCTTCCAAAACTGCATCTTCCATCTGGAACAAGTATGAAGTCCAACTTTCTTAGGCTCCTTGTGCATTATTTGCCTTTACTATCTTGGCATGGAGCAGACTATAATGCTTATTCAGAAACTGTCATTCTTTCTGCCTCTTCTAGTCAAGAGAGAGAAAGACCCTTGGTTCAGATGGTCTAAGCATGAAGAATGTAAACACTCTTTCCATTTAGCTTTAAAAGCTTGCTCTTACCTTCCAGTGCCAGTTTTATCAGCATTTTTGGTTCTATCCCCACAAATAGCAGTTATGAGCCCACTGTACATCAGTTTTTCTAGGGAAGTCTGAGTTACTTTAACCTCATCAAAGAAAAGATAATAATCAACTTTCATCATTAAAGTCTCATTTGCAAACTCTTCTGAAATACATATTTGTATATAAAGGTGTTTTGTTTAATTATCAAAAATTAGTCAATCTACACATGTTTACAGCATATTTACATTTTGATTTATTATGTTGTTTTGTAGTGCAAAAACCTTATTAGTGTCAATACTTTCAAAGTAGTGCAGGTGTTTTCTTCTGTTTTGCAGGGTTAGTCTTTGTAATTGTTTGCAATTGTTTATAATATACACTCTAGTGAGAGTCCAGCATTAGACTTGCTGGACAACTAATCAATTGAAAAAGGAAGAATAATGTCAATAAGAGGTACAATACAAATGTTATGGACTGATGACTACTAGTTTTTTATTTACTTTGTAAAATCAGTCTGCACAAAAATAAAATAACTAAAGACTCGGACCAGTTGCAATTGCCCATACTGAACTGTGCAATCTGCTACAGGATGAAAATTGTGTTGTGTCTCTCCACCAGGGATCTGCTCAGTGGATTATTTGTCATGTCAAGGGAAGTCTTCTACAAGCCCGTAGAGTTCAAAATAAGGGTTCACTATTTCTCTACCAAGTAAAACATACATAGAAGACACATAAAATTTGGTAACTTGTCATTAGGTTGGGCTTTCCTTGTTCCCGTCATATTGGAAATGAGTGGGGTTGAAATGCAAACAATGACTGAAGAAGACTCAGAGCAAGATGGATTTTTCTCATCTGATGTGACATTAAGTTGGATTTCATACTCACAAACAAGAAGGAATATGGTTCCCTGTTATGGGTCATGCCTCTTCTTCCCAAAGGCTTGACATGATTGAGTAGAGGGAAGAACTTCCTGATTGCGGGGGAAAAGTTTTCCTTCCTTTTTAAATCATATTTTTCTGCTTTCTGTTAATTTGAGATGAGCTGAAGAAGATAGGGGCATGTAAAATCTTGAGAAGAGATATATTTTACAACTTATGTCTTGGGGATTCTTAGGCAGCGAAGTGCAATAACATTATTACTAAGAAAAAGAGTATGAGGTCTTCTGGTTCTCAATTTTTGAACCATATGTACAGTAAAATGATAGTTACATTTCATTGTTGTACAGTGTTGTCCTTTGTGGTATTTGGATACTCTCTTCCCTCCTGGGACTAAATGCAATTGAGTAAGGTTGTATTGATACAGTTTATAGGAAAAGATATTTTGACTTAGCACCTTGTATTGCATATGTAAGATAATAGCATTTTGTCAGAGAAAGTAGCTTGAATAAAGGATGAGTTACACTAGCATTTTCTTATGTGTCTTACTAGCTGTCACATATTTGGTTTCATTGTCCTATATTTTTCTGATCTCTATGTATTCTGCATATTAATGAGATTGACATATTTTAAGCCTTGTACGTTTCTACATTATGATTTGCAATGAAAAAAAAAAAATCAGTTATATTGCTAATATTCGATTTTTAAATGCATGACCAAAAAAAGACTATTGAGTTATTCTTTGTAAAATCAAGAATCACAAGTTATTCTAAGCAAAACACACACAAAAAATCATATCCCGAATAATTTTTGTAAGTTCAAAAATGAATTAATGATGAAACATCTGTAATCAAACTAAAAATTATCATTTGAAATTTTGGTCTTACAATGACATAAGACCACTATATAGCATTTATCACACTTTAAAACTATAAGAAATTTCACTGCCTAATTGAGGTATTTACAATATGAATTAGACCTAAAACAATAATTGATAATCTGGCTTTTGAATTCTATGGTGGTGTGAATAAGGAGAATGTTTCTGTATGTGTGTATGCATATATGTAAAGTATGTGTATACTTTTGGCAGGCAGAACATGGACTATTACTGTCTGGAGAAAATAATAGTTTAAAGGACAAGATGATGGTTTTGAGCTTTGGGTTGAAACCCTGCCATCACCCTAGTCCATCTAGTCTTGGAAAACCATCTTAATTTAAACTCGTCCATCTCCTCAGTCTGAAGAGTGTTCGCAGAAATAGTGGGGAAAAAGAAGGTGATCCACTAAGGTGGAAAGTTTGGATATTAACTTTGTGGGAGATCTCTAAGGTATGAGGAGGACTATCATATGTGTAAATACCTACGAAATATCTACAGCTTTCAGTCTTTGATGTATATAAGGCAGTGAAACACAATCTCACCAACAGCTGTATTTTCTGTGCCCCTCTGGGATATCCCACTGTGTGGTAGTTCTACAATACAAAGGAAGGATGTTTTACAGATTGCACACTTTCAAAGCATCAGGAGTAGGGAATTAAAAAGACATATTTTTCTAATTGTTAATGCTGTGCATGAGCTTGTAAGGTTGCATTTTTGAATTAGCCCTGCTATTGACACCTTAGCAGAGTTTCATACTGAAAAATGAGGCTGATAAAAATGGGACTAGGTGTAGGTAAATGACAAAACTGAAATTGATTGTCCTGTTAGGCAAAGGCTGCAGTTATGCAGTACTGAATGAAGCCCACTGCTGCTAAACTCCTCCCTTGCAGCTTGCAGCTTTTTTTAGCAGATTAAACATTGCCTGTCAGAGTGCAATCATCTGCTCTGCTTGGATTGTTGGAATGATCCCTGGCCCACTTGGCTCCTGGCAACAGACACTGTCCCAAATGATTCCTGGGCATCCTTTGGGATATCCCAGACTGAGATTTGCAATAGGCAGTTTGCACATAACCTAACTGTTTTGAAAGCTAGTTATTTTCTATCATGGACAATGGCTATTCCACAGTAGTACTGGGAATATCTAATTCTTTGGTGATCAAGCAGCCATTATTTTTTGATACTAGAAGATATATCACCTTATCCAACAGTTTGGACCTTATCTAAAAGGCAAAGGGAGGATGAGCTGAATTTCATTCTGATTTGCAAACTATTTAAACAAATTACAAATTCCAGTTCTATATCCAAATTCTTCTTTGAAGTGCATTCCTGCAAATTTGCGCCCTATTATTAGTTGATAGTTGGTAAAACATCAACAGTATTATTCATCCCAATACTGTCAATGACAAGGATTAACAGGTTAGGTTCTTCCTAAAAAAGGCATTAAAAAAAAATTATTAACTTGCCTTTTACTTTTCTAGGCTTTATTTGTTCCCTGAACTTGTAAAGATCTTAGTCTTTCATTCTGATGAAACTCCAGTGTTCACATATTGACATGGCATCAGGAGTTTATGAAATGCTGTGGGACTTGGGATGAACACGAGAGCTGACAGCATCAGAATCACGAATAGTCATGTTGCATGGCAGGAGACTTTTCTAACTAGCGTCCTTTCCCTAGGATCTCAGTGCTCTTGGCTACATTATAATTCAATATTATTAAGCCTTCATTCACTTTGCGGATTCCCTAAAACTTTCCAGTACAAATGTGGACCATCATTTGATTAATTGAAGACAACTGGAAACAAGTATGCTTTTCTTCACTTCCCAGAAGTAGTCCATGGACTTCCAGAGGCTTGAAAATTCAGATTGAAAATCATTGTTCTAGCTTATACATATTGATGAGAAATAGAGGTTTTATAGGCCAGTTTCTGCTCACAGTTGACATAAATAAAATAGCCTATCTTCTTTTTGTCTAAATATATATTTGTTCTTTCCTGTGCTAATCATGACCAACAAAACGAGATTAGAATAGAAACAGTTGCACCTAGGCTAAAATGTAATAATATGAATCCTCAGTTTTTCCATTTGATAGTGTTTTAAGAGATATGCAAAATACTTTAAGGAAAATTATTTGTAAAAATATAATTAGAAAAAAAGTTTATTCGTTGTATAAATAGTCTTATATAAGTAGATATCTGTTTTCCGATGTAGATTCATGAACAGCTACGTATAGACAACAGTAGGGGAGAAAAAGAAAGTTTAAATTATTGCTGCTAATGCCACAAATACAGCATTAAATATCTTCAGGAACCAGATGAGCAGGAAAATGCCACTCACGTATACTTAATTTTACCAGGCTAATGCTGTAATATTTTCCCACAGTGTCTTTCTGCATCTGCATTTTTAATAATATAAAGATGGTATATGCAATTTTTATATGCCTTGACTTACTTGTTCCATTGGATGCCTATCTAACTTCTGTTACTGTGAAAAGAAAAAGAGCATATAGATTTTCCTATCTTGTTTAGGGAAAAGGGGCAGTTTGCTGTTATTTGCACACTGACACAGCAATAGATAGCTGCTTGTTTTGAGTGTTCAGTGACAATCTATTGGGGGCTTTCATGCCTTCTTGATTGACAAAACTAACATGGATGTTTTTAGCCAGTAAATGTCACATAGCTGAATCCTGGCTGAATAAGAACATGCTTAAGCAAGGGTTAATGCTGGACCAAAGTTTACGTACATGGAGTAATAATTTTTCTGAATCTCATTACATTTTTGTGGTACTGTAATTTTAGTAAAGCTGCTGGAGTTACAGCAAATGTATTGTCCAATTCATTCTCCTTCCTTTTCAGATTTATAATAAAATTTATATGAATTAATAACAGTTCACCTAAAATACTTTTTGTATGATTTTACAATTACATCCTGACAAATTATAATATGAAATATAGTTTGCTAGTGCCCAGCTCCTTCGAGTTCCTGGTCTCATTTGTATGTTTTAACACTGATACTGTAATACTATGGGGAAAAAAAAATCATTTTTCTGTATTAGTTATGTTTAAAACTCTGTCATTTTTGGAATGTACCAAGATATTTCTTTAAAGTCTCTATCTGTAAAATGGTACAGCCAGCTCAGAATCATATTTATATGTCTTTTGTAACCTGCTATTTTTTTTCCCAAGTAACACTTAATATCACCAGGATTGAAAAAAATTAGATTAAAAGATTTTTTTTTTAAGTTTTATCTTTGTTTTGTTCCTCTGACAGCTCTCTGTTTATAATGAATTTTGCTCTTTCCCTTGCATACCTCAGTGGGTAGAAACAGTAAATTCCTTTGGAAAAAAAAGTGTGTGTGGGTTTGTTATGCAGCCTTTAGTGGGGCAAAAATTGATTTTGATATATGAATATCCAGTGCATTTAAGTACCAGCAGAAACATTCTCATATGTCACAGAAATAGGCACAGTTCCTGCTCATTTCAATGGGAATCATGGGTGCTTCACACCTCCCAAAATACCATCTCTCAGTATGGATTAGGGTTATCATCATTAAGGCAGGCCTTAGTGTTCTGCCTTCAGCAAATTCCAGCTATTCTTGGTATGTCTGAATATCTCGTAAGAATGCAGATATAATTCTTGAGTGATTTAAAAGGTCTGAGCTATGTGGATTTTTCTTCTGAAGGAAGTGGTGCTTTTTATTTGACAGCTGTAAGTGGATCATAGCAGTAAGACAAAGATACATTGATCTGACTTTGACTTCATTTCTCCTGTTTGTCCCAGTAATTGTGTCTCCATAATGTACTGGGGTAAGCCACAGTTGCTTTTTATCTATTTTCCTACATCTATCCTGTATAGATGAGTGTCAGCTGAATTCAGCAGAACCTTTTCTTCAGTTTGGTTCACAGACAGAAAACATTTTATTTATTTCTACTGATCCAGATGAAAAAGTCACAAGAACAGAATGTTTCCTATTAGGTCATCATTTACCAACTAAACAGATGCAAACACTAATACATTATTAGCATCTGTCTTTGGCATCATCAGTGGTGCCTGTATAATTTTTATGAAGTAAATGATATAAATAATATAAGTACAGCTCATAATTCTAGGGCAACCTTTATGTGAAGATTACTTGCATAATTTAAGAATTCTCTAGACATGTGAAAATTCTACTGTCATTTTGGTTTTGATGAACACATGCAGAAAATGAGGAGCTGTAAGAAAGACAATGAAAAACAAGTAAGAGAACGGTCATCAACCTATCAAAATTGAGCTTTTAGAGCTAAACATGGATGGACTTACAGAATTTTAATGTACTGTGCTGTGCCTGTTACATACACATTTGCTGAAATTCTACTAGTACTGTTCACTCCTTCATGATTACGGCATAAAATGACTTTATTTTACAAATAATCCTTAACCATGTGTTACACTTTCAACTAATCAGAGCCAGAGGTCCTAACTATAATTACACTAAAATACCAGATTCTGCTAGAGATGGTCCCACTCAAACCAAAGAGCGTTAACACAAAATTCATTTTGTTGTGCTAAGTACAAAGAATGCAACCCATTTCTTGCATAATCGTTATCTTGAGAAAGCACTAGTAAATTAATGCCTAAGTGTCTTGCAGCTGATGGATCTTTAGGGGGCAAAAATTTACATCTCTTGCAGGGCTGGGGCTTAATTATAACTTTAATTCATAAGAACTTTACAGATGTTCTCTGCATTTTAAGAGCAGGATATCTCTCACCTACTACTGGTGTTGTACTGTGAATGAGAAGAACTATGCTTCAAAAGACCTTTTCCTCACCAGTGGATCTAAGGAGAAGAGAAAGTTGCTAGCTCGGTTGTGAACGTCACCTCTTTTGGCATTTAATTTCAGTCTGGTGAATTCCTACTCTTACTGGGTTTTGCACTGGACAGTATTTGTGCGTCATCTTATTTCAGCTTCTTCATCTCCCATTTTATCAGGTAATGGATTCCTACCTCATGCAGAGCACACTTACAGGGAAAGAGGTTTCCTACATACTAACATCTTACAACAGACTGTAATTATTTAAGTTAACAATATTTCTAGACAATTTATTGACCATGACATAATAAATGTAAGGTCTCCCAGGCCTGGTTATTCCACTGATTTTTATTGGGTAAGACCTTTCACTAGGTCCCTGATTTACTTTGTCTAATCTCCTCTTTAAGTACTTTTAGTGATGGTACCTTAATTACTTAAAATTCCCAAAACAAACCACTTAAATCTTGGGTTATCCTTTCTGATAATGTATTTAGCTAATAACTAGCACAAAGTTTTCCAAGCTTGAACTGCGGTTTTCCAGGTCTACTCTGTTTTCTCACTTGAAATATATATTCTCCCTTGTGTATATACTCCCTTTAGGGATAACATCTGGACATTGTTTTGGTTTCTTTAGACTTGCACATATTTCACGTACCTTCAAGTTCATTTCACTAACTTTAAATCTTAGTCTTCATTTTCATTGGAACTATTATGCATATTAACATACTTTTTGCAACAAATATCCAACATTAAAAAAATATAAATTTCCAAAAATAAATGTTATTGTTTTACTGCTTAATGTTGCAGTGGTTACAAAGGTGGTTGTTTTCCTAAGGACGTAATGTTCATAAGGGAAACTTGGAGATCTGCAAAATTATTTTATGGATTAATGTTAATGTACTTTGCTCATTTAGTTATGACTTACAGCTTCAAATCTGTATCACTATTACAGAAATTCATTCTCGTAACATTCTTAACCAATTTGTTTATTCATTTTTGTTCCTCAGCTAATTTTTCATCACCACTGCATTCAGACATAGTCATCTGAGGCATGATGTTCATGAAGAAGCGAGGGCAAGAAATTATGTACCTCCAAAATGGTGATAAAGAAAATCTCTGCTTAGTTGCTGTCTAATTATTTACATTGTAACTCTGTAGGCACTTTTACTTTGATAGTCCAATGCATATGCAAAATGGTATAGGGCTAACGGCCAATTATCACTGAGAGACCACTGAGCCCTTTAAATCACATGCACCTCTCACTTTTGATTAAGCAGTTGAGTTTGATCCCTTCGGGTAAGTTTACCTAGTTATTTTTGGTGTGATGCTGGATCTTGATCAGTACTTTGAAAATCAGTTTCCAAGAAGCCATGTGAAAAATAACCCAGACATGCCCTTATGTATAATTTATGACAGATAACATCATAGTTAACAGAAGTGCTTTAGAATAAAGATTCCAAATCTAGATTAATAAATTATGCATATATGCATCATTTTATCGACCACACTCAGAAGCACTTTTTTGATCAGGTTTTTATCATCACAGGGTCCAACTACTGCTGGTGGTAGGAAAATGCTTTGTAAATAATGGGAATATTATTATTATAATGAATTTGTTATTTACATTTCTGTTCCTCCTTGCTAAGCCCTCTTTTGTAAATGATGTAATTTAGATATCTCTGCCTGCAATATTACCAATTCCCTAGTAATGCTAAATGCCCAGGTTGTAGTACAAAGCTGCTTTCACTAGGCTCCAATTGACCCACTTCCACCTTGTGTTGTTACTATGACAACTATAACTAGCAATTTGACCTTAACAACACCTTTTCTCTACTCTTTCCAGCTCTCCCAGCTTGGCAGTGTATGATTCTGTTGGAGTGGCAGGCCTCGATCATGGATTCGATTCAACACAACCCAGTGTGACTGATGAGTAAATGTTAATGAAAGATTTTTTGCCCAAAATCTGAAAGCTTTTGCAGTACGGAAAATTGAGGAAAAAAAAGAATTAATTTGGAGCTACAGTTTGTTTTTTGACCTGGATCATATTTCCAGTTTTTAAAAGAAGACATGAACAAAACTCTGTTTACAGTTCTTGTTCTTAGGAAGAGTGAGCCATGATCAAACTAGGCTTTTCCGGTTTCTCTAGGAAATGTGTCACAAGTAAAATCCTGTTGAATTACTATCTTTTCTTTGTATTACTGTGCTACTGTGCACATTTACTAACCTATTCCTTACCTTCTTTAGCACTGTGTGACTTCAGTAAATCTTCCTTCCCTCTCTCTTCAGGACTGCCTTGCCGCATGGAGAAGTGCATCCTGGCTATCCTGGCTACGAGGCCTACAGCCTTGGCTGGCTGCCAGCGTCTGAGGAAGCAAATCCTTTTTGAGGATCAGCCTGGTGGAGCATGAATACAGCAAGCACACCATTCTGTCTGCTTACCTGACAGTTTGGACAACCTTTAAGGCCAGCTCCTCAGCTCTTCTTATCTTCTTTATAAATAGGATGATGATTCCAAATAGGCTCAAGCTCTTAACAGAGGCTCTTACTTACCCTTGGAGAATTAACTTCTTCCTTTGACCAGGCCAGGTCACCACCAAAGTAACTCTCTCTTCTGAGCAGGGATTGCTGCCAGGTCATCACTTAAGCACTCAGAGATCCCCTGGTGATATCTGCCTCTGTTTTCATAGCTTGGTCTTACCCTTTTTATTCTTCTCAATTGCCTCTTCTCAATCTCGATTGAACAAAGTTGGCTACCTACAGCATGTATTTTGTTCTTTAAAAACACACCCTGTCTGCTTGCTAGTATTATTCAAGTTGGTAAAATATTTTGAGGTAGAGTTTGTATGACATAAGCTGTACAAAACCAGACTGTACAGCCTATGCTTTAACACTAAGAACCCAAAAAGAAAAAGCTATTGTTCATTCCTTAGCAAGATCTCTTTTTTCTTCTTAAGCTGTATGTTAAAAAAGGAAGTATGACTGCTTAATCCCTGGATATAAAATTTTAAAATAAAAGAAGTTACATCATCATCATAAACATTTTTCGAGTTATATAAAATCCTTATTGTATTTATCTTCTGGACCCACCTTCCCAGAGTTGGAAGAACTGTGGAATTTAAGTTTATGTTAAGCTTATGAAACTCAAGTTTATCATGGTTTTCTAATGTGGTGTAATTGGGTATCAGAGCTGTGCCTGTGTGCACATGCAGTGCACTCAAGCCATTAATTCCCTGTGTAATCCAGAAACACCTTGGCCAGTCACTTGCATAGATGAGGTACTGGATCAACTTCAAACAGTTGACTGAACTGAGACAAGGTGACTGATTGAACTTTCAGTCATTTTCCACAAAGTATAACAAAGCATTTGACTAACTTTTTGCAGCACTTGGTGCAGCAGCTCACCAAATAAGAATTTTGAACAGTCATGAAGGTTACCCTAGGCAGGTCCTGTTGTAGCTAAGAAACCTTGTATCCTTAAAAGTGTTTATTAACATCCTGAATAGAGAATGGAGTTCTTCAGAGATTCCCTCAGTGGCTCCTAAGGTGAAATTGATCAGACTGCATAGATGAGATACTTGAAACTACTTAGTAAATACATTTGTAAACAGAAATTGTTTCTGCAGATACAGAAATGCTCACATAGGACAGTCATCTGTACAAAGTGAAGGCAGTCAGAGAGGTTTTATATGTAGTTTAAGATTATGCAGTAGCACTGGACCATGCATCTTTTGGGTGGTCATTTAGGACCCAGGACCGCATGGGTCATAGGAGTTGAACAGAACAACAGTCTGGGGAGTCTCACCTGAATCAGATGAAGATGCTGCTTTAAGGACACTTATAAGCCAGACTTCCACCAGTCTAGATGGCTACTGAATGCCCTGTGAAAGAGATCTGATCATGCATGTGAGCAGTACTCTACACCAAAGTCCCAGTACTTTAGTCTGGTCCAGTAAACACTGCCTATGAGCGTCTGTTCGCTTTCCTAAATTTACCTGAGTCCTCGTGCATCTCTTTTGAGAGACTAATTTGAAAAAAGGAGCTTGTTAGTGGGCATTTTCATTTCCTTCACACACTCCTGCTACTGCTTTTCATAATTTAACAAATTCACTATGGAAGATCACTTTTTAATTTTTAATAATAAAAATTAATATTTGGCATGTTTTCCAAAGAAAAGGCACAGTTATGGCACTCTAATATGAACTATGTATGCACTACACTATAATATGATGTATTCAGGCACATCAGTGTAAATTTTTAATATTGATCCAGGGTCCTGCTGTATCATTCAGATTGGATCTTTATACAGAAGTTCCCCCTTGGGGTACTTTTCCAACTTTCCTGAGAAGACATTTAGGAGAAAGGCAGTCCCTGTTGGAAAGTGATTTTTCACATTAAGAAACCACTAGCTTTGTGCAGAAAAGAAAGAGGTGGAACAGTGAATTAATTATCAGCCCAATGTTTAATTTAAATAAATGGAAATGCCAGAATGATTGAAGAATGTATGCTGAAGACCAAAGAGTTCAAGTGACACAGGGAATCCAGGTATTTGTATTAGAAACCTGTGGCAGTTTCCTCATTTTCTCATCACATTATTCCTGAGCAATTTAATTTTGTAAGAAACAGAGGTGCATCTGAGCTTCTAACTGTCTGAACAATCCCCAGCTGGTGTCTGGGTTAGACTGGAGCAGGTGACCTGGATTCTTGGCTGTGGATTGTGTGGGGAGAAGGTCTTGGAGAACAAAAGGTGATGGTTTGTGTTGCACAGTCTGGAGAGGAGGGCTGCAAATAATGTGATTGCCTTGAGTCATGGGAAGAACTGAGGAGGAGGATGGGTGGAGATGATACAGAAAAGGCTTCAGAGGTTGGGGAAGATGGACACCAGTTTTGTGGGGGGTTGTATAGTGTATATAAATGGGGGTTTTGCTATGTGAATCAACTTTCTAAAGATACCAACAGTACGAGTGAAGCATAAACACACGCTGTACTTCCAGAAATAATTTGATGTTTGCACATTTGACCTGATAAATTGGAGAATAAAACCCTCCTGTCTCTTGATTTTTTTTTTTCAGATTTTAGGGTTGTTTTTTTTTGTTTGTTTGTTTCTTTTGAATCACACTGAACATCTCCTCTCCAAAAAACAGATGGCACTGGTTTGAGAAACAAAGAAACAGCAACATGTAAAAAAGTCAGATTTCCATTAACTGTTTTCCTTCCTGTGTGCTAACTGCTTGGTTATTGACTATTCAGAAATGGGTTTCTGTCTCTGTACAACTCTTATTCTCTGTAATTCATTCTCCCATATAAACATTCCCATCTTTTTTTTTCATTGTTATACCAAATAGAGAAACAGGTTATCTGGTTGTTTCATTTGAAGGTTCATGGTTTCATAGCTATCCTGTATTCTGAACAAGCATGCACACCAGGAGAAATGATATGCCATGATATGGGATGCTAGCGAGGCAGATAAGTCAGAAAAGCCCCAGGGAGGCCCCGGACCCTGTGGTGCCCTGATGCTTTGTCTGCTTCAGTGCAGCTCAGCTCCTCAACTCAGCATGTCTCAGCAACATGAACTGCAGAAGGTCCATGGCCCAGTATGAGGAAGCTCCTCTAGTTCTTCTGACCTGCGCTGCTCCTAGGATATGGCAGGGAAAGGTAAACAATCAACCCCTGCAAGGACAGAGGTTTGCCTTAATAAATGTTATTGAGGCTTGCTTAAGGAAAGATGGTGTTCAGATATGATGAGGATAAATTAAACTTCAGAAACATTTTTTTGCTAAATTGGCAGAGAGGACTTTTGTGTTGCTGTTGCTGTTTTTAAGATAGCTCCAATTCTAAATGTTTCACTCAATAGTAAGTTTCTACCAGGTCTGCATCTGCTATTAGCTTTCAGCATTATAGGGAGTGTTCTTCTTTCACCCACATTTTTTTTCTTCAAAGAGTGGAACCCAAATACCTTGTCTGGTCAAGTTGTAAGAACAAATATGTTAAAATGAGTGCTCTATAATGGCTCTTAAAAACTAGAATTCTTTATACTACTTGAAACTGAATGTTCTTGTTAGTCTTTTACTCATGCTTGGAACTTAGGTTTTGATTGCACATGGTCACTGACAGAATAGATTTTTACTCTGAAAAAGTATCTAGTATGACTGCTAACAAATGATTACTCTGTTCAGTTGTACTTTCCTTGGTCAAGTATGTCATCTTCAGCTGATCACACTGTGGAGAAGACAGGATTCTCCTTCCACAGTGTTCTCCCTCCTAATACAGAGGAAAAAAAAAAAATATATATATATATATTTACATATCGTTTCTATTTATTTTCTTTACTGGCTAGTGAGTTCTTGCACCAGTCTATGTCCTCTAGAACTGGGCTCAGTAATTTTCTACTTGGAATCTTAACTTTACTCTCTGAGCTAACTTCTTACAGTTTTCCTAACGCTAGCTTAACTAAATTCCACCTTGATCATATAGTTGCATCTGCATCCCCAGTAATAGAAATTTATGCATGTGTATCTCTATGTAATATAAACAGTATCTAAGAGAGATAATAGAAATAATAACCATCAGAAACACTAAGGGACTGCTCTGTTGGTAACTTGGGTCTCAGAACAGAATTGTTGATGAAAAAATGGGCAATGCCTTTTCTGTGCTACTGCTTCAGATCATTTTAGCAACATCTTAGGCCATCCTGTGAACATTTCTCATACTTGTGAATGTTAAAATGCTAATGCTAAAATGCTTGCGTCCTGCAGTTACACAGTTGATAGTATTATACTTATTTTCTTGATTCAAGACAACCTGATGTAACATAGGTCACTTTACTGGTCTGAGGGATTATGTAATTCTATTTCAGTACTTACCCTAGATATCTGGAAAGAAGATACTTCCAGAGAGAACTACTCTCTGGAAGGGATTTCTTCTTCTGACCTTAAAAATATTCCAAAGAGATAACTACATCTTAGAGAATCTCAAATAGGGTAAAGTAAGTTTTTTTTTTTTTTTTTTTTTTTTTTTTCAGGAAAAGTCAGTGAGTGTTATGTGTTCTTAATGAGCTGCTTGCTGCAAGAGAATCTAGGAGACAGGATAATATTCTATTTATACTTTCAGATGGTATATATCTAAAGAGCTTAAAAATGCAGGGCAGGAATAGCAAATGGAATAGTAGAAAATTTTGCTTGGCAAACAGACTTAGCAAATTTGGTTTAGTTTTAGTTCTTCACCAAAAGTGTGTGATACGTTCTTTTACAGGAATTAATTGAGTTCACTGGGGCATTTTTCACCAGTTTTTATGGAGTTACATATTCATTATTTTAGAAAGCTATTTTGTCATTAGAAATGTGTAAAGTTTAAGAATAAACTCTTATGCTGGTTCTAAAGTGTAGTCCAATTTGAATATGTGGTAAAGCTGACATTTGAATGGGAAGAGAATACTGTCCTCAAGGAAAGGAAGTGAATGAGTATCTTTTTTGTTCATACGTTTGGTGAAGATATGCACATATCCAGTGCTTTGAGCTACTGGCATAGGGACATATTGTCAATATTACTAAAGTAAATGTTGAAGTGAAATGACAGATTTTCCTCTTGGGGCTCCCACAAGAAGCTAAAATATGTAATTGTTATTGAGGCTTAATTTCTTTCCTGCCGTTAGCTAGAAGGGATGTGGAGTTCAAATCTAGAAAGGAATCTGCAGTCCATCAGAGGCCTAGAGATTTGTGTGTAACTTTCAAAGTGTGACTTGAATCTACTACTAACCTGGAATATGGTGCTAATCCACTTCATTATAGCCCAATGCATTAACCAGTGATTTCTGTGCTCCTTATGCGTTGTTCTGGTGGATAAATATGAGCAAAAGTGGGGCTTAGCATCAGAAAAGATGACCTCAGGCCTGAGTCCTATAAAGACAGGGCTAATGAAGTCCATAAACCTAAACAGAGTAATTCATTGGAAGACTGGCCTCAGAAGCAAACTGATGGAAGGATAGGTGAAAAAAAGACTGATTTAAGTAGGAAAAAAAGAAGGCGACTGCTGGACAATTAGAAAAGTCTGACAAAGACTTTTGGGTTTGAGCAAGTCATCAGTCAAGGACTGTAGAAAGAGGAAAATGTCTCAATGCAAAGTGCATGGCACACCAGGAAATGCATTTTCAGTGGAGGTGTCATTTTTTATTCAGATGCAAAACTTCTGGTTTTGAGACACTTTGAGCAGAGAAATCCTAAAGCATGTAGCAAAAACAAAATTGTATGGTAGACATGTCAGGAGAGGAGTATATAACAAGGATAAAGAGGACAGTATGGCAGTACTGGGCTGCCAGAAGTAGTTTGAATTACATGGAAAGGTTATGTATTTTTTCTCCAAGAAATACCTGATAGACTTATTGATTTCCAGGAGGAGAGAGGCTTTCAAGAAGTTCCTCCATATATACCTCTCCTTCAAACTTAAAGCTTTCCTAACTTCAACACAACCCCACAATTGCTCCCCAGGTCTCATGTCTATGCATCATGTTGCAACATGAGCATCATTCACATTCAGTCATATGAGACAATAATTAACATAGGTAGTTAAAATAGCATATACAGCAAGGAGCATGTTTATAGCAGTTGAGAAATAAACTGCATACTAATTGGAGAAAAAACATTTTTAGCATCTATACCATTTCCTTCAACCTATAACAATTCATCAGGGGAACAAAGAAATTGCATATTACTTAAAAGGTACTCTAGAGAATCTTTATTTATTAGTTACATTTTTCTGAAGACAAGGTAAATCTTCATGTTCCCATTCAGGTACTAAAACTATTTGGGCTGAGTGAGTTCTACCAAACCCAGAATGCCTAAGACTCATGCCGAACACCACATGAAAGGCTTGGAGCTTCAGTCAAATCAGCCAGACACAGATTTTGAGTTTGTTTGACTTGGGCAAGAAGTAAAGGTATCTTTACCTGAGATAAAGGTGGAAAAGGAGAGCATCAAGAAAGAGCATGCACTTTTCTCCTTTCCTTTTGCCTGGAGCTGTTCATGTTTCTGAAGAGGAATCTGTTTTCAGTGAGCTTTACAGGGTAGCACTGTTGAGAACTGTTCTAGTTTAGCTGTCCTGAGTCCTGTTTTGGGGTATATGGATTTGGAAGAAGAGTAAGTTGCAACATGCCCAGGAAGAAAGAGCAGACGATTTTACATGCAGGCATTCAGAAGCATCAACATTTCTTTTCTAAAAGAGCCTGCAATTCTGCAATGATGGAAGTGTTTCTTGTTTCAAAAACCAAGAGGGGTTAAAAAGACATCTGTACAAAGCCTTTGAACAAACACCTGTAAGCTATTCCCATCATAACAATTCGTCAGTATGCAATACTGTTTTTTTTTTTTTTTTTTTTTAAATATTTCAGGAAAATCTCTGGAATTTATGTTTAAACTCCCATCTGGTATTCATAGCTTTAACTATTTATTTATTTTATTTTTTCTCTGGCACCTCCTTTTCTAAAGATGCACAGTTATCATGCTTGATACCTCCTTTCAAAAACTACCCCATGATTAATCAACCCTTTTTTTTTTCATGCAGCAGATTGTATAGATTCAGCAGAAAAAGAAAACAAAAAGTTTTTTTTTTTTAACACTTCACATACATCACACTGCTTTGAAATAATACTTGTAATATGTCAGACCAAGGAATTGTGTCATGTGATGCAAGACAGTAAATATAATACAGCAGGAGCTACTGTAGCAACTCTTCTTGCAAATGTATAATGCAAATTTGATGCCAAATAGCCAATGCTTTCCTTCTATTGACAGATAGCCCTTGAGATTCAGTGTTTCTCAGCAAGTTCAATTAAATAAGGTTAATATTGCTCACCATTAGTCTTCTTCCGCTCTGATTTTTCGTTGTGAGCTCATAAATGTTATCATTAGGACAACATTTCAAAAGAGGTTACATTTTGAAAGCATTTAATCTGCATTTCCAGGTGGATTATTATTGCTGTTGTATTACTACCCAGAATAAAGAGTCATACACCGGATGTATTTAACATCAAGTTGTTTAACTAAGCTGTTTAACAGTATTACTCCTGTCGGAGATATACTGTGCATAATATTTTGTACTCTACGATACAATCTAAGTGAAAGCCACAGGAGCTGAAACAATGTAAAACTTTCTGTATTTCTCCTGATTTTTCAGTTTCAGCACAAGATCTACTTCCAATGAACTTAATTGCAGAATTGCATTTTTAAAAAAATCACTTGAAATAATGCATTTTTTTTCATGCATGGAAAGAAAACTCATTTTCTTTTTTTTTTTTTTTTTTTTTTCAGACTTTATTATTTCCAGTTAGTGGACTGAAATAATTGCTTCTATCTCCTGGGTCTAATAAAGCAATTTGGCTCTTTAATGGTCCTTGTTAGGGTGGAAGACCAATGTCTTTCTGGTACTATTTTTTGCATTAGCGGTGCACTACCTGCTGAGTCATCAGCACAGAAACCAGAGGTTAATTTCACTGCTACTAAATGAAGCAGATAATCAGCCATCAGAGGATGGCTCCTGTGCTGTAAATAAGTCTTGACAAGCTGAGGGACAGCACTGTGCATCACTCAGCCCTCTTCACACCATCTGTCCACAAATTAAGACAAAGTGAGGATATTAATTTGTTACATTTCAAAAGCTGTACTGACAAACCCACATGGACATTTTTAAATGGCAATGAATAACTGAAACATTTTCCTAATATTCCGTTGAGTCATGGGTTATAGTTTTGCAAACTTCTTTTCCAGCAATGAACCTCTGGAAAGTGTTTGGGCCAGCTGTACAGCTAATGACTATCAAAACAGTCCCATTCAAAAGCATTACTCTATGGACCATATTTTACTTAAGTTAGAAGTTGTATCAACCTGATGGCATGAGAATTTGCTGGATTTCCAGAGATGTTATACGAAGTGTGAACTCTCAGCTAATGAGGAAGCTGTTGCATGGTTTTGGGAGCCAGAAACATTTATGAAAAAAAACTGAGCTCATGAAAGCTAATATATAGCAGGGGATAATTCCTGAAAATTGCTGAGGTGATAGCATGCCTTATCTATTTCACTAAATCCATGCAACATGAAGGCAGAGCAATGATGCAATTGATCTTACACTAAATCACACCAAATTGCTGTGGAAGTGAGACTGGATGTATCTGCAAAAGAATTAGCTTTACAGATGCATTTTAAGTATTTATAAGCTAATAAGTCTATTCAGGTATTTATCTTATTCTCATATGAAAACTTCAAAGGCTGAGTATACATTAATGGCATATAAAAGCATTGCAGAGATATTCTAATAGCCTCCAAACTGACCTCTATACAAATGGAATCCAAAGCTGGAGTTACCCCGGAAAGAACTGAAAGCTCTAAGCAATTTTCATTTTTCTCTGGAACGATGCCCCAGAATAGCTACAAGGCTATGATTAATGAGTAATAATCCTTCCCCATACAGATTAGACTAAATAGATTTTTAAAGACATTGCTTCCAGTTTTCTTTCTTCATTATAAGGCAGAACTAAAATTGGGCATCTAAGCAGAATTTAACAAGATATTGTTTCATATAACGGTTTTACAAACTGGCTTTGAGGTTTCAGATAATAGGCCCATAGTGATCCAATGAAATGGGAGCTTGGACACCTAGTTTGCATGCTGATACCTGAATTCAGATGTCATAATCTGCAGTTGTATCCTACCCTTAAACAACTTTCTTAGAGAGGATTGATGTCCTCTAGTGAGGTCTGTCTCCCCATTTGCCCTCCTGGAATCAAAGGTAACATGTTTAAATTAAGAATCTAATTTTTCATCTGCTAAACTTAGATGAGATAGGAACCACCTACAGTTCAAAGGAGTACTTTCCAAGCATTTTTAATTAATGTTGATCAGAAACTCATTATAACCAGAGGAAAGGCTGTCATTGAATTGCATCCTCAGTAAAAAAAACAAGTGGAGAGTGAGTGAAGTTATTCCACCAGACTTTTGAACAAGGTTGTTACTGAAGTTTGCTTCTGTAGGAAAGTTTTATATTATAACTATGTATTGTCTGCTAAATTTGATTCCTGACATTCCTTTAGTAACTATATGCTGTGATAAGGTGTAAAAGGTGGGCAATATTAAAACATAGGCTTCTTAGGAGACTGATATGAAAAAAAAGGTAATCAGATGTATTTAATTAATTTAATAAAATTATAATTTAAGAATTATAATGATATAATAATTGGATTAGGTATTGTTAAACTTAAAAAGTTCATTCAGCTATAAAAAAGTGTAAAACTTCATGCTTCAAGCTAAAACTAGTTTCTAATTAAGTGGATTTTTTAACTTTATAAGGATTAAATCACACCAGGTTTGACTATTGTTGTGTTTCTGCACTTGGTATGGTGGCATTTGATCCCGATGACTTGTTGGGCATGGGATCTGTTTTAATTTGGCAATGGCAACAGCCATTGGTGTTTTTTGATTTTGATACTTGCCCAAATGAGCTTCCCTAACCATCTATTTAATGTTACTGTCTACCTGTTTAATGACAATGCCCTTGAATACCACATTCTTTCTCTTTATTCCTAATGTTTTCTATTGTTTTCTGACATTTATGTATCAAAGTAAAAATCCGCTGTATCTGTCTCTCTAATTTGCATTTTACTAAATGTGTTTAAGTGAACAGCACAATTAAATGTCAGGACACAGACTTGGTAAGGCTTACTTTTGCTCATTAGGATGTGGGAAACAGAAGCTAGTTTACCTACTCTCTGCTTATGAATGGTTATTGTCTCTATAATATTGCTCAGAGAACAGGATATTTTTCTTTGGGGTAAATGTTGCAGTGAAGATCAGTTATGTTCTTTTCAGCAATTCAGGATGTGGTAAATGAGTGTAAAATTAACATTCAAAATATATTTCCTTTTAAGTTACAGAGGTGAGCATCCAGGAGAACCACTTATGTTCTTACCACAAGAAGAATATAAAGAAGAAAATAGGAATAAAATTGTCCTTCAAAGTAGCTAAATTGAGTTGTTTTTGGAGACTCCTGCGTTTCCATTTGGTTATGGTATAGTTATGGTTATCATTGCTGTGACTAGCATTTTCGTAGTTTAGGAAGTCTGGCTGATGAGTGCATCAAAATAAAAATATTTTCCTTGTTTTACTTTTATGAGATAACTCTCCATAACAAAGATTGCAGAAATGTTCTGAGATAGTTCATCAACAGCAAACTGAATATCTTAAATATGGTTTCTCATGCACTCTCCTTTCTGTTAAGAGCCAATCACTTTGGTTTTGAATACCAAAAAAGAAGAGAAGCAAGTACCAAAGTCACAGGGAAGTCCATCTGGACTTCTGGATGGACTCTGCCTGTAATTACCACAAAATGATCTATAGTACTACGTGTATTTCCTATCTGAAATATATATAAGCAAGCTATGTTCTTCACACACTTCTGCAAACTTGTTTATCTGGAAGAGATTGAAAGATATTCTTCAATATGTAGACAGTTTCTTCTAATAAGTTTATCCTTAATTTTATAGTATAATTATTAGAGTAAGTATCTTACTTCAACATTCTAAAATGGATTAAGTTCATTATTTATTAAACTAGTATTTTATAAATACTAGAGACTAAGCAGTAAGATACAAATTCTATCTCATTCTTCTTTAAATAAAATAACAGTTCCATTATTATGGTGAACTGAGATGTGAGAAATCCTTCACTGTTCTACAGTTGTGTTTTTTCTCTCCTTGGGAGGTGTGAGCCAAGGCAGTTTAAGTTTTCAAGTTTTATGGCATTGTCTATAAATTGGAGCTTCCTTGGAGTCTCTTGATATTGGCAAGGGAAAGAGAGTTTGTTTTATAAGGAATTTTATTCTTTGTTCTCACACTTTAGCTGTATTTAATTTTACTTTTAAATGTGCTCGTATAACAGAGAAATGGGCTCTCTCCATGGAAATGCAGAAGAAAGTGCCTGCATCAGCATGTAAACACAATTGGCTTTTCTCAAGTTTTCTTGTTTTTATTCTCTTTTCCTATTTTTGTTCATGCTTACTTGGATTACCAAGATGAAATGGAAGAGTTTTAAAATAAATTTAAATGTAATTTGTATGCAAACTATGAGCTCTTTGCCATGCCAAAAATTATCAACCTGATTTGCTTTGAGCACTTTCTGCATTACTACAGCTATTAGGAGTAGGTCCTTGGCGGCCCTTAGAGCACTGTGCTTGCCACTTTTTGTTCAGCATAAGCTTTTGAGAAGTTATGTTGTTGCCATTGTGATCTGGACATTACCTGTGTTAAAGCTGAGGTACCCAGGGGAACCCCAAAAGAGGCAACGTGGCCACAGGGGAGTACAGGGTGGCTGCAGGATGCTCATTGCCCTTTTTTCTGGCTTGCACAGCAGCAAGTAACCACAGCCTACCAGATCAGAAAGGCAGAAAGCCATGGGAAGCTTGGCTCTCAGACATGGCACTCACTCAAGCACAGAAGACAAAAGGGCTTTAACAAGTTCTCTCAGTTGTTCCTTGGTCATTTTTAAGTGCTGGTTTAAATGATATCTCTCTTTAATCTTCTTACTCTATGATATGGACATTACTTCTCTTTAATCAGCACTGATTTCATTCATCAAACAGCATTCAACAGTCATCCTCTTGTACTAATTACATTTTTACTTACTGTATTTTCTTGATTTATCCTGTTAATAATGAGCCAGTGGTTATACATTCTTTCTGTTTGAGCTGCATCCTTTTCTTTGCTTGCTTTCCCTCTCTCTTCTTTTTTTTTTTTAATTTTTAATTATGATTCTCTGATCAGTTATGATTCTCAGATCATATAACCAAATAGAAATACATTTTTTTATTATTATTATTTAAAATATATTAATGCCAGAAGCACCCTTAGCACTGCTAAAAAACACAGGAAAACTTGAAAGACTGTCGATAAGTCAATAGCTACAGGGATGCACACATCAGATGCACAAAGTTTGCAGGGCTGGGCTCAGCAGTGTTCTGAGCACCCCAGTAAGTAAAAAAACAGAGTCAGTTCTTGATCAACAGCTTGCATACTTGCAGTCCAAAAGAAAAGTGTACCTCAAAGCATTATTTTCTCTTGGCACCGTATATATATGTGTGTAGTTTTCTCACTAGCTGTACTTCATGAAGTGATTTAATGATTAGTGGGCTAGCACTCATCTTTTCAAAGGACTTGCTATTTCTTGGAAGATAAAAAGGTTATTTTTATGTCTGAAAAAAAATGTTTGAAAAACAATATCTTCTCTCTTTTTATCACACCAAGTGTGAAATTGTCCCTGTAGTAAAGATTTGGGAAAATCTTATACTCCTGGAATTCAGATATTTTCAGGTCTCTTCCTGACTGTCTTTTTGTTTCAGTTTTCAGCTGTTGGAGTTAGGTTCTCAGGCTTTTTCTCCTATGAAAATTATGGCTAACAAAGGCTATTAGCAATGGATGATACTAAAGAAATGCTTCTAATAGTTCAAATTCGAATATAGACAAGTACAAATTACATTTTGTATGACTTCAAAAAATGTGTTATGCTATCTTAGGATTAAGTCCTGCCTTCTGCTCCACTTGGAAGTCCAAGAAGGTCGGGGCCATACAGAAATAATGAAGAGAAAACAGAAAATAAAAATTCTAGTTCTGCTTACCACAGAAGCCAGGGGCTTCAGGAGGTGATATCAGTTGATTTATTTATCTGCTGCAGAATATTTAGAATATTCTCAGCTTTAAACAGAATATTTTCAGCTTAAAACATCTTTGCACAGGAATCTGGAAAAAAAAAGGATTTTCCTTTTTAACATTGGTTATTTATATTTGTGTTTCTAAAGCAAAGCTATATCTTCACATAGATTAAGTTTAAAAAATAAGTAAAACACACTAGAAGATATTCTAAAGTGTTTCATATTCCTATTATCAGTGGGCTTTTTAAATGAGCATGCATGATATGCATGGAAATACATGTACTCATTCATCATCAGTTTTGGGACTGAGAAGATTGTTATTTCTCAGTCAGAAAAAAATTATTTCTCAGTCAGAAAATTTGATTCTGAAATGTCATTTAGGCTAACATCAGAATGAAAAAAACTATCCATTTATTTTGGTAATGTTCATACTTAATAATTAACAGTACTTGTTATGTTACGTATTTATTGTTTCATGTTAACTGTAACATGAATGCCTCATTTTGTTGTCCTCTTGTATGCAAGCACTCAGAGCAGATTAAAACATTTATGGTTCCCTTTTATTTATTGAGTGCAGGCACTTAGGGACATGCTTTAGTAGGCATGGTGTTGATGCGTTTATGGTTGGAGTTGATGATCTTAAAGGTCTTTTCCAACCATAATAATTCTATGAGAAGTCAGATGGGATAGGATTTAGGTTGAGGTTAAGACAGTTATGTCTATGGGGTACAAATTCACCTTGTAGTCAAGGGTCAATATAGTCAGTGGAGGCTAGAGATTCATTCATCTGGCTAGTCAGTAGGTGTCAACTTTCAAGTGATCTGAATCACATTTTAAACTCTACTGTTTATATTGACTAGATCTCTGACATCTATCATGGCAGTTTAAGACATATCGCCAGTGACATTTAAATTTAAGCATTTTATTTAGCAAACCTTCCAGCTGCTATGCAAATTGTTACCTTTTACATTGCTTTCTTATGCTGATGTTCATCTGCATACCACATTTAAAAGATGATGCGTGTTTTCTTCCTTTGAGAAACAGGGAAGAACTTATAGAAAGATTGAGTGGTGGATTTGATTTCATATATCTGAAACAGACTACTGGGCACTTTTGCAGGGAATGTGATGTTCAGAGGTCGAATAATCTTACTTGCTAGCTACTTACAACATGAAAAACCCAGTGACACATAGACACTGATACTTTGGTAGTTTCTGAAAAGGCATGGTGAAAAATGAAAAAACTCTCAAACTACTCAAATCATGCCAGACATTCCTGTTCACTTGGATGGACCCTGACTTTGTAACTCATGGTTTGTAACCGTATCTATTTCACCATTGCCTCTTTATGTGTCTGTTTTAGGGTATGTTTATGTAAAATAGTCCCTGCAGTGCCATGTTTGGGATTATTTAGGCCATTAAGTTTTTTGCTCATGAGATTTTCATTGGACTTTCTAGCTTAAATTCAGAAAGCATTTAAACAGGTGTTTAATTCATCCACAAAAAAAGAAAGATAGAGAGAAAAGGGGAGAGAGAGAGAGAGAGAAGCAAAAAAAAACATGTTTCCCACAGACACTTACAGAGAGAAGTATTGGAGTCTTCAAATGAGCCTCCTCCTTTGAATTTCCTCTCAAGTGCAACACGTGGTGACAATGAAAACCATGATGATTTTTTCTGCCTTGCATTTTTTTCTTAATACTATGCTTTCATCAGGACATAACTAAATTCCTTATTGGTTGTTCCTATTTATGATGCTTTTAGCACCTGAGTACATGGGAACATACTTAATCAGGTACAAGTGTTGCATGCTGGTTGCTTTTTCAGCTTTCTGCAGGCATATTTCTGGGTAATGCTTTTCAGCTATTGACTATTATCTGCTATGTTATTCGCTAAGTCTGGTTTTCCATGCCGTCGGTTTGATACTGACTGTTATGAGCAGACAAAATGTATCTGAGTTTGGTGTTAATGCTTAACACTATGTTAAGTACACTAAGTTATTATCTAGCTAGCTCAGAATATGGAATACAGTTCTGCAGGTAACTAATCTTTTCTACATTTTGATTTCTATATGAAGCACATTTGAAATATTAAAGAACTCATCATGTACAAGATTTTTCCATATGTGGTGTAGAGCAATTCCCTCAGAAGTCTTTCAGAAATGAAGTACAGCTGAATTAATCTGTCAGAACAATTGTTGCTATATGCTTTCATTTATCAGTCTATTAATGCAAAATGCATACTGCTTTTAATTTACCAATACCAAAATATTGCTACAGATTTACTAGCCATTAATAAAACATCAACTCTATAGAATAAAAGCCAATTGAATTTACCCTTTTGAACAATAATATAGGATTACATCACTTTACAACACAAACATCTTTATATTATTCCTATTAAAGCTAATTTTGCATTAATTTTGTGAGCTTTGGCTTTGTGTCTCTCCCTAGCTTCACTAATGCATAAGTTCGCTGTGTATTTCTGAAAATATCTTTCTCAGTGCAGACTCCTTGCACAATCTATTGAGTTGATTGATCTACCTGAGTCAGGAGAAGAATTCAGAGAGCTCTAGTCCCTAGTTTTTAGACAATTATTCCAATAGAAACACCTTCGCAATCTTTGCAAATATCAGTGATTAAACTCTGAGAAGTGAAGATGATAAGACTGAAATTTTGCAAGAATATGCATTTTTGTCAAGAAATGATATTCTTGTCAGAAACTAGATTGCAAGGCATAATAGACTTTACAGAACTATTTGCTTTGGTTCTCCAGGTGCCTGCAAATGCTGCCAGTTGTTCTTCAAAGACTAGGAATGACCACTAAACTCCCACCTGCTGTGCTGGGATAGATTTTTGATCAATGTCTATCTTCCTAAAGTTTTAAAAATATGAATATTGCAGGTTTCTTCTCACAGAAATTTGATCCTACCAAGACTATTGACAGTAATGCATAGATTGTTGGATGGTTATCAATCTACTATATGGTGCTTCAGGTGTGATAGTAGGATCTGTCACTGGATTAAACATCATAGGCTTTTGCAACGTTATAATGCATAACAGGGAATGCATTGCTTGGAAAAGATGCATTAGTATCTCAAAACTCATTTGATAAATGTATTATCAGTGCTAAGCCTACAGTTCAGGTGCACTGAGATGCCATTTCAAAGGTGTGTACTTCTTTTGAGCAATCACATAAAAAATGTAAGCTTAGAGGGTAGAATTGCACTCCCCTGAGTTATGACTAGTAGTTTAGGGCAATCACTCATGTTCCTTCAATGGGTAGTGCAAGGACACTGACATTCTAAGGGGGTGATTCATCCCTGCCTAATGGCATGAATTGTCACATGTTGATGCCTATTGCTTTCCTTATTCCTTATTGCTCTAAATATGTGTTTCAGATCCTATGGGGATACACAGGCACCTGGGTAGAGGCACCACATGTATCCCTAAATGTGCCCTTCTAGGTTTTTTCAGAGGAAAGGGGAATGGAGATTAATGAAGGAGAGCACACTGTGATGGAAGTCCAGGGACTTAGGTTTGGATGTTTATACAAGTGGCAGTTGTGGTGGGATGGGATGAAAATTTTGTCCTATCTCTTCAAAAACAGGATTTTCATCTTACTGAATTAATGATAGTACTTCTTGCTAATTCTCTTTTACCTAGCAGCAACTAGAAGGCTACTAGCCTTCTTATATCCTGTCAATACAGAAATACTCACAGCCCAAGGTGATGGGGTTTGATTTAATCAGATCCCAAGCTGTGATTCGCTGGCTTTTCTGAGAGGATGATCTCCAGGTCTCCATTGCAATGACAGTAATAGGAAAAATGGTAGGAAATTAAAAGGATTGTTATGAGATTTAAAGCATTGTTGTGAAGGTAGATGGCAGCAGTAAGTAGATCAGTTGAGAAGGGTGGATGAGAGAAAAGGAGAGAGAAAAAGAGCCAAAGAGGACCAAAGCTGGCAGCCGCATGAAGATGTATATGCTGTTAGGCATTTTAGAAAGCATAGGAAACATATGAGAATGCTTCAAGACACTGCTTATAGCACATGCAAATCCCTAACTGTACTTTCCAAATAACACGTTGCTGACTGGGCAAACAGTTAGTCAGGGAGGCTTCATGAGTGCTCTTGGCACTGTATTTATCCCATCCATTGCTGAGTAGTAGGTAGCTTACATGACCCCCTGAAATTAGCTTTATTGAGCACAGACAGAGTTTTTTATCAGCCATGCTCACTTGCTGAATCACAAGCACACAGATCATGATTAAGCTTTTTAAGAAGTCAGATAAAAAAATCTTCTAAATTATTCATTCACTCAGGCATCAATTTTACGTATTTACCTGGGATGAGTTAAATAAAGAACTACAATGAAAATAACACTGCAGATTTTACTAAAATTTCTTTTTCTTATTTCTTACCTTTTATCCGCTATTATTCACTTGATCTTTCTTCCAAATAAAAAAGTTTCCTTTTCAGAAAGTTAGCAAGCAACCGTTAGCTCTGAACTGCTACTCTCTGCCTGATTTCTGGAAGTTGAGCAACATAACTCTGAATTAATTCACCAAGGCAAGAACAGCCTGGCTTTCAAAGACAGGGCACTTTCAGTCCTCACTGATTTCACTACATTGGTTTGCTGAGAAAAGTCTTAGGTGGACTTGCAAGTGAAAGCAGAATAGTTAATCACAATAAAATTCCGTATTGATGTCTTCTTTTTAGCTCTTTCTGGGAAGAATTTCTGCTGCTTCATTTAAAGTAAATCCCAAGTAAATATGACCCAATACACATTCTTTCTATCAAACCTAGAAAAGCCAAAATGAATTTTATGGAGAGAATGTTAGTGAAAGAGTGTGCCTTTTGAGCTAACATAGCAAACTCCCCTAATAATTTATCATCAATATTTTATTACATTTTTGATATTATGAAGAGAGAAAATAATATGTGTGAAAATTATGAGTCTTTGATTAAGATTCTATCCTTTTTGTTGTGTCCTACATTTTTAATTTTGAACTTTTCATCTTTGCAATAGATCATAGTTGGCACATTAATAATTAATTGATTTTCCTATTGTGCCAGAGAATTCCTTTATTAAATCCATTGTTTATCCTAGAAAAACAATGAACTTCCATCCTAATTGGCAAAATGCTTCAGATGGAATTCGTCCAATTTGGCTTTACTTGCATGAAAGGTAGACTTCTACTCTAGTCTAGTAATGTAGATTCCCTTGCTAATGAAGAGAGATACTTCCAGAGAGTGCTGATGCCTAGAATAAGTGAAATAAATAAACTGTACTTATGCGATTCTCTTTTTTTGTTTGTTTTTGTTAAATTTCTAAAGTGACTGAACCCCAGCATACAAGCCTACATTCTCACTACTGTAAATTAAGATTATGTAGGTACATCCTGAGGGATGGACAGATTCATGATGTGTATATTTGATTCTGAAAGCTGCCAATATCAATACAACTTATTATGGGGTACTGGGATTACACAGTATGATTAGCACACATTCAGCTGGGTGTTACTCATGGTGCGGCATCAGACAAATCAGACTGCCTTTCTGAGGCAGCTGAGAATGTTTGGTAAGGAGCTATAACATCGGTGGATGTTATACCATAGGTGGATGACTCTGGGTGTGCTCTGTCTCTCCATTGACTATTGGGATAGGCTGTACATCAGGTTTAGTTTGGATACTTGACCTTTGCTTGGGCAAGCCTAGATTGTAAGGTTATGGTAAAGCTAAACACATGAAAAGATGTTTTTCTTCACTAGAATCAAGAATAGCAAAGATGAGAATGTTGACCTCATCACTTCAAATCTCTTCAGTTTAATGCAAGTATTACATCACAAGTATTTCAAGGTTTGATGCACCTCACATACACCTTTTACCCTTTTCAAAATAAAAATAACAAAATTAGATTAAAAATATCTATTAAATCCACCTTAACATAACAAACTTAAATTCACAGCCAAAGGATATAAAATCCTGTATTGATTTATTTTCCGTCTATTCAATATGTTTGGATAACTCTGTAAGGTTTAAATAGTAATGACATATGATTCAGAGTGAATTATGTTTTGCCTTGATTACTCAGGTGAGGCAACAAGCTAAGTAGAAATTTAAGCATGAAAAGCTTCCCATATTTATGTGTGAACACATCCTTGCATTTGTAGTATGTATAACCTGGTATGTATGCACAAATGTGGAAGTGTTCTGTATCAAACCTATGTTTTCCTGATATAATTATTTTTTACATTGAAAAGCTTATTATTTGAACATCAAAGGCTTTTTTATGACAACAACTTATTGAAATTTCATACATATGATATGCATACCCTTTAAGTTGGCTGAGCCAGCAGAGCTGTTCTTTTTAATTGGCAAGGACCCAAATACACTGTGCAGCCTATAAGCAAGTAAAAATGAGTACCTGGAGAATGACATTATTGGCAGGTTAGTAAAGAGGTTAATAGAATTCCACAAGGGAAGTTCTCTTTTATCAGCTGAAGTCAATGTCTGAGGCAGATTGTTGATCCTACTAAGAAGCTCCATCTTTTTCTGTGTTTGCAAATGAGACAAAGTATTACTTTTCACTCCTCATGTTATGCTTTTTTTTTGTATTGTTTTAAGCTGAAGAAAAATCAAAAAGATTATAAAATCTCTGAAGCTCACATTTTTGCAGTAATTGAAGATAATTGATAATAGAATTTTAATGTTTTCTGAAAATTTTGAGAACATCCCACTTCTGTGTGTGAAAACTGGTAAATTCCAAAGATGAATACAGATTTATGTGCTTACACTTCTAGATAGGCCACTGGAGAGATACAGGTAAAAGTGTTTTTTTTTTCTGAGGGTTGTTACCACATATTTTTAAAAATCCAAAGTAGCTTTATGATGTCTTAACTTCAGCAATAAGATTTAGAAGTCTTGTAAGACTTGTCCAGAGTGATTAGTTTTGTTGTTGCTAGTATCTGTGTGAACAAGAGTTTACATTCGAAAGAGCTCATCATGGAGCCGGGTTCATCCCACACTCCCAAGAGCTTCTTGAGGGTTTATTCTGGCTACATCCACCATCTCTGCTTCAGTCCTTCCAACATTAATCCCAGCCTTTCTGATGTCCTGTCCTGTCCTGTCCCCCATGATCACCCGGCTTCCCTCACCTCCACTGGTCAGTGCTGGTGTCTTGAATTGCTCCAATAACCAAATCTTGGATATTTAGTATGATCCAGATTTCAGCTGTTGTTTAGAGCAAGTTCTGTGTTTGAAGTAATATACATAATTTCTAAAGATGGATTTATATAATAAATATGTAAAGAATTAAAGAAAAAAAAATCCCTCCATTGGTGTACTCAACATTTCTGGGTATATTTCATGATCTGCAATATGCCTTCAGGAATTCAGGTGTCTTTTTGTGTTCTAGCCCCAGAAAATTCTTTCCCAGGGATCCCACTCTAATTCCTGCATTTAGGTCTTTTTACTTGCTTAATTCTGGAGAATCAAAAATTAATGTTCTTCAGTGGGCAGTCATCTTCAAGGGAGTGATTCTTGGAAACTTTTGGGAGTTTTCACAGAAGTGGAAGCCAGTAAAATCAAGTACAGCTTCTAAGCAAGCTTTACAGTCATTTCATTATAATGTGGGATAGCTGCACTTTTTTTATTGTTGTTGTTATTTTCACTATTAGACTTCTATTTTTCATGATGGAATGCACAGATACTGCTCCTTGTTATAAGGAATCTTTAGAAAAAAAGTTGGACTTGTAATGTTTTCTGGTAGATGGAATCAAAGAATGTTATTTTTCAACTTTTTTGAACTACCACAGTAAGACTCAGCTGGTGTCATCCACCAAGAATTACTGGAAGTTATTACTTGTGATTAGTATAAGAGGCAAAAAAAAAAAAAAAAAATTCTTTCAGCCAGTCTGGAAGTTTCATATTGTTTACATACAAGCTAACAGATTTCACCTTGTGGCAAAAGAGGTGAGAATGTACTGAGAAGTAGAGCAGGTATTTTAAAACAACTGGAAACACTACACTGCCTAGTGAACAGCTTGTATGCATAAGCATGTGCATGTGTATCTTTGTGTGCACTTCATGGATGCTAGCCAAGAAGATTTTTTTTTGAAGGGATTCTGCCTCAAAACTTTCCCTTTTCTTTTCTGATTAGCACAAATGGTCTAATAAAATATATTATTTCTCTATATTAGCTTTGCTATATCATTAGATTAAAAAAATAGAAATCATATATAATACAGCATAATACTATGTGATTGCATATCATTTAATATGACTTTAGTTTTCAAGGTAACAATCTGTTTCACCACTTTTCATGTTGAATAAAATCTAGTCCCACCAAACTTCCCAATGATACTCTACTCTTGGCCCCAAAACCTTATATAGCTTCATTTTTTTCTTTTTTTAGTTCTTTTTTTATTATTATTGAGGATATTAGTCTATATTATCTAAACAATTTACTCTGGAAATTGTCTCAATAACTGTTTAACTCTTTACAGACTAAAATAGTGCTTAGTGCGAATATGAATGGTAAAATTTGAAATCTTAATTCTTCACAAAATTCCTAATGTTATTTTAAAACCATATTAGTATCAAAGACAGGAAAGAACAAAGTTTTTATAGTTCACACCAAGATTCAAGAAAATGGGTGGTCTTATGTTTGACATTTCTGATGCCATTTCTAATGACAGATAAAGTGAATATTATTTGTATTTATATGATCTATCCCCTTCTCTTCTATAATATGGTTATATTTGTGCAGTATGCATTGAGACACATGATTTACCTATCCTTGCAGATTAATAATAATATACAGATATGTTTAGGCTCTGTCTCTTATTTCTTTGCATTTCTTCTTTTCTCTGCCTCCCTCTCCTCTTGTATTTTTTTCTAGATTTGGATAGACGATTTGTGGGGACCTCAATGCCCACTGTTTTCCTAAGACAATCACTTCCACAGCACGCTGAACAATATTCATTCTAATCAACTTTGCTATGTAGGCAACACTATCAGAAATCAGATGTGGGGTGGGAGTGCATCTCTGCTTGAGTTCTGTAATATATCACTGCTTGTTGTTGAACAAACGTCAAATGATGTGAAGGAGTCAGTTGATATCCAGTGAAAGAATTTTCTGGCAAGATATTCAAGTTACTTATTCCCAGCAATGAAAGCGTTCAATATCTTTTATTCTTTCTTCTTCTTCTCCTTTCTTTTGATATATCTAGTGCCCAATTTGAATGATTTTTTAACAGCTTTCATGTTGATGTGTAATAAACTGAAGGAAACACAGTTTTTATGAGACAATGTTGGATACCTCTTATTGTACACATTACTAACTTCTCAGATTGCAAATCCGTACCTTTACTCTTATCCAGAAAATAAAATATAACTTTGATTTCTTTTGTATTATATTATGCAGAGCAATTTTTTTGGAAACTTGTTGAGCATTATATACCATTGATTTCAGATAAGACAGTCCTCTTGGAGGCTCATGTGGTAGAAAACCTTTAGAAGAGGTGATGGTGAAATCTTATGTGAGAAAAGCTAAATATTTTCTCCTGTGTCTAAATCCCCAAACAAGCAATCTCTGAAGCAGGCTTTTTAAGACATTGCTGAATAGGAATCTGATAAAAAAAAAAAAAAAAAAAAAAAAAAAAAAAAAAAAAAAAGCCAAAATCTTTAAAAACTTCTTCCTGAAATGTGCAGGGAACATGGGATGAAGACTTAATTACTAATGAAATGCTCATTTTGGTAGGGTACAGTTTGCAATCACTATCAGGGAAACTTTCAGCTTCTCTTGCCCTCCTTTCACCACATGCTTTCTGGCATACTTTTGTCACCTTGTTTGAAAGGAATTTTCAATTAACAAAAGAACCCTCATATGCAACTATTATTTCTTGAATCCTGTGTTTAACACTGTATATAGTATTGTTTTTTTTTCTTTACTGAAAGGTAGTTATGCTGTGAGACTTAAAGCCTCAAGCAAGACAAATGCCTGTAGAATTTGTGTACTAACTTAACATTTCTTACATTTGTACTTGCAACGCTGGCAACTATATTACCAGATCATGAACGTGGATAATTTTCAGCATCTGAAATAAAACATTTTATCCACCCTGTCACTGTCTGTCATGCTTTCTATTCCTATAATCTTCTTTTTAATTAATTGAATTATTATTATTTTTTTTTTTGGTTCAGTCTTTCCACGAAGGAATATTTTTATTTGTTGTTGCTTTTTTTGATCTCTTTTTCACTTGTGACTTCTGTGTGTTGACATTTTTCCACATCTTTTGTCTCCTCTTTGCATTTATTTCCCGTAAAGGGTAAATTTTTTTTTTCCAGCCTTTCCAAAGCTGAAGGATTGTAGCTACCAGCACTCTGCTCAGGTAACCTAATCAGACACTCTTCTCCTCCCAGCCTTTGCTGAGACAGCCAGAACAACTAGCATTTTGACTTCCTGAGGGTAAGCCAGCAAAAGGTCTTCTTTGTTATGATATCATCTAAAAGGTAATTGAGGTCTGTTCAATATGAATTAGAACTAGAGATGGCTATTGCACCAGACTTTTATTTCATGGGACGTTAACTTCAAAAGGTATTTCCTGAGCAAAAGGAAATGATGCTTTTATAGTCATTATTTTCATATAAAATATCACATCTAGTTCCTGAGATGTCATGGTCAATGTAACTGGACTCTTGCATTTTTGGAGTTGTAGCAGATCAGTTTGGAGACCTTTGCTGAGAACCTGTATACACTTCTAGAGCCAATAAAATCAGTCTTTCATTTTTATAAGCAGGAAGTTCCCTCTAATGTGTTAATATGAAGAATGAAAAGCCCAAATTATTTTCTAGTGTAAATAAGAGAGCTTGCCATCATCACACAGCTGACAACACTCCTTCTTCCAAGAGTTTTAGCCAACATCCAGTATCAGGGCCACACTTCAAATATTAAGAGGCAAATTTAAGTGGCCTTGTCTAATTCATTCCTTCAGCTTACATTTTTATGTGAAACATGTTCTTGGCAATAATCGCAGGATGCTCTAGTATATGTGCCAAATCATGTGGAGATGTCAAAAACAGAGATACTGACAAAAATGAGCCCAAACATCATTTTCTGCTATTGACATTAATAATACAGTCTATTATCTATTTAAATAACAGGGTGATAATGTACTTCTTCCACTCATTATAGAATAAATGTGACTAACTAGCAAGCACTACAACTCTATATACTCTCTATATAGAGTATATCAGGAAGCTGCATCCTTGTCCCTCATAAATAAAAACAAGATTTACAATGATTTTCCACACTACTAGCTCACATGTAGAAGAATCTTTTTGTTTTTTAAATGGATCACTGAATTCTGCCTCTTTTAAAAATTCAAAACAATACTTTAATATTATTACCAGAACCCCACACTGCTGCTCCATATTATAGCATATGCTAACACCTTGTTTATCTTCTGCTTGCTGTGCTGCTCATGGGATGCACCTTCTCCAGCAGACAGTCGCAGTGACTGAAGGTTTGCTCTGACTTCTCTGAGCTTTCCTTTATGAATGAATGCATCTGCCTACCCATTGTGTCAGGATAAGTGGAATCTGTCAAAGTGAAGAAAGGAAGAAACAAGCGGGGTCGCTCTGTGATGGTACAGAAGAAATGCATCCATTTAAAATGGGTAACCAACAAGAAAATCTCCATTTCATAAACTTGAAGGTGCTGGTCCTCAGATTGCTTTCTTGCAGTAAGACAGTTAATATTTAGCTCACATGAGCTGTGTACTCTGAAAATATTACAATAAAAGTAGTTTTTGGCAATACTGAGATAATCTGCACCTTTATCTGGCAACAGTTCTGTGTGTCAGCTTTTGAAGGCATTTTACAAACAAGTAGGGGTGGCCATAGAAGCCATGTTTGTGGCTATAGCCACACTCTGCGTTCTATAGTTTCTATGATGTTGTGGTGCAGTATTATTGCTATTAGTAGTGTACTCTTTACAAGCTTCATGTGCAATGCCTTAATATCATTGGATCACACAAAATCTGCTATTTTTTAATTGGAATTTTTTAAAGTGTGTTGATCAGAGATTAAGCCAATGTGCACACCTATAAGGGGCATTTTGTGGCAGTAGCAAATCTTTTTTTCCAGGAAGGACTTATAGTTTGTACTTATACTTACATCTCATAATTATAACCTTGAACACATAAATATAAAAAGGTAGAAACTATTATCCTTATAAATATCAAGTTGTCCTCCCCCTTATATATATATATATTTTTTACTTTCAAGTTCCTCTCATGTATCTCCCATAAAATGCATGTGCAATAACTCGGAACAAAAGACAGAGATTTCACTTTTATGAACCTGGTCCAAGACTGAAGAAACTTTCTGTGAATTAGGTTTTTGGTATTGTGTTACTCATTTCAGACAAATTGTCTCTGGAATTGCTTTATTTGCATTGCTTGAGATTGTAAAACCCATTCTGTCTTCCCAGACAAGAAATTTAATTCATTAGAAAATAATTAAGTGAAATAAAGTGTTTGAATGAAGAGTTGAACCTTGAACCTTGTTTTTCACATGTTGGATTTCTAAATTAATCTAATGCTTAATTAGTTAATCAATTCTAAATCTGAATTAATCATTAAATCTGAGCAATACTAAATAGGGAAATCACTGTGGACTAGCTGCATCCATTGCCTAAATTTGTGCAAGTAAAAACTTTCATGAATGTCCTATTGCCTTCTGTACGTCCATGGAAGAAGCAAACATAAGGCAGGACAGAGTAAAAAAAGGAAGTCCTCATGCATCTCTTTGAAACTGCTTCACAAGTTTTTGTTTCTTCTGATTGCTCCTCTGCATGCTGTTCAGTAAAGCTGACTGGAAAGCAAGGATGTCACTGGGTGAGAAAGGTCCTGGCCTCAGTTCCTTTGCCCCCAATTTGTGGAATAAAAGACTAGAATTTCTTCTGTCTGAGACTGAGCTGATATAAGCTATGTTTAAACTAGACTGGACAAAGCTATGCTGATCTTGCTCTGTTAGAAAATCCTATAATCACAGAGTGGATGTGGTTAGAAGGGACCTCTGGAGATCATCTAGTCCAACACTTCTGCTCAAACAGCATCATCTAGAGAACGTTGCGCAGGAGCATGTCTGAGTGGCTTTTGAATATCTCCTAGAATGGAGACTCCATAACCTCTGAGCAGCCTGTTCCATTGCACAGTCATCCTTACAATGAAGTAGTTTTTCCTCAAGTGCAGATGGAGCTTCCTGTGTTTCCACTTGTACCTGTTGCCTCTTACCTGCCCCCAGCCTGTACTGGTGCATGGGGTCATTCCTTCCTAGGTGCAGGACTTTGGGCTTGCCTTTGTTGAAATTCCTGAGGTTCATCTCCGCTCATCTCTCACAAGTAATGACCCCTGGGGGTCACTGTCAGCTACAAGCCTCCAACAAGACTCTGCACCACTGATTGCAACCCTTTGAGCTCTGCCTTTCAGACAGTTCTCAAACTACCTCACTGTCTGCTCATCTAGCCTGTACTTCCTGAGCTTGCTTCCTCTTGATTTTCAAAAGCTGTCATTGAGAAAGTTACTCAAAACTAGGCTAGAATTTCTTATCAGAATAGAAATATGAATCTCTTCTTTTACTCCAAGAACAGAGGAATATGGTTCAAAGAATAGTCCACATTTATGTACAGATATTGACTTGATTTGGGCCCTTCACCTCCAAGGGAATAATTGAAAGGTTTTCTGTGTGACAATATATTTCTAAACAGAAATTCCCTTCTTCAGAACTTTATCAAAGAGTTTTCTTTTTTAGATATCTGCAGCACAGTTTTGCTTTTGACAAACTGCTGTTTTTTTTTCTTTTGAATGGCTCATTCAAAAGTTTCTGACTAGCTCTTAGGGATGTTTAGTGTCCTTCTTTGATACTGAAAGGGAGAAGAAACTAGGATTCAGCCAATCACTTTTGGATGCCTTCCACCACTTTGGCCAGCACCTGTCAGCATTTCCCCACATGATTGCTTTTCCTCGAAAACTTCCTCAATGAAGAAAACAAATGCTTAGTGTAGAACACAGCACAACCTCAGCCAGGGAAAGAGATGTTAGAGATGATTTACTCCTCTCTCCTTATTGCTCTGCTATTCCTTGTGATCCCATATACTACTATTCTGTAGATTAGCAAGTGATTGATCCCTATCAAGTCCAGCCCTTTGCATTGACTGAGTGCAGAATTAGCACACAAATAATTTGATATTTATTTGAAAATTTCTTTCTGTGAAGAAACACATGAAACACTTTAAACTGTTTCTTGATACACCTCTTTTTGTTGTTATTGATTTAAGAGAGTGCAGCCCCACTTCACTTACAGCAGTGTGACTGAAGGTAATGGAGAAGTCCTTCAAAAATCTTAGGGACAATTTAGAAATCCATTTAAGTATCTTGGAGTAAGTTGTTTATCTTCTACCATGTTCGGGTCGTGTAATAACTATTTTGTATGCTGTTTCAATATAAACTATTAGCAGTTAATAAGATAAAGTGAGCTTGTGTATGAAAAAGGATGTCCAGGGGACGTGACACCAGATTTGGTGCTGTCATCTTTATGCTTAAAATTAAGTGGGATAGGGAATAGCATTTGAGATTGGAGTTGTACAGAACTTTGTGATGCTATGAGCATGTGACTGCATCCTTACAGTTCTTTTTTTTTTTTTTTTCCCCAAGTGCTTTTCCTTCTTTGCACACAAGTGCTTACATGTTTCCTTTCATGCTTCGCTGCTGTATTTGGGATATCATCTCTGAGCACATGCTATTCTCTTTCTGTCCTGCTAAATTGTATTTAAAATTTAACTTTCACCTCAGTGCAATATTCACCTAAATAGTTCATTCAATGAGTTTACAAATAGACCATCGAATTCCAGAAATGTGCTATGGTCAGTTTAGAATAATCTTATATGCATGTCCATCTCTTCTTTTATGATCTTGTTTAAGCCCCTTCTACTTGCTACTTACACACCATTTAATGAGACTCTGTTATAGACTCCACAATGAAAACTCAAGCATTTGAGGTTTACCCAACAAGTTCTATATGCCCTATTTTAATGCTAAGTATGGATTGTGTTGATATGAGTAATGATCAGAAGGTAAATGAACAGCATTTTAATAAATAAACCCATGCATGCAGTCCACATGCAGTGGACTGAGCAGCTAGAAAATAGTGTTTCAGAGAAGGACCTGGGTGGACAAGTTGAACACAGCCAGTAACGCACCCTTGCAACAAAGGCCAACAAGCTTCTGGGCTGCAGTAGGAAGATCATTGCAAGTAGGCCAAGGGAGGTGATCCATACTCAGCACCGGTGAGGCCACATTTGGAGTGCTAGGTCAGTTCTAGGCTCCCCAATACAAGAGAGAGATCAAGATAGTAGAGTAAGTCCAGTAAAAGGCTACTAAGATGATTAAGGGATTGGAATATCTCTCAACATTTTTCTTTACTGTGAGGGGTGACTGAGCACTGGCACAGGTTGCTGAGAAAGGCTGTGGAGTAGATATTTAAAATCCAACAGGAAAAGGCCCTGGGCAGTCTGTTGAGACTGAATTTACTTTATCAGAGGGGTTGGAACAATCTCCAGAGGTCTCTTCCAGCCTCAGCAAATTCTATCATTCTATGATTTTTAAGCAAGAATCACTTGCAATCCAATAATGGCATTTCAGTTTGTAAAGGTAACTAATCTAAGTATTTGTATGAGTGTAGCTGAAGCAGCTCAGCATGAGCTAATTGCCTAAATATTTACTTATATCCTTGAATCTTTAACAGGGATTAGCTCCTGTTTCAGGGCAGTCAATGGACTAGAAACTGAGTACATAAACCTCAAGTGACCGAGGATGATATCAGGCCATTATGAAGATCAGACATTTACTTACTGAAAAGAACAAGGAAACTTTTCCTTCATGATAGCTTTGTTATCCATGACAGTATCAATAAGCTTGCCTTTATTCTGGAAGACAATTCCTACAATGGCTTGCAAAACAGTGCCCTCAGTTCCTAGACTTAGGAAGACTTAATAGAAAATGCATTGGTGCCTGTCATTCACAGAATGGGGCCGAAGCCTGTATCCAAATAGCTTGAGAAAAAAAAAAAAAAAAAAAAAGGGAAATTCTTGGTTGTGTGTAAGGATGTCTAAAGGATGTCTATAATGTGTGCAGGGAATGGAAAAGAAAAGAGCACACAATATTTGCTAAACATTTTAGATTGGTATTCATTATAGATCTTTCTTATGTTGCTGTTGAGGTGTTTAATGATAAGAAAGCAATATGTTTATACATATAGATGTTATGTATTCTGTCACATCTTCTGTGCTAAAAGTACTGCTCATAAGTCAGGTATCGATGTGCTTTAAGGGTCCACAGTCAGTAGTACAAAATAAAGTAAACAGACACCTCTGTTCTCCCCATGTACCAAATAACTCAGAAAAAAACTAGTAAACACCTTCTTTGGCAATGACATCAACTGATAGTAGTTAATATTTCCATCTGTTGTGTTTTCCTTTCTTTTGGCAGAATATTTTGCTTATGTTGTACTTAGCTGCATAGGAGAGAAGCAGAATATGAGAATACCAGCTGCCCATCACCACTCCTAGGGCTGTCTATTGCCAAAGCAACTGGATGGACTTCCAAATCATGTAGTGACTGAAGAAAGGCATCATGTTGAGAAAAGTCTAAAGAAACAGGTCAGAGTGCTCCAACCTTGCCAGGTCTAGAACTTGAGCTGGGGACTTATATTACCATGTTAAGTTTCCCCTGTGTTTACAATCCACAATTTTGTTCTTTGTACTCTAATGAGCAGAGTTGTCACCAGACTATCATCCTACCTCCGCCTTGCACCTTCCACTAAAGAATGGAAGCAGAGTTCCCTTTTTGTATGTCTCCAACCTGTTTTCATTTTCCTCACATGTAGGCCATGAGGTCAACATGAGATGAGACTTTATATGTCTGACAATGAAGTTGAAAGAGAGAACATTATACTCTTCTTGGGTAATGTGGTAATCACAGAGACTTTGTGACCAATGTTAAGTCCCATTTTTTTTTTTTTTTCAGGTTGACTGGCAGTCTGAAGACAAGACGTCCAGAAAGCTTCGAAAAGGAAAAGAAAGATGACATTTTGTGTCATGATGTTCTGTCTTTGCACACAAGAGGATTTTATAAGCCTGATGACAGAACAACTGTATCAGTGAGCAGAGGAGCACAACGTATGAAGATCCCACATAGCAGAAAAAGAAATGAAATACTAATAAAATTATAACCTAGGCAGATGTTACAGATTTACCTTTATTTACCCCTTTCACTCCATCAAAACAAATAAACAAACAAAAACACAATACAAGAGTCTCAAGAAAAGAGAGAAGAAGGAGAATAAGCACTTACTGGAGGATTTCACTACCTTTTCCACTCAAAAAAGTTCTTAGTCTTTATTCCCAAAAATATATATGTTGTCTGACCCTTGATATGCGAATGTGACTGAGCAAAGCCACTACCCAGATACCCAAGTTTCCGAACAGAAGAAGTTGGGTAGGGTGAAAACAGTGCCTGGGGACTTAAAAACTATGAACGTTAACACATTGGGCAGAGCAATTAAGCTGCAATCTCTGGTTAATGCTTTTACAGCAGAAGCATAAATGGATAGCAGAACATGGATGTGAGCCATTTACTAAAGAAAGAATTTGCGAGAGAAAGCTAAAATGCATAACTAGACATATAATTCCAATAATGCTAGCAAACACTGCACATAGTTTGAAACAGCCAGTAATTGTGTGCTTTTTTTTTTTTTGCCTTTTTTTCATGGCCTTATCATTAGGGAAACTGCTAGTGTTGGAGGAAAGAGCAAAATGTTTTTACATAAATTTCTTCTGTATCTTCTATCTTTAGCCAAGCAACTAGAAATGTTTTGGTAATTTTAAGTTCTTTGACCCTTTGCTTTTTCCTGTCCAAAGGCCACCCTGAGGCTCACCACCCAACAGATCCTTAGAGAAGTGATACAGCGTATCACTTAAAAAAAAAAAGGATCTCAGGAACCCTACAATCTTAACTGATATCTGTTCTTAGTGAAAATACTAGTAGTACTACCTCTTTGTGGAGCAATTAAATAACAGTAAAGTAATTCATTGTGGTAAAGGTGTTTCTACAGTCTACAGTGAAGGTCTTCAGGAACAAGTTTTGCAAACCCAAGTAGCAATTAACATCATTTTGCCTTTTCACCCACATGCTATTACTTTTAGATGGTTAAACTGAGTTTAACTAATTTGTGTTAAACCAGTGACAAACACCCACAGATTATTTAAGAGGACTTTGTTTTAGATTATACTTAGACTTCCTCCTAAATTTACTTCAGAATATAGTTGGTTCAGATTAATGGGAATCCTGCCCTCCTCCTATGGCTAGTTACATGAGAGGAGAGGGGCATTGATAGATAAATTCTTGGCTGTGAGTAGACCGTGTGAAGAAATGGAGAGTAAAAGATTGATAAAGAAATTCTATCATTCAGCAGATAAAAGATGAAGTTGAAATTAGAGGGTAACAGAAAGCCCCCAAAACATACACAAAATGTCAGTGTAGGATTATTTGTTCTAAAAATCAGTTTTAGGTATTCCACCTCCACACTGTAAATTTTTATATCTATCCTAATCTCCAACTAAGCTTGCCAGCACTGTCTATTTAGTATATTTATGAAAATCTTGATACTTATAAATTATCAAAATCTAAAGTCAATGTCAAGTTCCTTTCATCTTTATCACCCTGTACCAGTTCTAATACCTTTAGGCCTGAATAAGTACTGTTAGACTCACAGTTCTCAAGTACTATACAAATGAGCCTAAGTTTTGCTACCATAACCTCCACGCACATTCAGTTTCTTCAAAACTTCTTACAAATGCTCTGGGATGTCGGAGAAAGACAATGTTGATGTAAATCAGGTTATCTTTAAACACAGATACAAGCAATGCAAGCATCTCTGCCCAGAAATATCAGACCTGATGAGCTGTGACGAAACACCATACAACTGTGTTAAGGTAATGATAATTTGAGCATTCAGCTGAGAGGCTGGGCTCATTAGTTTGAGCACAACAACATCCTAATGTGATTGCATTGTTTGAGGCTGGCTTTCAGTGTGGGCAGAATGAACTCAGTTACTTCTGCGGAGAGATGTGAATACATAGCCAGGAGAAAAATGGGTTAGGGGAATTTCAGTGGAACCATATGCACTTGAAACATGCTGGTTTGTGTGTTGAGGCTAAATATTTTGCACAGTTGGGTTGTTTAAGCCAGAATGCTATTTTTTAAGAATAAGAGAAAAGAAAACAAGACAGAAAAGTCCTGCTATGATAATTTTTATGTTATGTATTTCATTTTTTCTCCTTTGCAATTAAACTTTAGATTATTTAAATAATATGATATACTACTGGGGCTAGAATAATAATTAACAGGCTTGTAATGACGGAAAGTAAGACAAAATTCATTACAACTTCAGAGAATATGAGCCAAGAAGGAGGTGAAGCCTCTTTCATTTTTATTTTTAAGAAAAAAATAAGTCAAATGTATCTCATAAGTGGCTTGGTTATAATTGACAGTGCACTGGGGCAGAATAATGGCTAGAGGAAAAAGTCCAGGGCCTACAACATCTGCACCAAGAAGACATATGCTCTCATATGGTATGTCACACAGAATGAGATTTTTGATGAGGTGCCTTTGAGAGGCAGTAGTCTTTATATCTCATTCAATTTTGAATTTAGTGGGAATCAGGACTGCCCTCTGCAACAGAAGCAAGGTTCTTCTGATCACCTCGCGACAGATTTTTCCCTCTTTGAGTTGCAGCAGTGACCAGGTAATGGCATGATTAATCTGTTATTGGGGAAAGAAAAGTACGGTTTGGCACAACAGCTCAGGAAAACTGCTGATTCCCGGATGGAGTGAAGAGGAGTGACTGGAGGGTACAAAATTCCAGAACATTTGGATCAGCTCAAAGCCAATAGGTAAGATCCCCTATTTTTTCAGATACTTAACTGGCGAAATCAGGACTTGAAATCTTCAGATCCATTGCAGAATTGAATGCCTATTCTCTTTACAGTTCTAACAAGGACATAGAGGAAGATGTAAATTGTCATGCCCTTTTGTCATCATTAGATAGCTTTCATTAGTTAAGAGAGTTTTAGACACCTTCACACTTTGAGTGGATTATCTCTTTAAGTGAATGTGAAAAAAGACTAATTTTTGAATTACTACTAAATTTCTACCTGATGCTTTAATCTCATATGTTCATGATTTTTCTTCCATCACCTGAACCCATCGGTAATTTCTTATTCTGGAGAAGCAACATGGATGACCTTCTGATAAATTAATCCTTTTTCAAAAGTTGGTATATAAGATAGGATTTATTTTAATACTTAGCTATGCTGATAATAGTTGTCAACTAAAATAGAACTGATGACTCTTCGTTTTGAATGCACTGTATATATATGCATGGTCTACAAGTTTGAAAATTAGTTCATTTTCATATAAATTTCTAAATTAAGATTTGGGTGTCTAATTTCTAAAATGGGATATGTTTCTAGTATATGTATTTTTGAACCTTGTTTTTGTACAAAATGTTATCTTCTCTGTGATTTTAATGTCTCTATGGAAAAGGCAAATGATAAAAAAAACTTTTTTTTTTTGTATAGGTAACAATATATATTATTGGGCAGGTGAATTGTTTCACAGTGAGATATTTTCTCTGACAGAAGAATGACAAATCCTAAGATGGTCCTCTAAAATTTAAATGGAAGGTATAAGTAAAAGTATTGAATTCTCTCATGCTGTCAGTGTATTCTTCTAAGTTTCTTCTGGTGTTTCCTAAGAAGTATAGACTTGAGAAAGGGAAAGCCTTAAAGCTTAAGTACAGATAGATGCAATAAGATTGTCTAGAATGTGTGAATGGCTGGCAATTCAGACAGTGTAGTATCTCCAGGTAACTTGGCAAAGGCACACACTCTGTTTGGGCATGGGCATGAGCTGTGTGCTCAACTTAATATTTTCCACCCTGATTTACATAACTGCTGAGAATTTAGAACACCAGCTGATCATTGACAACTGGGCTTGGTAAATTGTCTGTACAGTGAGAAAGGAAGTCCTAAATATTTCAAATGGGGCATGAAAAGTTACTGAAGCCTTGTGTTGTTATTTTTTTTCTCCTGCCTCTATAAAATGGGTATATTAATAAATATTTATCTTGCAGGGGTAGCGTGAAGAGAAATGAATTTATATTTGTGAAATATAAATACCGCAACAGTGACTGCCTCAAAGCAGCCATGTAGGAACTAATAATTCTGTCTTCAGGATTGAGTTTGAGTAAAGTGCCATAAGAAAGACGTGGTTTGCAAGCTTCACAATAAAGGTAATGCAAAATACTGAATGGCTGTCCACTAATCTAGTATCATTCATGCTGTCAACTGAATGAGGCAGGAGATCTGTTATTCAGAAAGACTAGAGTTAAACTAAAAATTGTTTGAGGAACTAACTCAAGATTAAATCCAAGTTTTGGCATTTCATAACTTAGAACCACTTGATTTAACACTTTGACCCCTTGATTTTCCTTTAACATCAATGTTTATCTAAAATAGTAATAGCTCTATAGCTATGGAAAATGACTGACAATCAATATAAGTACGAAAAAAATAGTATGATATTTTATAAATTGCATGAAGTTGTGTAATGCTTTTTAAAAATACATCCAATGGAGGAAAACCTTGTAATATAGTATTGTTAATATAGCCTTGATAAGGCAGGAGGAGGGAAAGAAGGAAAAAATAATATAATTTAAAGAAAAAAAAAGTAGTGGGAATATGTAAGCAAATGCTGGTAAAAGAAACAAATCTCATTTCAGCCTTTCACTTGTTTGGGCCCTTCCTTGTTGAAAAACTGTAAGCTATGCACATAATTAGATGTTCGTGCTGCCACAATAAATCACTCTTCTGAACACACTGATGCACCCTGACACACTAAGCCCAAGCTGGCAGGTCTGCTCTAAATAAGGATCTGCTGAGCAGTTGACATGAACTTCTGATGCATTTCAAATAGAGACGGTGAGAATCCTTTAACAAGCCTCCTCTCTATATTTCAAAGACTCCCACTGAGTCTGAATATTCCTGATTTTTCAGAAGACTCCTGTGCATATATTGTACATCAGTGGAACTATGTACATCACAGAATTTTGCTGATGAACTATGACTCCTGCTCTCCTAATTTTTTGATATTTGTTTTTCTTTCCTATAAGCAATTTGCAGCATGCATGAAGTATTTCTATGTTTGCAAATATTTCTTCATGCGTGCAAGAAGCTCTTTGACCAGATGACATTCAAACTGAATGAAATAAATCTAGCTTGGGGAAAAAAAAAATAGTTCAAGGAATCTTTAAAAGCAAAAATTTCCTTTAAAAATATTGAGCATGATTACTTTCAACTTAGTTACATGAAAATCAGTTAATTTCTTGCTTTGGAGACAGAGTACTGAAAAGTGCATTTCTATCTTAAAAAGTAGATCTAGGGGAAATTCTTAATGATACCATATCAGTTAAACGTGTCACGGGTGTGGAGGGTATCAAATAAACTAAATGCATTTAGAAGAGAAAATTGTCATATATAGGCCTGTAAAACAATGGTAATATATGCCTTTTATTCACAGGCCTTTTCTTGATGTTGTGTGAACAAATGGAAGACTAATACCTTTGGTGAGGACTCAGCTATTCTTGACTTTACTAGAAGGGAAATGAGAAGACTGGACACATTTGCCAACTTGATGTGTCATGTGGTGTCATACGGTTGCACTCAGCAATATAATAAGCTTGAAAACAACTAAGCTGTATCAGCTGGTGCTAGGCAGGTATGGCTGCAGAAGTAATAAATGAACGAGACAGTGATAGGATACAGACTCTTTAACTTGGGAGCTCCCCATATTTAAAGTTGTTTGCGAAATGATTTCAGATTTCTATGGCACAGTTGTACTGACCAGTTATTCTGACAGCTCTTACACTATTGGTGTTCAAGAATTATTACCAGAAAGGATGCCCTCCTTTTCTTTTAAACACTACACCCATAGTCCTTCTTTCTGACAAGAGACAAAGACTTTATGAAAAGTTTTTCTAGGAACATAGTGCACCTCTGCCCAAATTGTACGTTTTTTTCAGTTGTCAGTATTAATCATCCTCACTGTTTTTCAGCACTCTTCCTCCCCAGCAACATCCAAACAAGCTTGAAGGTTTACAAATCAGGGCCTATAGCAAAACCAAAAAAAAAAGAAAAGAAAAAAAGAAAAAATTCATGAAAGAACTAAGTAGCAAGTACCAAAGAATCTTGCTACCTAATTTCCAAAAAAGCAACAGAAAAGCCCATAGGTATTTTGAAGCTGGTTTTGTCTGATGCTGAATACTATTATTTCTATTATTATGAAGTTGGTGATTCAAGTCCTGTTACATTTTAATTCATTTTCAATTAACACCTCACCTAGACATCAGACTATATTTTGATCTGGGTTCTGAAATCACTTTCCAGAAAGTACATGTTTTCCTTATCAGTTTGCACCTACCTTGAAGGCAGAATAGAATGGTGCAAATCATTTATTAAAGTAGAAAACAAAGCTACTAACTCTCTTTCATCTTGCAATCAACAGTCATATGGTGGCTCCCATCAGTGCCGGCAAGAAGAAATGAGGCTGATGGTTGGTTGATTGATTGGAGAATACTTTGGCAATTGGATAGCGTTCTGAGGCAATGCAGCGCATGCCTTTGGTCTTAATAACTTTATACTATATGCAATTCCCATGGTACAGGTAAAATTAGGTTTGACTTATTTTTGATAAATCTTCTCCACACTAGAACTCTATTTTTTTTAAAGCTCATTGCTTAAGAAACACCTGAAGATTTTTTGTTGTTTCCATAATGCACTAAAGGGTTTCAAGTGCAGAAACACTATATATTTTAATGTAAGATATATGTTTTAATGTAATTTAAGAGGAGTCACCTGCTAAATACTATCTTCCTGCTGTTTTAACTTCTGTGAGATGCTTAGAAAAACCTGCATTTTTCTGCCTCCGGCATGTGAAAATGCTGAGAAGGTACAAAAGACAGGGGTTGTTTTGGCAAATTTCATCAAAAATTTCCTGGAATCTTCAAGTATTCATTGCAAAATACTACTATCCTGTCTCCTGAAAGATGACTCCCAAGTAAGCATCTGTTAAACTTTCATTTTTTTAATCTGATAAATGTCGATATTCTCAGCTTTGAAAATATCTGATCTATGTCAGGTTATTTGAAAAGAATTCAACCGCTTTCACTATTGTGAACTGGTGGATTGCTTAACTGTATGTTTCTGAATTCCATACTCATGTCAAATGACACTTATGTGCTATATAGCGTTGTTTAAGTTTATATAGAAAATCAGTGAGGAATAAGAGAAGAGAGGAGAAAGAATAGGGTGTTAATAGACAGAAAGGATGATAAAAAACTAATAGGGATAACTTAATAACTACTGGAGACATCTGAAGCAATTAAAGAAACATATTCAGTAGCATGTTGTTATGCACAATGGAAAAGGATGAATGATTGGATTCTCACCTAAGGATGGGATTGCACAGTTTAGGAGGGGGGATGAAATGATCTGCCTTTTCCAGTAAGAAGGGGAGAGAGAAACTGGTGGAGACACAGAAGTGAATGGATACTATTTATATATTAAGCAAAAGGAGATTATTATTGGAAGAGGGTGAGCCGAACAGAAACAGAGAGCACAGGATTTCATGCTGGAGGAAGGACACAAATGACAACACAATCGGGATGAACAAAATCATGTCTCAAAGGGTGTATTTTTTCCATAGAAAGGGAGCTAGATAGAAACATCTAATGTGAACAGGCAACAGAGTCTTTGACAATTCAGATCACTGGTATCTGGAATATAGCATGTAATCCCGAGTTACACTGTGCACGTGTGTGATGATGCAGCCTCCTAAATTGTGAACAAAGCTATTTTTTTCAATCTCCACATTGGTTAGGTGGATTCTTGGAATGAATATGGATATGACATAAAACCTGAATTTATCCCTTATACCCTTTATCAGGTAACACAGACTTCTAAGTTAGAAGTGTAATCTTTCTTAGCTTTTTTATTAGTTGATGGTGAAAATTAAACATCTCTTAAAAGCAGTTCATACCTTGAATACCTTGACTAACCCTTGGAAGATACCTTCTACAGTCAGGAGAAATAGGCATCTCACAGCCGAGAGGCTTCTTATTTGGTGCCTCATTCATGTACCTGAAGCTAGAAGTGATAAATCCTAGCCAGAATTATGCTGTAGTCTCTTTCTCATGTGTTACGGAAGCTAAATGATGGGGACAATGGATGTAACCTAAGGAATTAGATACTTTCACTGCTTTGCATTCATAGTGATAACTTTATTTATGCCAGATTTTTACAGACGGTCAAATAGCTATGTATAACTCTTTGCACACGTGACCCAGCAGGAAGCTCTTGTTGCCTGCTTGGCACGAGTTCTGAGATGCCTGTGCCTTCAACAGAAGACATGAGCTGAACAGATACTGTTTTTCTCGAATGGAAAACCCACCATAATTGGGTATTTCTGGTAGCTTTGTCTTTTTTTTTTTTTTTTTTTAGTTTTCGCATACATTATTGCATACTTAGATATCTGGCTTCACATAGCTCTAATCTTGTTTTCAGACATGGATAGTGCTGGGAGTCACCTGGATGCTGAGCTTATGTAGGCATACCCTGTCATCTGTGAAGCGCATGGCTACTGTGGTGCGAACAGCATAGACATGTGAGAAAGGCATGTGTTTTTGCTGCTGTCTTGAACTGCTATCTTGCTGATATCTTATACATGTAGGAGTGAAATATTCTTTGGTGAGATGGAAAATGAATCCTGAAAGTAACTACATATTTCTGAGAAAATAATCTCAAAAGTATAGAATAGACACTATGACTAAGCACATGTCAAAGAATGGTGTCAAGATTTACACAGGCAATCCTAGCACTTCTGAACTTTCAAATACCTTTCTTTTTATCATGTTTTTGATGTAGGAAATTATTATGGTTTTAATATGAAAATTGTTCTGAACATAAACAACATTGTAATCTTCCTTGGTGGCAACCATTGCTGGAGTCCTCCACAGCCTTCTCCCTTTTATACAGGAAAAAAACTTTAAAATGAGAAATTCCTGTGCTCAGTTCTTAATTATGATACCTAAGGTGTAGGAGCCCAATCAGGGATTGCTGTTTACTGAAAGGAACAGTAGATATAGCCATTGCTAATGGGGCTGTTCTGATAATTGACATCTTAAACCATATTTCCTGTTGCATATTTTCAAATATATGTTTGGTTCACAATTTTCCTTGTGTTTTATTGATTCAATTACTTTGATTTATACATGTTTTGATGTCTGATTAGAGCACTCTGTTTAAATGCATTTGGTCCTCAAAAGTCCATTAAATGAGACTTCAATCGATTAAATCAAATTTTATTGTACAAGTAACTGCCTTTGTAAATAAAAATAAATATGCAATCATTACATATAATTACAATTGAAAAATCAAGATAATATGGATCTACTGGATGGCAGACAAGAGCATTGATACAACTAGAAAAGGACTCTTTGAGTGTTATATTCACAGAGTGATCAAACTGAGCTTGATAACAGGGCTTGTCTTTGTTCTGTGCTTTCAAAGATGACAGAAATAGCAGCCTTAATTTAAGATAACTGGTGATGGTGCAGCAGATTGGCCATATGCATGATATGGCAGAACCTTCCTGTTCGAGTGGAACAAGAAAGGAAACATGCGTTAGGGTTAGGATTTATGGGCTTTGGTTTCTTTCCTCTTCTGCCAAAGATTTCTGTAAGATTTTGGACTTACTGTAGCCACCCATAATTTTAAAATACCTAATCCCTTTTTAAAGACATTTATATGTGGAAATTACATCCTCAATCTGCCTTTTAAAGAAGAGTAGAATATTCCATGAAAAGATTAATAAAGATTGCAGGATGGTTACATTTTATGGTAGGAGGACATTAAATAAACGCCATTGAGTGAGCTAAGGACCTGAAGAAGTAGTGTTACTCAGAGATTTTATTTCTCTGCACAAGTTGGTAGGTCAGTCAGACAGCAGGTTTCATCATTGCATTTCTCAGGGTCTACATTAGAACTGTGTGAATGTGCATGAAGTGTTCTTCTGCCAGTGCCTCCTTAGAGCTATCATGGCTTTAGGGACCCACCTAGCAGAGGGTGTACTAGTACTAGCTTCAGAAGATGTGACTTTCCATACCCTGGACACATGCTCTGAATGACTCGTTGAGGTGCCATTTGTGTCACAAAAGCATGAAGAATTCTTCACTCTGTCTAATTCCAACTGACATTTACATTCTAATCATTATGAAGTTTATATTAAAAATCTGGTTATTCATTTACTCTGCTAGCATGCATTTGGCCTTTGAGTATTACTTTTTATCTAGAATTTTAAATTATCTTGTTCCATCACTGACCTGGGCATCTCTTGCCGTGTAGCTGCAACTGTGGTCATGGCCGTAGCATTGCTCCTCATGACCTAAGCAGCTTCTTTTATGTTCTTAGCAAGAAAGGATGGCATATTATTTTCCCCTGTGATAAGTATTAATCACTCCATTGTAAAGAAGCTACGGTGTGTGAAGTCGCCTGCTGGCAGTCCTTGTGAGCAGTTTATCACGTTGGCTCCTGCTTTGTTAAATGTCAGAGCTTTCAAAAATAAAGTCACCTCTTATTTGTAATTTGCACATTTACATATTTGACTCCAAGACTGTAAATTCTGCAGGGCAAGAGGGGAAGGTACTAGCTTTTTAGCTGCCCCTCTGCCTCCTTTTTTCTGGTTCCATACTCTGCTTAATGTAACAATTCCAATTCTGATCAAGGCTGGCTGTTGCTGTGAGAGAGTACTAGGAACAACACAGAGGCTGCCTATTTTCATCCAGATCTAACCATACTCAAAGCATGCTCAAACCTTTCACAAGCTTGTACAACTTGTATTTGATCACTTTCATAGACTGATTAGAGCCTCAGATTTTAAATACAAATACATAATTATGAAATACTTAGGTGATTATAAACAGTGAGTATGGCTATGAGATGGTAGGTGAGAAACAAATATGTGAGATGTGCTCAAATTAGCTTAAGGAATGTATTCCATTTAACTGAAGCATTACAAACACAAGCTCGTGGGTATAAGACCTTTAAAAATAGTTATTTTACTTTTTTTTTTTTTTTTTCACTAATGAGTTCAGAGTTTAGAGTTCATTTGCTATTTGGAATGAAACTGACTCTAACCAGTCAGTCAATCTATTAACACTGCAAAGGTTGAGCATAACTGTTGATCTGTACAATAGAAGTCAGTCAAATTACAACAAATATTTTCAAGAATCATCCTACAGCACAGATTTAAGACTATAAAAGTCTTGGTTAAGATTTTTATTTGAATAACAGCTTTGGGATTGGACTTTATAACAGAAAGGTTAAATGCTTTCAATTCAAGTTAGCTAATAACTAGAACAGGTTGCTGTTTTGCTGTGATTTATATTGATTGTACTATAAGGTTCTTTCTTGATTAAGGATCACTATAAATTGTTTGCTATTATAATTTATATGTTGCAAGCACAGTATTGAAATATATACTCTATATACTTGAAAAAAAATGTAATTTTTATGCAAAAAAAATGGATGCAGAACAGCATAAGTGCGTGTAATAAAATGTACTACCCAATGGTAATCCAGTTTCAGAATCAGACAATTAATCATAGTAGTTCAGTTAGGTATCTACTGGTCTCTGTATACATGATCTGGAACTGATCATGCTATCCACTCATCAGTAGCAGATAGAGAAGGGTAAATGGATATTAATGGAAAGATACCTCCCCTTCCTCAAGGGTAGCACAGCTGAAATAATGGCCTCTTAAATCTACTGGAACTATTTCCTTAGGAAAAAAGTGTTGAGTCTCACCTGGGTGTCCGACCCCCACGTCCAGTCTGTGTCTTCAGCAGCCCTTCCATCAGTGACCCCTCCACGTGGTTCCCAGGATTCCCTATGCGGCTTGTAGTATAAGTAAGTCCTCTATTAAGTCTATCCTGTATAACCCCTTAAGATCCTTGAATATCACTCTCTGCTGGTATCCAACCCTCTCTTGCCCATCTTGTGGTCAGAGGGGTCCATAAGGGGCTGTCCTCGGACAAGGGTGCATAGCACCATACTGTGGGGATGATGGGAAACTGGGATAAAAATGTCTTAAACTGGTATTGCTGCCAGAACCCTGGGACAATGAAACCATGATCTTGGGTTTTGAGGAACAAAATTTGTACTTAATCATCTGCATTGCACTGCATACAGTATACTACAGAGTAATGTCTGCATGGAAATTGCTCTGTTGCACATTCCTCTTTATTTGAATAGTCACAGAGAATGAAGAGCCAAACCAAAACTATTTTTATATTTTTCTCACTATGCTGTGATGCTAAAAGATTTACTAAATGATGAAAAAGACAAAACAAACAAACAAAAAAACCCCCACAAAAAACAGTGAATATACAGCTTATGTGCCACATATTAGAGTGAACATTTTCCAGACGGATGACTATTTAACTCTTTGAAAGGCATGTACCCATTGTTATCAGTTGTTTTGGTAGCTCCTGAGATCTTTTCCTTAGTGGTCCAGCAGAACATCCAAAAGGGCCCATTATTTACATTGTTAAAAAGAATAGCTGTAGGCGCTGTTATTTTATAATTTTAACGGTGAAATACTCCACTAAGTTTCACTGGGGTGTATGTGCTGATGATGTTTTTATTTTCCTGCTGCTGGTTATATGTGAATAGATGAGAAAAAACATTGTTTGCTGAACATGCTTGCTGAGAATAACATGGTGGTAACTGTCAGTATTCCGGGTGTTTGGCTACTCGGCTTGAGAAATCTAAATGAAGGAATAAAATGCAAAGTTGCTTTAAATAAGCTGGCTGCCAAATCTCTAGCCACAGCCAGTGTGATTTCCAATCGAATAATCTACAGTTCCAAAAAGCCAAAGGGATGAGTGTGTGGCCTGGAATGAAAGAAGAGAAATTATCTGTTTGTGATCATTTTAAAACAAAATTCCACCTGGTTTTGCTCAGGCTGAAATCATAGAGTTCACAGCTGTTTCTTCTAATCCTATACTGAGCTCCAGAACAAAGGCAGGAATTGAGGTGCCTTTAAGGCAAACTTTACACAGATCCTGGAATTAAGCAGACACTCTTACAACTACTCTAACTTTCTTTTTGCTTTCTGGGACCCATTATGTTCACATTTAGCAGAGAATGACCATCATATCAACAACTGCAGCTTTTTCTGTCATTGATGCTTCCATTTGTCATATAAAAGAACCTTTTCACCAAGGGACAAGGCATTAATTATTCCTGAAGGACTGTTTTCTACCTTTTTATGGTATTCGGAAAGGCTCATTCTCTGGACTTGTCACAGGCATGGGAAGAAAGCTGTTAAGATCCCTAACTACAGCACCTCTAGGTGAATGAGAAAATAGTATGGATCGCAGTCTTTTGGCTAATGTTGATTTTTCTTAACTTTTGAACAAACACAGATGCTAAATGAAGTAATTTATGTTACAGACCAGGCATTTTCATTTTAAATGTGCTGAAAAGCAAATGTGACAGAGATTTGCTGCAGATCAGAATGCATTCACTGAAGCATATAGGGATAAAGATAGAAACTTGTAAAAAGGAACTGCAAAAAGGCAGAAATGTAGTACTACGTTATGTCTACCTCCTATGCATGTTCACAGGGACTTAGGTCAACCAGTAGTATTTTTTGGTTTATTATTTAGTCAATGATTGTCATATATCTGTTAAATCATAGAATCACAGAATCATAGAATGCTTAAGGTTGGAAGGGACCTCTAGAGATCGTCTAGTCCAAACCCCCTGCACACGCAGGGTCACCTAGAGCACTTGGCTCAGGACTGCGTCCAAGCGGGTTTGGAAGATCTCCAGAGAAGGAGCCTCCACAGCCTCTCTGGGCAGCCTGTGCCAGGGCTCTGTCACCCTCACTGTTAAGAAATCATTCCTTAAGTTCCTGTGTAACTTTTGGTGCTTCAGTTTGTGGCCATTTCCTCTAGTCCTATCAGTGGCCACCACTGAGAAGAGGCCGGCCCCATCCTCCTCACTGCCTCCCCTGAGGTCCTTATAGACACTGATCAGGTCTCCTCTCAGCCTTCTCTTCTCAGGGTTCTTAGTAGCAGGGTTCTTAGGTGCTGAAAAAGATTCAAACAGATTCTTAGGTACAGAAAAAGATTCAAAACAGCTTCCTGTATGTGACATATTTCTGAATGCTATTCCACGTCAAAGAAAATATACAGCAGTCTTTAAGTAGAACTTTTAATAACTGCATGATAGACAATGAATATACCCCTGTCTGTTTCTAGCTGTTTTCAAAAGGGAAGGCACATTTAGAAGAATCTGATGGTCACATAGATCTTTTCATTTTATTTTTGGAATTCACTGAATTACCCACTGGAAACCCAGTGTACCCTTTATTGCATTCAGCAACATCCTTTCTTTTTTCTTTTTTTCTTTTTAATTTGGAGATTTAAATCTTTAGATGGTATTGAATGTGCAAGAGGACAAGTGAGTCAATGGGTTCACTAGTCTTACATACATTTCCAATGTAAAATTGTAAAGCATCTGTGTCATTTCTTGGGCTTTGTTATTCTAGTGAACAATTTTTAAAATCCTATTGGACATCCGAGAAGGACCTGGCAACTAGAGCAATAGTTTTTTTGTTGTTGTTGTTGTTTTTTTTTTTGTCTTTTTTTACAAGTCTGATATTAAAAAGTAAAGAATATCTTAAATTCCTGTTTCTCATCTGTAATTTCTGTGAAGTTTCACAAATTTTCAAAACACCTGAGGACAAGGTCATAATTTGGACTTTATTGATACCACATACTTTGAACTGTCAGTTATGAATAATGATCACAATTTTAATGGAATCATCTTTTATGTAAAGCATATGAGGGTGTTCTTTTTAATTAAGCAAGAGTATGCAGGATGGAAGAAAAATAAAAATGAAAATGGGTTCTGAGCTGAAATGAAAATGAAGTATTGGGAAGAATGAGAGAAAAAGATCATAAGTGTCTTTCTGCACCCTATTCCTTCTCAAGCAGTAGTCTAGTAGATATGACATCAAAGTAGGAAAAATGAAACTTCAAGTTCCTGTCACAATGATTAAGTTATTATTTGTACAAAGCTCCAACAGGAAAAAGCTAGTAGAGGATTTTTCCACTGTGATTCAATTTCCTAGACAGAGTGCTTAAGAAGTGGGTGGTCTAGAAAATGTGAATATCGGTGGAGCTGACCAGAAATTCTGTTCTGAACCTGAACCCCCATTTTTCAAAATTGCTAAATTTTCTGCTTGCTGACTATGGTACTGCTATGCATGTTTTTATTAGAAATTTTGTTTTTGACTACTTGATATTTTCCAGTGTAAGCCTTATTTTTTCCTGTGAAGACTAACTCCCTGCACTTTGTCAACCCAACCTTTACACAGATCTTATTATATATTTGATTCTTCTGTGTGGATGCTTTCCCCCTATTATAATTGATGGAATATACTCTCCTTTGTTTTTGTCTGTTTGCTTTTTCATCCCTGAAGGGATATATTGGAGCCTGATAGCTGTAATTAGGATTTGTAAAAGGTATTTTCACAATATTCAATAAAGAATATTTTGCTGCATGCCTTATGATTTTGTTTCAGAATAATCCCCAGACAACAAAGCTTTTCACTTTGATTATGCTGAAAGAATTATTGTTCTGCAGCAGGAAGGTTTTCTTCTTGCAGTACAGAAACACTCAACATAAGCAAAAGATTCTGGTACTGAGTCTGAAACACTGTAATGCTATAATTACATGACACAAAATTAAATGGTGCACTTTCATTAAATATGAAAAAAAAATATAAAACATATAATAGATAGTAGGCCTTTGGTGAATATTGCACTTTGGAATGAAAATTTTAATGTAGTAGTCTGGAAAAAAAGGTCTGTGTATGGAACATGTTTGTGCATATTTGTATACATACATGTGTGTACGCATTCATACACATTCATTTTCACGCATAGTGATTGAAATGGCAAGCAGTATTGGCACTTTTCCTGCAAGGGAAGTGAGATGGGATAATAGAATATTAGGATTCTCACTCCCTAATATTATTCACACACTACCTTTGCATAAATGCACAAGGTTTGTGTATATTTCTTCAGTTTTGAGTTTTCCATACATTTGTGTGCAAGTAGGACTAAGTATGAATTGAATGATCTATAAATGGAAGATACAGATATGTCTATTTCTGTTTGTACACATACGGAATACCCCCTGAGACAAAGATGCATGAAGTAAAAGGACCAATACTGATAACTCCTCTTGTTTTTCTCCTCACAAGTTTCTTTTCTGATATCCTGTTACACAACAGAAAAAAATTGCGTGATTAGGGCTGAAAGCCAAACTTGCTTTGATGAAGGAAATCTTGGCCTTTTTATTTAAGATATGTGTTTTAATTAGAGCTTGCTCACGGCACTGCACAGGCCATGTGTCGAAGTTCTCCCAGGCAGAGAGGGAAAGGAAAGCAAAAAGGTGTGTGTGTGTGGGGGGGTTGAGGAATGGGATGGAAAAGAGAAGGGGAAAAGAAATAGAAAGAAAGGAAAAGGTGGGGGAGGGGGTAAAAAAAAAAAAAGAAATCAAAAGAGAGAAGAAAATAAATTTTATTTGAATGCCATTCGTTGCCTTTTCTCTGGTTCTATGTAGGTTAACTCTGCCTGTGAAAGAATTGCTTGAAAGGGGCAACTTAGAGAAAAACCAGGGCCTGACAGCAGTTTTGGCATTGCAGCAGCTTGCTTGGGGCGATACAGTTGCCACTTCCAGGATGGTTGGGAGGCCCGGACTCTGCTCCTCCACGGCTCCCCAGGCAGCACAATG